>VZRI01007404.1:0-12018 GCA_013397515.1 Upupa epops
CCGCATGCGCACAATACAACAAATAGAACTGCCACCTTGGACTTTTGGAGGACTGACTTTGGCCTGTGCAGGAGACTGTTTGACAAAGTCCCTTGGGAGTCAGTCCTGAAGAACAAAAGGAGTCCAGGAAAGCTGGACACTCCTTAACAGGGAAAACTTTGGCTCACAGGAAAAAAAAGGAAAATCTATCACCTGTGGAAGGAGAGTCCAGCCACTTAGGCAAGCCTGCAGGGTTTTCGTTAAACTATGCAGGGAGAAAGTTAGAAAAGCCAAACTCCAACTAGAACATTGTCTGGCTACCTCTGTAAAAGACAATGAATTATTCTCTAAATGATTTAACAGCAAAAAGAAGGCTAAGGGTAATCTTTGTCTTCTACTGGATGTCCAGAGAAACTTCCCACTGATGAGAGAAACACTAAGGTACTGAACGCCTTCTTTACATCATTCTTCAAAAATAAGACATTTTTCTCTGAGTGTCCAGACCCTTCAGCAGGAAGACAGAGATAGGAGCAAAGTAAAGGCTCCTGTAATCCAAGAGAAAATGGCCAGTGATTTATTGCACCACCTCCAAGTTTATTGGGCCACAAAGAATCCATGTAAGGGTACTGAGGGAGAGGGTAGAAGTGCTCCATTGTCTGTCAGCAGTCTTGGCAAATTGTGAGGTTGCTGTCAACTGGAGGCTTCAAGAAGGGCCAGAAGGAGGATCTGGGGAACTACCAGTGCCCATGAAAATTATGGAGCAGGTATGGATGGAACTTTGAGTAACCTGATCTGGTGAATGTGTCCCTGCCTATGTAGGGGGGTTGGAAGTAGATGACCTTTAAGTTCCCTTCCAACCCTAGCCATTATATGATTCTTCAGTGCTATCATATAGGAGATACAGGACAATCAGGTAATCAGGCCCAGTCAGCACAAGTTTATGAAAGGCAGGTCCAGCTTGACTAACCGTATCTCCTATGACATTCACTCAGTGGATGAGGGAAAAACTATGGACACTGTCTTCCTGGACATCATTGAAGCCTTGGGCACTGTTTTCTATAGGAATATCCTTGAGAAATTTGTTGCTCATGGCTTGAAGAGGTATATGCTTCCCTGGATAAAGAACTGGCTGGATGTCCAGGCCCAAAGAATGGTGGTCAATGGAATTGAATGTAGTTGGCAGCCACTCACAAGTGGTGTTCCCCAGGGCTTAGTATTTTGCCTTTTACTCTTTAATACCTTTATTAATGATATGGCTTGAGTGTGCCCTTGGTAAGTTTGCAGGTAACAAGATGGTGGGTGTGTTGATTTGTTTGAGGCTAGGTAGGCTCCATAGAGGGATCTGGACATCCTCTCTATTGATGAGCTGAGGTTATCTGCAGCTTAGAGTGAAGACTTCTGTTTGACAGTCACTTTATCTTTCAGTATTCTCTAGAGACTTTTTTGGTTCATAAGGGTTCTTAAAATGGAGTAGACAGAAGGCACATGCAACCAGATTGTCATATGCAATTTGTCAGTAGAGGGGGACACTGCCTACCTTATGTCTCTTAGCTACAGCTTTGGTTCAGCTAGGTGTACCACAAGAAACAGTCCAGGAGTCTTCTTGCTGTTGAAGGTAGGCATATATTTAAATTTAAACTTTAAAAACTTAAGTTGCTGTCTGTAAGGTCTGAAAGAGCCTTCCCTGTGCTAAGGGTACATTAGTGAGAATAATACATGTGTGAAAGCCAGAGAATGATGAATAGAAATTGTACTAGCCTTTAACAATATTTTAGCAGTGGCCTTCTTTGTGGCTTATGAAGAGTGATTTTGCTGCTGCATTTGTATCAATTGACTTGCTTGTGATGTGGGTACTAAGTCCTTGTTTTTCCTTGGAGAAGTCAGTGAGATTGAGTGAAGTTAGAGGCAATGCAGATCAGTTTGAGGTGGAACAGAGAGTGAAATAACACAGTGGTTTCTGCCTTCTCCTCCAACTCAGCCTCCTGTTTCTCACATGTGCAGTTCTCTGCTGAGCCTTTGTCCTCCTCTGGGACCTCATGCCTTAGCTAGTCTGTGCTCTACTGCTTATGTTAATGTTAAGTTTAAGTCCTGGAGCAGGACAGAAACTTCAGTACAACTGTACATTGTGCCAACAATTAGTGCTGGATTTATATGTTGGGTCTCTTTTACCTTGAAACCTGTAGGACACAAGTTCTTTTATTTTGCAGTCAGATGCTTACAAGTCACAAAGGCTGAACAATCTGAGATGAGACAGGATATCTACGACTTTGTTGTATGTCATAGATATTTGGACCCCATCTACATTTGTTCTCAGATAACTTATACAAATATTATGTGCAGTTCAGGGCCCCATAATTTAAAAAAGGTTATTAAGATACTTGAATGAATCTAGAGGAGATCAACAAAGATGGTGAAATGACCAGAAGGTATGTGCTGTGAGGAGCAGCTAAGGTTGCTAGGTTTGTCTTGTTTGGAGAGAAGAAGGAGGCTGAGGGGCAACCACATATCTCCTTGAAGCTTCCTGAACAAAGGAAGTGGAGAGGAAGATAGTGATCTCTCCCCTGGGTCCAGAAATGCATGGAAATGATTCAAACCTGTGTCAAGGGAGGTTCACATTTCACATTATCACAGAATTACAGAATCACAGAACAGTTAGGTTTGACAGGACCTTACAGATCCTCTAGTTCCAACCCCTCTGCTATGGGCAGGGACACCTCTTACTAGATCAGGTCATCTAAAGTACCTGGCCTTGAACAGTTCCAGGGAGGGGACATTCAGAGCTCCTCTGGGCAACCTGTTCCAGTGCCTCACCACCCTCATAGTGAGATATTTCTTCCTATGCTCTAATTTAAATTTTCACTCTTCTATTTTGAAATAACTCCCCTTGTCCTATCACCTGAGTCCCATAATAAAAAGTCCCTCTTCAGTTTTCTGTAGGCCCTCTTCAGTAGTGGAAGTTTTATGTAATGTTCCCTGGGATCCTTCTCCAAGCTGAACAGCCCAAATTCCTTCAGCCTGTCCTCACAGGAGAGGTGTTCCAGTCCTCTACTCATCCTTGTGGCCCTCCTCTGGACTCAGTCCTGCAGCTCCCTGGCTACCTTATGTTGGGCATGTCATAACTGGATGTGGTACTGCAGGTGAGATCTCCCATGTGCAGAGTAGAAGAGTAGAATCACCTCATTATGGTGATTTATTTATATTGCTGCACCACTTAGATCCTAATAAGTCTATGAGTCTGGATGGAATTCATCTCAAGATGCCTAAGGAGTTGGCACAAGAGCTAGCTAAGACAATCTCCATCATTTATCACTGATCTTGGATAACCGGGTTGATCCCAGATGACTGGATATTGGCCAGTGTGGTGCCCATCCACAGGAAGGGCGAGAAGGAGGATCCAGTGACCTATAGGCCTGTCAGCCTGGCCTTGGTGCTTGGCAAGATTATGGAGCAGATCATCTTGAGTGACACTGAGCAGCATGTACAATGTAACCAGGGGATCAGGCACAGCCAACATGAGTTTAGGAAAGGAGGTCCTGCCTGACCAATCTGCTCTCCTTCTATGACTGGATGACCCACATAGTGGATGAGGGAAAAGCTGTGGATGTGGTTTAGCCAGACATCAGCAAAGCCTTCAACATGGTCTCCCACAGCATCCTCCTGGAAAAGCTGACAGCCCATGGCTTGGATGGGCACACCCTCTGATGGGTTAAAAATTGGCTGGATGACCAGGCTGGGAGAGTGATGGTGAATGGTGCTACATTCAGTTGATGTTCAGTGATCAGTGGCATCCTCCAAGCATCAGTGCTGTGCCTAGTTCTATTCAACATCTTTACAGATGTCCTGGAAGAGGGGATTGAATCTCCCCACAGTAAATTTGGGAATGACACCATGTTAGCAGGGAGTGTCAGTTTCCTGGAAAGCAGGAAGACACAGCAGAGGAACCTGGATAGGCTGGGTCAATGGACAGAGGCCAACAGGAGGTTTGACAAGGCCAGGTGCAGGGTTCCTACACTTCAAGCACACTAACCCCATGCAGTGCTACAGACTGGGAGATGAGTAGTCGGAGAGAGGTCTGACAGAGAGGGGCCTGGGAGTACTGGGTGATAACTGGCTGAACATGAGCCAGGAGTGTGCCCAGTAGCATGAAAGACCAGTGGCATCCTGGCTTGTGTCAGGAATAGTGTAGCCAGCAGGACTAGGGCTGTAATTCTCCCCCTGTACTGGGAACTGGTAAGACCTCACCTCAAGTCCTGTGTGCAGTTCTGGACACCTCACTTCAAGAGGTTGAGGTACTGGAGCAGATCTGGGGGAAAGCAGTGAGGCTGGTAAAGGGACTGGAAGTCTCATGAGAGGCTGAGGGAGCTGGGGTTGTTTATCCTGGAGAAAAGGAGATATGAGGGGACCTTATTACTCTATAAGTACCTGAAGGGAAGTTGTAGGCAGGTGGGGGTTGGGCTTTTCTCCCAAAGAACTAATGATAGGACAAGAGGGTTTGGCCTGAAGCTGCACTAGGGGAGGTTTATGTTGGATATTAGGAAGCAATTCCTCAGGGAAATGGTGATTAGACATTGGAATGAACTGCCCAGGGAAATGACAGAGTTCCTATTTCCAGAGGTGTTTAAGGAAAAACTGGATGAGTCACTTAGTGGCATGGTCTGGCTGTGATGTTAGGTCATAAGCTGGACTTAATGTTCTCAGAGGTCTTTTCAAGCTTCAATAATTCTGTGATTCTGAAACATTTCTATACTGAGAACAAGGTCAAACAGTGATGCAGTCTTCTTAGAAAGGTTATGGATGTCCACAGACTGTCAGTGTTTATGAGGCATTTTGGACAATGGCCTTAGGAACGTGCTTTAACTTCTGGCCATCCCTAAATTGGCCAAGCAGTTGGACTAGGTGATTGTTGTAGGTCCTTTCTGCTGAACTATGCAACACTGTTTGGTTCAATTATGTTGTGTCTGCTAGTGTTCCTAGCTGCATAAGAGCACAAGATGAATTCTGTAGCCTCAGTTTGTAATATAGTTGTTGTTTTGATCTGTTCTTGATCCTTTTTCCTTTGTCTGATGCTTTGAGTTCATTAAAGTAATGAGGTCTTGAAGACAAAAATGTAGTTTTGATATCTCATAGATACATTTTTCACAAGGAATGGTGAACAGAAGTCTGGTGCACAATGCATTATAGTTATTCAGACCCTCCTGGTGAAATGGGGCTCTGAAAATATAAACTATAAGCTAATGGTTTGCCTTTTGTTTGTCCTTGGGGATGGGGAAGTTTAGACTTGTTCCACTGTTAGCTGCGGAGATCTATTTGCTTGTTCATGTGCTGGTAAAAAAGAGACAAGTTAGATAAGGCTGCTGCCTATAAATGCTTTGTGCATGGATTAGAAGTGAATACAAAACTATCAAATCAAATCCATGGGGGCTACATGAGTTTAGAAATCTGTCTGAGTCATGCTGAGAGTGTCTGGACTGTTTGTATTAGTACTGCAGCAATGTACAGGGCTCCAAAAGGCCCAAGTAATTTCTGCAAAGGCTCTCCATTCTTCAGGGAACTTAAGCAACTTGCCCTTACAGAGGAGATGAATGTCTCTTTCATTCTAGACTACCCCTAAGATCAACAACACTAAAATACATTCTAGCAGCAAGATGTTTGCTTGGGAAATTACAGTGTGAAATATGTGAAAACTGCATGAAGATTAGAAGTCCTCCAGCAATTTTTGATGTGGTCACCAAATTCTTGAAAATTCCTCAAAGAGTAATTGCAGTGAGCAGGAAAGGCTGGCAGTAAGGATCGGACAAGTCTCTAGCATATTTGCACTGATTTATCTCATGTCAGAGGGCTACATGCAGGTGCACACCCTTTCATTTGAACATTTTGGTCCTCCCTTCCAATAATACATGAGAGTGCTTAAACAAGGATGATGGAATAAAGGCTGATACTGAGATTGAGAGAGTTACAGAGTTTTCTAGAATGGAAATCTGCAGTTTTCCAGACCCTTGGAGAGGGAATATTGTTGATAAAGTGGTGACTTATGAGGCATTAGTCCTTCAAAGCTACAAAATTTCTATTTCAGTTCCAACAGCTGTAGACTTCCAAGTTCATTTGGTGGGGCAGAGAGCTCTCTAGATTAGTTTTGAGTTCTTGTATTTGGGAGATTGCAAGTCTATCCTGCCTTTGTATATTCATTCCATTTGCTGAAATCAAGTATTTAAAGAAGGCTACATACGACCTTAATCATGCTAACTTACAACTTTGAGAACTGTTTGTTACTGCCACCAATAGGGACAATGACCAGGTTCGGGATGAATTAACTGATTAATTCAGTTAATGGGATAATGGTGTTAATGTCTGAAAGTAACAGGGAGGGCTCACATGTTTACCTGTTATGGGTGATGGACAAAAAGGGGCATACTTGATTTGCGTTAAAAAACAAACCACAATTATTAAAACAGAAAAAAAAAAATCTGCTGCAAAAACATTCAGAGAGCAATCACATGATTCTTACTTGTTTAGGCCCCACCTCTAATATCTCCTTTACCTTCTGTCATTGATTTATCTTGGTTTCTGTCTGGCTTGCTATTAATGCTATCAGTTGATCATTTGATCAAGTCGAAGATGAGATTAAACAATTAATTTAGCCAATGTGCTAGTGTACCAACATAAAGACCCAAGAAGGGATGGAAATTGCAGGCAAAAGCAGACTAGGAAATGAGAACCTGACAAGGCAACAAGGACCCAAACTTGAGACTCCATCACTGGATGGTGATCTGGCACTTTGTTCCCTTTTCCTTCCCTTTTTTCATCCTCCTCTTTTCCCTCTCCTCTACTCTATGCTTGAGTTCAACATCTTTAACTTTAGTAAGCTTCATTTTTGTGCAAACCTATGGTGTAATTCTTCCTTAATTTGACCCAAGTGTATCTATGACCCTGGATCACTCCCTTGCAGTAACTGTCTTAATTTGTCATTTACAGCTGGATTGTGACAGCTTGGTTGTAGTCAGTTCAATTTGTTGCTGGTTGGCTTTAGTGACTGGAGCACATGCCTCAAAAGATGTAGAGTTTTGCTGAGAAAACCGAGAATTTCCACAGGTTGCTGAGCTGGTCATGCAGCTGCTGAAGGGTAACAACATGACATAGCAAAGGTTACTATTGATTTTCCTGCCACTGGTACAAGTCACACTGCCTAATACAATCTGTGTCTCTCTACTAGGGGCAAACAGATACTTACACTGCAATTTAGGAATTATTTTTGTCCCTGTAGTTTTAAATCAGCTGATTTCATATTGGATGGATGCTGTCAATGCAGAATTACAGATGGTAAATTTAAACTGCTGACTTTGATGTGTATATTTTTTACAATTTTAATTTATTTTTACCTACATGAAGCTGTTTAGCAAATGTTGACGGTTGTGTGGCATAATTTGAATCTTGTAGCTTATTTTTGGTGATACTGACCTCGAAGGAATGTCAAACATGCCACTTCAACATAAATTTGTAATTTTAATGGCTGTAAATTACCTTTGGTGGGAAACAAACAAAGACACAAAGAAACCATGTCTGGAATGGTGGACGTGTTCTGATAACTTGTCTCCTAAGAGAACTAGAGAAATGAAGGGGAAGCCTGACAACAGTTAAAGAGATGTTGGTGGATAGCTGGACTGCCATGTTGCTGTGTCCTTGGATCCGTATCTTCTGTTTTGCTACTGAGCACAGCAAAGTTGACCGGTGGAAAAGAAGTTTGAACCTTTTGTTTAAGGTAACAGAGGTGGTTGTCTCAGCTGCTGGCTTAATCTGTGGAAAAAGCTTGGGTGTGCCTGGGAAGGTGTCCCCTTGCAAAGGAAGCAGCATGTGACTGTATTGTGAGAGAACTACATGTAATTCTTGGGCACCTGAACACTGCTGTTCTCTCCATGCAAAAGAAATAACATTCATCAATGCTTCTGCCACTTTCGCCTCTTGGTGCTTGGTAGAGCTAAGTTGTGAAATACTGGACTTGAAAATTTGTGCTTGACTTGATACTGGCAGTAAAATTTTATTGGTTGTTCTGCCTCCTTTCCACCATGTTATTATATGTAGATTGAGACCTTCTGCATACACCCTGAAGGGGTATAAGGTTGTGGGACTTTCTGGTCTCTGTTACAGTGCCTTTCATAAGTGTATGTATGCATTAAATTCCTTGATTGTTACAATGTTACAAATTGTTACAAATTGTTACAATGCATGTAACAATTACAGTTTTGATTTGCAAGGAGATTTGAACTTCCTAAACCATGGAATTTTTTTCATTTAAAACTTTTAAACACATCTTATATTTTCTCAGCAATAAAGAAGAAAAACACTCATGACAAACCTGAAAGACTGCATGAGACAGATGCAAACAGGTATATTTTTAATCTGTGATGGCTGTTTTCAAGGTCCCTGAAGTTTAGTGTATGAATGCCACACTTCCCTGAATCAGTATGTGGCTCATACTGAGTAGAAGTGTTTTGTTCTTATAATGAACAGATTTTCTTTTGCATTTTATTTTGGATTTATTTTTTTCATTAAAGAAATTTTATTTTAAAAACCTAAACAAAGAAAATACTGACAAAAAAATTGAGGAGAAGGGGAAAATATCCAGAGATTTGCTAACTGTCAGGCCATCAGCATAGCTGTTCCTGTGCAGAGGAGCAGCTATGATTGAGAGAGTATTTAGAAAAGCCAGACTGTCCACCAGACAAACTAGCCATAGCAAGATATTGGCTTCAGGAAGAAAAAAATACCATCATTTTCTGCTGACTGTACGTCTTGTACTGCTATAGCAAGCACTCTTCCAGACAGAGATCCCAGTGCAGTTCACATCTCTCCAAATACCATGTCAGGGTGCTCCTTTTCATAAGTGCTCCTGTCATAAAGACAGTGATTGACATTGAGCTAAGACACTTGATTGGTACTTCTAGTTTGCTTTTTAACTGCCATATGGTAAAACGTTTTGGGTGGTACTGCTTTTTCCTGGAGCTCAGTTCTTCTCCATCAAGACCATATATATGTGTTCAGATTAAGTGATAAGTGTTAGTGTTAGTGAACTTTGGGTGACTGACTGCTCACAATAGCCTTTTTTTGACAGTAGGGAATGCAAAAGTCATTCAATTAAAAGTTGTGCATTTCATGATAGAAAAAAATCAATGCTTTAAATTATAAAAGATTTGTAATAAACTTTAAATCAAAATAAGCACAAAACCAGGAAATCATAGGGGATTGGACTAGATGATCTTTCAAGGTCCCTTCCAATCCATAACAATTCCATGATTCTATGAAATCAGGTCATAGGCTGACCATGAGATACAATGTGCCCTTGTGGCTAAAAAAGATCAATAATCTCCTGGACTACATTAAGAAGAGTGTGGCCAGTAGGTCAAGGGAGTTTCTCCTTCCTCTCTTCTATGTCCTGATTAGGTTGCTTCCGAAATTCTGCATCCAATTCTGGGCTCCCAGTTCAAGTCAGACAGGACACTACATGAGAATCCAGCACAGAGCCACTCAGATGATCAGCAGATTCTGGCATCTTCTTTATGAGGAGAGGTTGAAAGGATGTGTCTGTTTAATCTGGAGAGAAGACTGAGAAGGGACATCTTATAAATGCTTAAAAATATCTAAAATGTCAGTGTAAGATTGACAGGACCAAACTTCTTGGTCATATCCAGTGGCAGGACAAGAGGCAGAGGGCACAAACTTGAACATAGGAAGTTCCATCTAAATGCAAGGAAAAGTTTTTAATGGTGAGGGTGACAGAGTACTGGAATAGCCTACACAGGAAACTTGTGGAATCTCCTTCTCTGGAGATACAATCTCTTTCACCTTCTTTTTAGACTGATGTAATTATAGAAGACCTTTTTGCTATTTTGGCATTCATGCATCCCTGTCCAATTTCAGTGTTGCTTCCTGTGCATTCAAGCATGGTATCTGCCAGGCGAAAAATTTGAAAAATGACATTACCTATGTATAATTGTGGTGTGCACTCTTGCTGCTCACTTATTACTTCAGTCTATGAAAGTAGTCTCAGAACTATACAGTCTGCCACATACAGTGAGAGACAGATCCCGTCCTAATCTCCCTGGATTCACATTTTACACATGAAAGATATATTCATTAATGCCAAAATCTGACTTGGATACTTAGGGCTTAAAAAGTTCTTCAGAGATTGGAGAAGATCTCAGGGAGATGAGCTTGGGAAAATCCTCTGTCCTGTACTTGTGTTGGACTTCCTGGTGGCAGGGAGAAGAGAGTGTGCTGGTGAGGAAGTAGTATGTAAAAATTCCGAAAGACACTGCGTCTTGCTAATGGCTTAATCATTGGTTACAAGAGACAGATCTACTCCAAATGCAACTTACTTCAAGCAGAAGAGAAAGATCACACTTGTCTATCTTTAAATATTTTGTAAGAACAAAGGGGTGTTAGTCTTTGTAGGGAGTTTTCCTCTATTGGTAGGGATTAGTCAGAGATACTACAGAAGGTAAAAGCCAGTTATGTAATGGAAGGTCCTAGAAAGCCTTGACCTAAGATAACTAACGTAAAGGGGAAGGCCTCATTTGACTTCAAATTACCTGAGTATCATTGGAAATTTGATAGCATCTGAGATACACTTGCACATGATTTTAGATGCTTTTCTGCATCTTCTCCATGTTGTGCATTTATATTGGTTAATTTTCTGTCCTTAGTAGCTAACATACACAGTTATAGACCTTGGCCCACGTTACATTTTCTTCTTTGACCTCATTTAATAAATCCTCTTGTAAGAATCTTATTTTTCTTAGTTTTACTTCTGTGCTAAGGCAGCACTAAAATGACTTAACATGCTTAGTGGTATTACTTTTTTAATACACAGTGCCTGGCAGAAGTATTTAATTGGCACCTCTTGCCTCAGCTTCAGCGTTGTTGCAGTGACCTAAGGAGGCACAGAGATCTTTTTTTTAGTCTCTGACTCAAGATCAGGAATGTTTTAGCTAGTCCATGTGAGAAAGACAGGTAAGCCTTAGCCTTTATAATGCTTTCTTTTCTGTCCTTTTTCTCATATAAGCTCCCACCTAGTTGCTTTCTAAAGGCACCTGGTGATTCATGCTTGCTATCAACCTGTATAGAGTAGTAAATAACTCTTGTTTACCTATGTACAGCTGTTTGGGGTCCATTTCTTATGTAGTCCTTAGAAACAGACATTTTTTAGCTGCCAGGGAGGAACAGCATGAATCTTCCATCGTTTTCCCAATGCAATTCAGTGTGGCCAGAGGTGTGGTCTGTGTTTCATAGAAATGCAGGGTCAATTCTTGGTAACCTCTTACCAGAACAATGGTGGAAGGAAAAAATGAAACAATGATACTCATTTGAGGCCTCAGCACTTCAGTTACTGACCAAAGAGTCTGCTAACCTTGTTTGGATTGCTACATCTTCTTACCTGCAACCATGTACCTAGATGGTGGTACTTGCCATTATCTAGAGCCAGGTACTTCTTGGTCCCAGCAGTGAGGACAAACAAATTATACCCTGTGAATTTACACAGCTCAGCAGTTTGGATTACAGGGCTAATACACAGTACTCCCAAAAGATCTGGTGTGCACTGCCAGTGGAGCATACGCTAGTGTGTGTACACAGTAACTGCTGAGTACCATTGTCATACAGACAATTTAATATGAAAAAGAACCCTTCTTGACAGTATTGATGATTAGGGAAGCAATCTCTGTTTATCCATCATTGTCCATAGTTTTATTTCTGTGAACAAGTTTGTACAAGGTAATCAAAGAGACTTGCCACAGTTTTATCATTGATGGTCTCTGAATGGTTAAATTCAGTTCAGGGTTCAAGTAGAGACTGATATTCCTTATATTCCCTGTCCGTTCATGATTGCTAACATTTCAACTAGAGAGCAGTAATGGTTTAGCCACGGATAGGGTGAACCATCAACAGAACTTGTACTTCCAATCAGAAGTAAGGATAATAATTCAAATAATACCAAATTATTTAAGTATTCAGTCAATTCAATGAGTTAAGAAGCTGGAACAAAAGGTA
>VZRI01007405.1:0-69230 GCA_013397515.1 Upupa epops
GTTTAGTGGTGGGCTTGGTAGTTGGATTAACGGCAGTACTTGATGATCTTAAAGGTCTTTTCCAACCTAAATTATTCTGTGATTCTAAGATTTCATCCAAAATCTTAGAGCTAAGCCAAATTAACAAAAAGGAGGAAATGTATTTATAGTGACTAGAAATCCAGCTGTCTGTATGGGTCTAGTGAGGCTACCTTACTGCCTTTTGGATCCAGGAGAGGAATGAATAGTGAATAGCTGGATACAGTGAAGTCTGGTGAAAGTATGGAAGTAGTTGTGACTTCGAAGATATCACAGAAAGAGCATGTTATGCTTTATGATAACAGTATCTCAGTTTTGTAGTAAAACTTAAAGGAGGCTTATTTTGTGATTCAGTTATTCTTGGAGATGGTTCACTGTATTGTAAGTCTTTATTTATGTAGCAGGCATTAAGGTATTTTGTCTGATGATGAGATATGACATATTTTGTTTTATCTTTAGCTCTGAGAAGAGTGAAGGATGAGATTTCCTTGAACAGTAGCATCAGATAACAGTGGCTGCATTAATTTTTACAAAAAGAGGTGCCCATCAAACTCTTGACAGTTTTTTTTAATCATATAGGGTAGTGAGACTGAAAAATAAGCAGTAATCCTTGACTTGTTTTCCTAACCAGTTTTTCACTTACCAAATAATGCAGCACTCTACTTTTTTGTATATGTTTTCTGGGAATTAAGAAAGATTTCATGTGCTTAAAACAGATGTTTTGTTATGCAGGATCCTGTATTTGAAATAAACAAAAGAAACCTCTGTCTTTAAAATGGAAACTAAATGTAGCTAGCTGGGCTTTGCCCAGGTAATGTTAATCCTGGAACTTTAAAATTTAGCCAGTTACTTGACCTCTCTTGTTCCAGAACAGAACAGTTTTTTCTGCCAGAGTATGATCTTTTTAATGTATGAAACTACCTTTCTCCTTTAAATGCACCCTTGGAACACACTTCCCTTTAAAGTCTTGATTCACAGGAGAGAAGATAGTGTCAAATGGAGACTACAGTTCTTGTGTAGCTCCTTATATAGTGAATATACCTTGTGCCTCCTATCTGAGCCCATTGTCTTTATTTGATAGCTATTTATCTGTGTCTTTGGCAATGAAGAGGTTTGTAACAGTTTATTATAAAGTGATTACTTCAGTATGAGAATTACTCACTTTGCTCTTTCTGAATACATTAGAATGTTCATGTGTTAGATCAATATGCAACACTAAACAGTTAAATAGAATTTCAAGTAGAAGCTCAGGCAGCTTGGTTACCATGGCAAACAGAACAGGAGATTCATGCCAAAGTTTGGAAAATAAGATACACAAAAGAAAACTTGTAGACTGAAATAATTGCTTAGGAGAGCAAATGCAGTTGTTTCAAATTTATTAGTCTCTGTTTTCCAAATAACATTGTTTTAAAATCCTGTTTTATCAAGCAAATCTTAATTGCCAGTACAGAGCTTTATACAAAGCAGGCAATCAATATTCACAGGCAGGGAAGAGTGACATTCTTTGTTAGTTTGCCCTCTAACTGTAAGGGCACTGAGTGAATAGAATAGCCTCTTGGAGATAGAGAAATCACTTAAATACTGTAATCAAGGCTGACATTTTCTGTGTGCTGTGCTTCATTTAACAGATGTGACCAGGGTAGTCTGTAGATAGAAATATAGAACTATTTACATAAAAAAATCATAATGTGTTATTTGTGTATGATATGTTCTTTTTTTAATGCTTTGCCTGTGTTCACAGAATTTAAAATATTCTATGGTGGGAAAAGACCATTAAATCCAACTGTTAACCTAATACTGTCAAGTCCGCCCACCACTACGCCATTTCCCAAAGTCAAGGTTATGTATACTATATATGTATTTGTAATTATTTGTTTATGTTTAAACATCTTGAAGTATGTAATTAACTTTCCTGCAATGGTTTGTCTTAAGGCTTGCTAATTGTAACAAAAATCTTTTCCAAAATCTCATGCCCCAAAAGGGAAGCTCTTATATAGAAAGGTCGGTTTGTGGCCTGAGACAGACACTGCTTCTAAAAATTATCTGAAGAGTAGTAGTTGGACACTGAGATTGTGTGCATCTACTTTAACATGCATCTCAACTTCACCACTTTGTGGATTGAGATCATCAGTTGGAACCTAAGCGAAAGCAGTTTAGGGTATGATTGAGAAACAGTGATTAATTTTCCTCTGCATGATGCCTTTAGGAAGAAGCCTAGATGCTGTGATAACTACGATATTACTGGAACTTGAGGTGTTGGAGGTAATTGAACAAGCAGTTTAGTATTGAGCTAAAATGGTGCTTAGGAGTTCTGATGAATTTGAAGTATGAAGACACTGGGCTGCACTCTTGTTAGATACAGTAGCTGCTATAGTGAATTACAGGTTAGACTGCTTTTTGCTGATTCCTTTGTAAAGGACTTACTGATCACTTGATTTAAAAGTAGAATGTGAAAACAGCTAGAAGATTATACTGGGATTTAGCTCTACATAAAATAAGAACTTTGAATCTATAGGAAGAAGTATGAGCTGTGCCATTGATTAGTCACAGTAAACAAAACTTTAATTAGCTTTCATTGTACTAAGTTTAACATATGATAATTTATAGTTCTGTAGTAGATCCATAACATCAGGGAAAGAAATAAAAGAAAAAAGCTGAAGGAATTGAAAATGAACTGTTTGACTAATTGTCAAGGCAAGGGAACATTTGGGTAGTGTAGTTACACTGGATGAACAAGCAAGAATGTTTGCTTCTATAAATTGTTTGGTGGCACACACTGGAGGAAAAAGCTTGAGTTGGTTTGGAACCACTGCACAAAAAGCAGGGATTGCTGTAGTAGACTGTCCTAAGCAATCAGAACTTGAGTCCTAGGGTTTTTTTTATTTTAAGAAATGGAATGGGAAGGCTATTAGAAACAAGAAAGGAATTAAAATATTTTGTATAAATCAGTAGATCTAGAAATGTTCATTGTAATAACCCCTTTTATTTTTAGGCCAAAGATTCAGAGAAATGGTGAAAACTGTGGTCACTGAAAACTTCTATAGAAACACTGAGAGGGATGAGACAGTTATTCTAGTAGGCAATTTAAGTGCTGTGTGTATATAAGGAATGTTAGACATCATTGTCTCATCCTGGGAACTGATACTTTTTTCCACATATTTAACTTTATCAGATGTGTTGTTTCAGTCATCTAAGTAAATAATAATCAGAAAGTGGGTGTAGAAACACGATTTGAAAAAAAAGTATCCTGTAAAGGGTTATTAAAACTTCCACATTTGCAATTTATGTGGCTCCTTGGAAGTAACCTAGAATGGACAATAATCCATTTTTGCAGCTAACTTCTTGAACTTACTTCTGGAACATGTATCTGGCCACTGTTGAAGAAATAATATTGGAGGAGAAGTATTGGATCATTGTCTAATTCTGCAGCCCACGATTAAAAAGTATGTGTTGTGACTTGTTAAAACTGTCTGAATTTTTAAGCCAGTAAGGTAAGGACCAGTATAAAAAATATTACCTCATTTATTAAGTTTATTAATAGCCTTGAGGGATTATTGTTTTGAACTGAAAACTGCACAGAAAGATCTTTCCTACATATGTCCTTAAAAAGAGTCAAGTAGGGAGAGAATGAAGGTGTCTATTGCATGCAGAAACTATGTGATTCTGAATTAGGTTTCTGTTGGAAAGGTTTTTATCCAGCAGGCAGAGCTACAGTTGAGCCAAACTTCTGTGAATAAGCTACTGGGAAGATATAATAATACATATATCATACTTCCTCCCCCCCCCATTAAAGGAAAAAAATGTACAACTAATTGCTTAAACCAAAATAGACCATCTAATTCAGTTCATGTCTGTTGGGAGTGTGTCATAGTGATACAATGACTATCTTCAAGTTGTTGGAGTTTAACCAGCCTGTTTACAGATTTAGGGTGGCCTGAGATCGGTCTCAATTTTTATTTGAATTGATCGTGTTATTAAGTGGCACCCACAATAAGGTGAACTTTGAAATAGGAAGCTGAAATACTTCTTTTGCTAACTTTTCTTCAGTGTAGGTTTCTGAGTGATTGTTTAGATGCTCAAGTTAAAGCTCTTGTGCTCTTTCTGTATCATAATAAAGCAGTCTTGTATTAAGTGCTATTTAAAAGATTGGAGCCCTTCTGGAGAGGAATGGTATAGGTTTTCTTCTGCAGGCATAATAAAAAGTAACTTTGCCAACTTTTCAAAAGGTGTTTGTTTCTACATATTTTAAATCAGAATGTAATTGCCCTGAAGCTTTTAGTTATTTGATTATAGTGCAGCTGAAGATGCAGCTCTTGTTATTTGGAGTACTTCCAGTCTACTTCCTGGAGTGAGTAGACTGTTAGGGTTCCTTCTGAGACACTAAGCTCAGACATTTTCAGAATGACCAGGACTTACTCTGGAGAGCTGTGCTGAGTGCTGTGGGGGCAGTTCATTAGAATTTTTTGGGGTTTGATCTGACTCTTTGAACAGCATTATCACAAGATTAAATGTTTTGGTCTGTCACTGAAAAGGAGCAATGTCAGCATGGGTGTAAATTTTACCAAATGAGGAAGACATTGAATTAAAAATGTTTCTGAGTTACTAAAAAAAAAATTTCAGTGACTTGAGATCTCCGTTGGGTTGTGACAGAGGTGGAAGCAGTGGTGTTCTCTGCTCAGAAGACAGAGGAGGTACTTTTTGTGCGTTGGAGTTCAAAACCTTGTTTCAGTTTCACTCAACTTCCCCAGCCTACAGCAGTTCGAATGTGTTAGTATTCCTGTCCTACTTTAAACTCTGCCCAGTCTTGCAGAGAAACAAAGGGTAAGTTGGATTCTGTGTGTACCTGGGAAGTGCAGAAACGAACGGGGATTTGCAAACAAAAAGGATTTTTTTTTGGGAGTCTACTGTTCTGGGTTTTTGAATAAATAAGAATTATTGGTAGACCGATACTTTCAGCTTAGATAACTTAAAATTGAACATGCTTATCTGTACAGTAACCAGATAAATATTTTGGTTTGTAGCCTTACTAAAATGGAGTAGATCTTGTTACGGTAAGTTGTAAGCAAGCAATCCTTAATGAGTGTTCTTTGTGTTGTTCACATCTACTTCCTTAATCTTAAACCTCGTACAGCCATTTGTTCAGTTTATGTCATGTCAATTTCTTTCAAATCACTTCATGCATTTTGCTCTGAGTGCTTAGAATAATTCTGGAAACAGAATGTGATGATTTTATTGGGTATTTCAAAAAGTGAAATGATCTTTGCCTGAATATGGATTTATGCCCATTTTTCTGTACTAGATTCATTGAATGGTTCAGGTTGGAAGGGATCTTTAAAGATCATGTAGTTCCAAACCCCCTGCAATGAGCAGGGACACTCCCCATTAGACCAGGTTGCTCAAGGCCCCATCCAATCTGGTTTTGAACACCTACATGGAGGGAGCATCCACAGCAACCTCTCTGGGCAACCTGTTTGTTCTGGTTTGAAAATTATCAAATTATCAAATATTAGTTGTATTTCTGTGCCAAAAAAGCATTTTCTTTTGAAGCTGGAGGTAGCCTTCCTAGCAAAACTCCTGCATCAGTGTGTGGACTCTACAGTGATTGGTGAACAGAGTCCATAAGGGAAGGTACTCCCTCCTTCTCTTCATCCTTGCTATATTCATTGTCTTTGGCTGTGACATTTCTTCAGAGATAGGGAGCTCTGAGATAGTGTGCCAGAGATGTCACAGAGGGCTGACGTCTGCATGAGGATTGGGAAAAGGAACTTTTCAACAAGCACCAAATGTGTATTTCGTGCTGTATTCCTGCCTGCCTGTGCCCCCCTTCCTCTTCCTCTTCTGGAAAGTGGGGTGTCAGTGTGTGTGTATGTGTTGGTGGCTGTTGGTTATGAGTGTTTGTGTACAATCTCTTACACCAGACCTCTCATTTAAGGCCAAAACCCAATGTGCTAGCTGTCTCCTATTTGTCTCAGAGTGTGTGTAAAGGCACTGTGATACAGTTTCTGTTTTACCTTTTTGATTCTTTTACTTACTTTGGGGATTTTTTCCTTCTTTTCTTGGTGATGAGTTCAAAAACTGTTGTCTTTCTAGCAAAGTTGCTTCATTGCCCACTGAACTCTCGATGAGAGCTGGTTGTTGTGCTAGAATTACAGGCACCAACCCAAACCAATTTAGACCCTTTTGCTAAACCATTACACTGTTACAGTGTCTCACCACCCTCCAGTGTGAAGAATTTAGTCCTGACTTGCAGCCTAAATCTCCCCTCTTCCATCTTGAAACCATTATCCCTGGTCTTACCACTACAAGTCTTCCCTAGCTTTCCTGTAGGCCCCCTTCAAGTGATGGACTCCACCCTGGAGTCTCCTCTGGGATCTCATGAGAGCAGAATAGAGGGGAAAGATATCTTCCCTCAACCTACTGGTCATACTTCTCTTGGTGCAGCCTAGAATGTGGTTGACATTCTGGGCTGCAAGCAAACATTNCAGTGTGAAGAATTTAGTCCTGACTTGCAGCCTAAATCTCCCCTCTTCCGTCTTGAAACCATTATCCCTGGTCTTACCACTACAAGTCTTCCCTAGCTTTCCTGTAGGCCCCCTTCAAGTGATGGACTCCACCCTGGAGTCTCCTCTGGGATCTCATGAGAGCAGAATAGAGGGGAAAGATATCTTCCCTCAACCTACTGGTCATACTTCTCTTGGTGCAGCCTAGAATGTGGTTGACATTCTGGGCTGCAAGCAAACATTGCTGGCTCATGTTGAGTTGTTTGTTGACCAACACCCCCAAGTTCTCCTCAAGGTTGCTTTCAGTCTATTCACTCAGCTTGTATTTGTGCCTGGGATTGCCTCGATCTGGGTGCAGGACCTTACACTTGGCCTTGTTGAGTCTCATGAAGTTGGCACTGGCCCACCTCTCAAGCCTTTCCACGGCCCTCTGGATGACCTCCCATCCCTCCAGGTGTGTCCACCACACCACACAGCTTGGTGTCATCGGCAAACTTGCTGAGGTGGCACTCAGTTCTACTGTTCGTATCACTGATGAAGATGTTAAACAGCACTGGTTCCAGTTTATTTCTAGACCCAGGGTATCTATTGGCCATTGTCTGGAATGGATTGCGGGTCCCTCCCTTCAACAAACCTCATTTTTTAGAGCTTTTATCTTAAGGTATGTGGTCATATAGTTGTCTGCTGATGAATAAGTGCTGAAATGTTAAGTAATGCTTTTCTCCTTTCAAAACTCCTGTGTGTCGTTTATGGCCCCAAGTGGAAGTTAAATCTAGATGGGAGAAGAATACTGAGTAGCTTCCTGAATTTGAAGGTGGCTTTTTACAAAATTGATCTTTAAGTCTTTGTTATGGATGAATTGTGTGGAGCGCTTGAAAAAAAATTAGGTTAAATAAAGTTACTTGGTGACCCTGTTTTACTAGCAAAGCTGTCCTTATATAGTAACCTAGAAACTTTGCCATGTGCCTTAAGCATTCCTGTTCAGCGTTTAATCAAGTGCTTTGTAATTACAAAAAATCCTTCTACAAAGATACAGGAACCCATTTATGGGAAACAGTTTCTTAGGACAGTCAATGTTCCACTGAGTGGAAAGAAATTTTGAAATGCTTTTGTTAGAATAATTTGCATTTATACCCAATCCTAAACTTTAACTGAGATCATTCAAAATAATAACGTATTAGAAAAAAATAATAAAATATACCACTTCCGTAATGAAACCAAATTTATAAAGACTTGTGTTTTGAAGACCAGGATCTTAAGTTTTATGAAAGTAAAAATGGCTCTGTTCTGGTTTGAGTTTGAACAGAATTAGTTCTGTTCTGTCATTTTACATTTCAGCTCAGTCTCTTCTAAGAATCTGTGCTTTCTGAAGTTAAGAGCATTTTTGTGTGATCATTGTCTCCTTCTAGAAGCAATAACACTAGATATTTAGAGTTAGTACCAGGGTTTGGTATGCACAAAGGCTCTTGCTTTGACTTGCAAAAAGACCAGCAGTGACTGCTAAGTCCTGTGTGCTACATTGAGGGTGCAGTCAGTGAGAGGCTGCACCTGAAGAGAGGACAGGACAGGTGACCCTACACTGACCAATAGGATTTTCCGTCCCATAGATGTTATATTCAGTATAATGCTGAGGGATCTCAATGGTCAATCTTTATAAACTCTTTTCCAATGGCCAGCATCCATTTTGCCTTAGATCCCAATCTGTACATTCCTGAATCCAGTTCTGGAATCCAGGTCCTGAATCTGATTTTAGTCTGCTGCTTAGGTCAGTCTGGGAATTCTCCAGCACTTGCTCACAACAGCAATGGTGACAGTGACGTAATTGCTATCAGAGAGGATGGGTTTGGTACTGTTTTTGTATATATATTTGATTTTCGTTGTTTTCTTTGAAACACTTAGTTTTCTGTTCCGATCTGTGGTGGTTGTGCTGTTGCAAGTATTAAGCTGTTGTTGCTTCAATTCCAGTTGCAAGTTCAGCCAACTTTTAAAAACAAAACTACAAATGAACAAAGCTATGTTGTTAACAAAAATGACTTTAAAGCAGGTACATTGAATGTGATGTTGTAAAATAAAGACCTAGCATTTTCCTAGCTTTAATGGCTTTGCAAGGCTTAAAAGACACTTAAAACTAGTCTGTGTGTGCTCACAAAACACCTGTTATGAAGCGCTTAAAGATAAGCTTATCATTCGGGTGTGGAAAAAGCAACTCACTTAAGGAAGTAGGTCTGTATAAACAGGCAACTTTACAAATGATGCTTTTCATAGACTCTTAAAGAGAGTTTATACTTCTTTTTTCTTCTGGCTTATAAGCATTCCTTAAAAATTTCAGACTAGTTTTTAACTGAAGTGATTATTAATGTGTCTTCACTTGTACCTTACTAGAAAGGTGTGTGATGCTGAATCTGAAGAGATCCTGCAACTCATGACTTCTTGCCAGAATTTAAACTTTCTATGGAGAAAGCTGAGGGTGTTAGCAGGCTGTCATCTTACATGCCATTGCATTTATAGAAGCCTTTTTATTCCTGATTGTCTGGCACAAAAGAGTGTTTTAATTAGGGCTTTATAGATGTAGGGAGTGTTGCCTGGACTCTGTTGTATATTTTGTATAAATTAAGCAGAACTTTTTCTTTTACATCAATATTCATTATAGACCACCCCTCCCTGTGTGAAGTTCCTTTAAGACATAAACCAAACTTGTTAAATAAGCTGGGAATAGTGTGTTGATGCTGCTTTGGTTGATCCTAACTTTGGGATTTCAGAGTTTCCAGATTGGAAAGGAGAGTTGCTAGCCTAACCTTCTGCCTAGAGCAAGGTCAGTGTGAGATCAGACAAGCCTGAAGCACCTTCAGCTGCCTCTGCAGGAAGGGGAGGACAACCAAAACCAAGAGTGGAGGAAGAATAAATGAGCTGTAAGGGGCCTCCTGGTTTAGGTTTTCCCTGACTTTGCTAGTACAGTGAGCAAATCTGTCTTGGAACACCTTTCCCTGCTCACTAAGGGATAGTGTAAGGTAAAGTGCTGCAGCTGCTTTTCAGCTGGGGTTTAAAGAGCATCTGTGAAGTTCAATACAGTTCACTTAATAATTGTTCCAAGAGTTGATTTCTCATCTTGCTTATATAGCATTACAACAAACACAGCTTTCTAAAATTGTTCTGTTTGTAGTCCAGGTATCATGAAATCTCTGGACAGAAAGATACAAGTCCAGAAATACTGAGGAAGCTATTTTCAAAAATATATTTCATTGTTCTTTGCATCTTTTGTTTTATTTTGCAGTAGTAAGCTCCACACATAGCCAATCTGTAATCTGCTGTTCAAGATCAATTAATCTTCAGGCAAGAGATTTTCTTAAGAGGATTTTTGGAAGTAAAATTTTTATTAAATGTTTGCCCTCACTTCCACTCTTAAAGACCTAATAGTCTGTCCTGATCTCCCTTATATAGCTATGACCCACTGAAAGCTGGTTTTCTGGCGAATACAATGCTAAATATAATTAAGTATCTAAAGGAAGTATTTTGATGACTGTAGTTGAAATTATCTGAGATAAATTGAGACCATAAAGGAGTTATTTACCAGGGATATTTAGCTTGGAAGGAAATGTAGCATCTATGATACATTTCATTCAACTTAAATTTGCAAAGGGTGTAGCTAGAAGTTAGGGAAAGATATAGGAAGGAATCCCATCTGCCAAAGAGTGTGATTAAATGCTGACTTAAAATAATGTGACTCATGTTTGAGAAATCTTTGTATGAAAGCTCTAAATGTCGGATGACTAGTACATAAAAAAATGGATTTTTGACCTTCGAATTACATAACAGCTACAAACCAATATTATTGATGCCTATCCTAATCAAACATGAGAAACATTAGAATCTGGAAGTTAAATGTTTGCTTCAGGCTGATTCTTGAGGGGTGTTTTGTGTTTTGTTTGTTGTGTTGGATTATATTTGGTTTTTTTCATGTTCTTCCTAGCACACAGACGTTCAGAGCTGTGGTTGAAATGTTCAGTTTGACTGCCTTTCTCTTGGAAGTTCATAGTTGAGGGTAAATGGGCAGCTGCTACACTGTTAGAGCTTTTTAATATATTTTTTCTCCCTCCCCCAACAGAGTGTTAACTTTTGCTGAAGTTGCATGCTGTGAGAGTTAACTAAACAAACTAGAAAGCCCTCAAAACATTTACATGGCTCATGTTCAATTATGAGTATGAATTTATCACAAAGAAAACTTGAGTGGCAAAGTTGATAAATTTTTCTTCTCTAAGTAAATATAAGGTTGTCTAGAGAGTTTTAATGTGGGCAGAGGCAGGAGTCCAAAGCTATAAATGCCTAACATACAGCTGTATCGCTGACTTTATTTAGACAAGTGTGCAAGATCCTTTTGTTCTTGTTGCCTCATAACTTGTTCCTTGTTTCTTTGCTCAAGGGGTACTTAAAATACTATTGTATGTTGGAAGAAATGGACTTCTATCACAGATATCAGTTGGCCAGGGTGTTAATACCAAAGTCTACTTTGGTTAAGATGTACTTCAATGGCTGGCATGGATTTTTATTTGAAGGAAACTTGGTATTGGTTCTTAGTTTTTCATTATATGCCTTCACCTTCTTTCAGTTGTGATTACAAGGTGTTCTCACGATGAATCATCCACAATGCAGTAAGATTCTCAAAGTAGTGTTATGGGGTGGGATAGGATGGGATAGTGATAGTGCTCAGTGATTTTCTTGGAAGAAAATCTGTAAATAACTGGGACCGTAAGCACATGAACAGCTTGCTGCCAGCTCAGATAGAAGTGAGGTTCCTGTGCTTTTAACCTCCATGTTTGCTAACCGTCCCAGTATCTTTCTGTGCTTCTTCAAAGTACATCACTGCTTTTCTGACGGAGGGGCAGTTCACATCACCTTGTACAATTGTAAATAGTGTAATGTCATAGAATTTGACAGTTATGGACTCAGATGTCACATAAATGCTTTTTCTGAGAATGAGGTCTTTCATAAAGTTTTCTATCAAGTGGACTTAGTGGCAAACTAATGAAATGCTGATCCCAGGTGTGATCTTACTCTTCCCCAATATTGTGCAGAAATAAAGAAAATGACTCCTAGTCTCTCCAGGAGGGATGAAAACAAATTAGTAGTTTTGTGCTTCTAGATTTGATTTATCTCCACAAAATAACTGTATTATGGCTGAAAACACTAGCTGCTTGTAAGTAATAGGTGAGGCATCCCTGTCATTAGAAGTCTGGTTAATTCTGGCTTGAGTTAGTTTATTTATACTCAAAGTTCATACAGATTGTCAGTGCCATCTGGTTCTCAGAAAAGAGCTAGAACAAACACAGTGAAGTTTGTGCTTAGATTTATCAAAATTTCACGTCTTGCTAGATGTGTTATTGCATAATTTCTGAAGATGGGAAACTACAGTCACACCAAATTTGTTGGACAACAAAACTAAAAGTTAGGAAAATCTCAACCAACCAAACCCTAACCGAGGGTTTTAATACAAATGAAATACAATTCCAATCAAACATTAGAGCTGCCTCTTGATTCTTTGATGCTTAAAATGGTTCAGAAGGAGAAGAACCTGGAAATAAACATGTTTTCTGCTGGCTGGGAGAGTGGTTTTCTGATTGTTCACGTGACTCTGGTTGAGTCCTGTTGACTATAAAAGTAATCTTCCTTCTTAGGCACTAGGTCCTGCTGGAGCTTTTGTCGACAGAACACAACTGTAAATCTTATAGGTTAATGCATTTCTGTGAGGTATGGAGGGGTATATCTAATGTATTTCCGTAGAATGATCTTCCAGATATAAATGATACCTCTCTTTTGAGACTTATCCCTTGATATCACATACTTTGTAGTGATGCAGGAAAAGGAAATCTTGTACAGCATTAGAAGTAACAGCCTTGCCTCTGGGATTAGATTTTTTTTTTGGCTACAAGTTACAGATTTACATGAGTCTGTGAATGTGAATGTTCCCTGGTAGGCATGCACCTTATCCTATGATCTCCCAGTAGAGTTAGCATTCTATTTAAGTTCTCCTTGAAGAGGTATTGCTAATACTCTTTTTTTAGCGATTAATGGATCTCTGAGCTCTGGAGAACAAGTTTTTAATCTGCTGACTTTAGAAGTTGGAATGTATCATCTTATTTCTGAGTTTTCAACCAGGAGGCCATACACCTAATTAAACTGGTTTGTTATATGTTGCAAAACATGACCACAACTTGAATACTGCTGTGTGTGTGTGTGCTTATTATGTGTATCTCAAAGCTAAATTTGCCTTGAAAATGGTTCTCCTGACAGGATTCACTGTGAAGCTAGTCAGGATTTTCCCCTACTGACAAGTTTAGTTTTTGTCTGAGTATCTCCATGTACAACAAGGATTTGCTGTTCTTTAGACCTCATTCTTGAATGTTTAAAACACTGGGGCAGTTTTATTTTTATGTGAAGCTTGTCCTCTTCCTCAAAGAAGTTTTTATTTGTTATATTGCTGTCCTGTTTTTCTCTTACTAAAAATGCCGAAAAAGAATGTGTCAACATTAGCATCTGACTCCTGAATCTCAGGTGTGTAATTCTATTGAATATCTACAGCTTTCTCATTACAAGCTCTGAGTCCAGCAAATAGGGAAAGTTTGGGGTTTTTTTGGTTTTTGAAAGTTTGAACCTGATGTAAGATCTTGTGTATTAGATGTATGAGTTTTAACCTCTGGATGATGAAAGATAGTTTGTTCAGAAGTGATACGGGGATAGACAAAGGCTCATACAACTGAGAAAGCATTTCAAGTAACTTTTCTGCTCCCTTTGTTTCTTCTGACACCTTTAGTGCCAGATCTTCAGTTGCTTATATTGAAGTTCCTCACTTTTGTTAACACTGGTTTTATCTGAGCTATATTTAATTCTGTATGGTGTCAGAAGCAAAATGACTTTCCGGCTTAATGAATTACTGTGTTCATAAAAGGCATTCTGTCAGCATCTTGAGTCAGTGTTCCTAGAAAATGCTCTCCTAGGATCTAGTCTGGTTTGGATTTTTTTTTTTTGTTTTTTTTTTTTATTAAATTGAGACCAATTTCCTAAGTGTGCCTGTTTATAAAAGGATAGATGCACAGTATAGGCGATTGAGAATGTGCTGGTTTTAGTCCAAAATTGGTTGTACTTGATACCGAGAAAGCTGCTACTAGAAAAGAAGATGGTATCTTGTCTCTGTGTGATGGAATACCCGTCCTGGCAGGAGAAGCCTTCTGGGAATAATTTGGTCTTTGAAAACTCACAGGAGCCTTTGTGTTACTGAATAATTGTCATTGTTTTCTTACAGGATGTAGTTGCGCAGGCTGGGTAGGTGTGATGATCAGGAAAATTGAAAACCACAAGTATTTAATTACATGAAAAAACAAACTTTTGACAACATTTTGGATGTATTTAATAAATACAAATCTGCTTTTTAAAGTAAGCTGTTGTGACTGCATGAATAGTTGATTAATAAAAACATTATTTGCCAATAGAATGGGTTATATGTCCACACTATGATAAACTGTCTTAATTCTGTTTGCTCTCTTTGCAGGCTGCGGACTTGAGTAAGCCAATAGACAAAAGGATATACAAAGGAACACAACCTACATGCCATGACTTCAATCACTTAACAGCCACAGCAGAAAGTGTGTCTCTTCTGGTGGGCTTCTCTGCAGGCCAGGTCCAACTTATAGACCCTATTAAAAAAGAAACTAGCAAATTATTTAATGAGGAAGTAAGTAGAAATCTTAATATTGTTGCATGTGATGTATTCGTGATTCTGAATCTTGGATTTCTTGAAGTTGTAGATGGTTTCTTTTGCCTATCCAGCACTATTTGCCTACCTTTGGTATTCAGCTGTTTCATTAGCTTGGAAAAATTACTTGTGAAGAAATCGTTCAGGTTTTAAGATTAAAAATGAGAATATTCTAGTTACTTTAAAATATTTTAGAATATTTAGCTGTAACTAGCACTAATGACAGTTGACTGATGAAAAAAAAAGTCACAGATCTAAATGTTATGCATGAGCTTTGCAGTCAGTTGTTTCTGAGGCTTTTGGTTCCAAATGAAGAAAACATTTAAGCCCTTATTATGGTCAAAACTGTTAATAAGGTAAAAGTACCGATTTCTGTAGTCCAGATGTTACAGTAGAACTGTCTGTATCATGGATTCCTAACGATTTGCTTGGGGAAGACTAGGATAGCAGGCTGAGTGCTGCACAGTCTTGGCCATATGATGCTCCTGAAATAAATTCTTAGTCTGCTTTTTTTGCTTCTGTGCAATAAAAAAAGAGGGGGGTGTGGGGGGTGTGTGTGCACCCACTAATGCCAAGTAACAAGTCCACTGTCTGAATATCTGATAGTTTTTGCATTCTTAGGTGTCTGGTTTCTAACAAGGAAATATAACTAGTACCCCTTCTGAAAGCATTTTCTGCAGAGTATAAACAATGGGAATTTACATGGTTTGGAGAGGTGGTGTTTTGGATTTTTTTGAGGGTTGTTTTTCCTCCCTTTTGTGTTTTTAATATAGCTGCAGGTGTATTTTTTGGGGTGATAGTGAAGAGCTTTGCAGGCTTTTGATTTTAAAACATTTCCATTTTGGTTAAGAGCTTGGTAGGTGAAGTTAAGCCTTGCTCAACTTTTAAACTGAGCACCTCAGAAAGATCTGCAACTTGTTCTGACTTTGTGCAAGGAAGATGGAATTATTGTTCCCAATGGGGATCTCTTTTAATTCAAACTAATTCCTCCTAAGCTTTCTAGAAGTAGTCCATATCGGAAGAGTGGTGTTTTTCTTCTTGCCTTGCCTTTTCTCACTTGCTCTGTCTCTGCATGTATTGAGAAGCAGTGCCGTAATATCTCTTAATGTTTCATAGGGTGCTCTGTTCTGGTATCAACTACCTATACAGGGGTTTGTATGTTCGTTTTATTGTTGTTCTAACACCAGAACACTTGCCAAAACCCAAACCTGTTGCAAACACAACAAACCTAAACATTGTCATTGGTGCAAATTCACCACTAGGAATATTAGTCTGTATGTAAACAAGTTACTTGAATAAGGACAGTTCTGATTTAATCATGTGTGATAAGTATAAATATTGCAAATGACAGTAGAAATACTATAGGCATTTTCGTATCACAGAACAGTTTCCACTCCTGTAGCTGAAGTGTAGTTGCTTTGAGGAAAAAACTTCTTAGAGACTTAGATAAAGGGAGAAGGGTTCGAACATAGAACTGCTAAGGATAAACCTTGGGATGATACACTGTTGTTGGAGGTGATACTCATATCTCACCTCAAGTGCGCATTTGATAGTGCCTGTGGCATGGGTGGTAAATAAACAGGAGAAGTGCACCGGGGAGATCAGGATATAGTTGCCATTATGGAAGCTTGGTGAAATGATTCACATGATTGGAGTACTGCAATGAGTACAGGCCTTTTTAGGAGAGACAAGCAGGAAAGAGGTGGCGAGGTAGTGTTATATGTTAAGGAGTGCCTTGACTGTGTAGAATTCAGTTTCAGTCACACCATGGCAGAATGTCTATGGGTAAGCATAAAGGAAAAAGCCAGTGAAACTGATATCCTAGTGGGAGTCTGCTACAGATCAATCAGCCAGGATAAAGACACTGATGAGACATCCTTTCAGCAAGTTGGAGATGTCTCTTATTAACTATCCTTTCTTCTTGTGGGGGGGACCTATGTCAGATGTTTAGGTTTACTTGGTTGGTTTTAGGTTGGACTGGATGATCTTTAAGGTCTTTTTCAGCCTCATCATCATTACTGTGACTTCAACTTATGAGATGTCTGCTGGAAGTGTAACGCAGCAGGAAGGGCGCAGTCTGGAGGTTTTTGGACTGTGTGGATGACAACTTCCTGTTGCAGCAAGTAAGCGAGAGCAGACAGACCTACTGTTTATGAATAGTGAACAGCTGATGGAAGATGTGGTGGTCCAAGGTCATCTTGAGCACAGTAACCATGATATAATAGAGTTTCCTGTATGTGGTGAAGTTAGGAGGGTCATCTGCAAAATCTCTACCTTGGAATTCTTAAGGACTGACTTTGGTCTATTTGGGACACTGATTTGAAGGGTCCTTTGGGAAGCAGCCCTCAATAACAAAGGGGCCCAGGAAGGCAGGGCTTACTTTAAGAATGAAATTATGAAGGCACAGGAGCAGGCTATACTTATGTGCTGAAAAATAAGCAACTGAGACAGAAGACCTGCGTGGTTGAGCAGGGAGTTTTAGCAAGAACTTGGGGCGGGGGGGAAAGAGGGTATATCAACTTTGGGAAGAGGAGCAGGTAAATCAGGAAGCACTTAAGGATGTTTTAAGGTCATGTAGAAAGAGAATTAGAGACTGAAAGTCTCAGTTAGAACTTAATCTGACCATTTCTGTTAAGCATAATAAAGAATGCTTTCATAAATACATTAATAACAAAAGGAGGGCCAGGAAAAATCTTCATTCCTTACTGGTTAAGGTGGGGGGGGAAGGGGGTGTAGTAAGAGAACATAAGAAAAAGGCTGAGGTACCTAACACCTTCAAAGACCAGCTACCCTCAGGGCAATTGGGCTTCTGAGTTAGTAGACAGGTTGGATGTTCCTCACTGAAAGGATGATCAAACATTGGAATAGACTGCCCAGGGAGGTGGTGGAGTTACCATACCTGGAGGTGTTTTAAGGAAAGACTGAATGTGGCACTTGGTGCCATGGTCTAGCTGGTGTGATGTCAGGTCACAGGCCTGACTTGATCTCAGAGGTATTTTCCAGCCTTAATACTTCTGTGATTCTGTGAAAGGTCCAGTACAAGTCTACATGCCTTGATCTTGCTTAACTATCAAGTGTCTGTGGTGTAAAGATGTGTTCCAGGCTGAATAGTTCTTGTGGCAATCCACAAGTGTTAGAAGCACTGAAGCCAATTACATTAGACAGTATTGTCTTTTCTCTGTGCTATAACCAACTTTCTTTCACTGTGATGGGAATACATGGTGGAAATTAACTAAGATTATTTGTTTTCTGCAGAGCTAATGTAAGGATTTGCTCACTGCTGTCAAAACTATGTGTGCACAGTAGGATAGAAGTTAAATTGTGAGATCAGTGCAGAAAACAAGAATGTCTCTGTATACAATTCTAAAATTTTTACATATTTTAATTTGTCAGTTACAGCATTGAAGTTTGCCCTGGATGTATTTGAAAGTTTTGGCTTGTATCTAAAAGCCTTTTCTACTAAACATTACTGGGCATTAATATTTGATCCAGTTTGTTTGCTTCAAGATGAAGGTTGGGTTATATATTTAGTTTTCATCATGTCTTCATAAGCAAAAGGTGACCTAAATGAGTGTTTACATCTTTCAATGGATTTAGCATTAGTGCTGGAGGTGTTAGGGTTCCCTGTCTTGTTTAGTAATTTGGTCATTCAGTTAACTCAAATCTTTGCTTTGACTATCAACTGTGATAAAGCAATCAGAACAGCACTTGCTTGTATATAATATGTGAAATAACCTAAAATGTTATGACACAGAATGTTGTGTTGAGCTTAAAATGCAATACCCCTATGCAGTCTAACTTGCTACTCTTCCTTTTTGTTTTTCTAAATTCTATTAATGTAGAATACAATAGGGACTGGAAAGGCTGAGGTGAGTGATGCTGTGCATCTTGTGGCTGCCTGCCTGATCAGTCTGTGTCAGCAATGATATTCCTTCTATCTGTGTCAGAATTAAATTAGTGATGCTTCGTATTCTCAAAAGCAACCAAGTATACTGCACAGATTCAGTTGTTTCCAGGTTATAGTCGGTTATTCTCAAGCTAGGTGATTACATTTTTCTTTCATCTTAGTTTTTTAATCCTTAATTTAAATGCAGTTTAAGGCTTTATCTTTTTTTCCTAATAAACTTTTTCTATACCTTTGTAACTAAAAGCTCTTTGTCAGACTGTAATGCATTTATTCCTTGATCACCTGTTTTTTCACTCCTTTATGGCCTGTGCCTATAATTTTGTCCCTTCAAGCTTGTTAAAAACATGGCTACCAAGATAATCTAGGCTTGTCTTCCTGACTGGTGACTCAAGTAGCTTCACTTACTGTTCTTTTACCAAACTGAGTGTAAGTTCCTTATCTCAGCTACTCCACTGATCTGCTTTGGTACTACATTCGGTTCATTCTTGCAATGGATCTGCCAGTCATGCAGACTACAGGCCTTGTTTTGTTTTGCTGCAGAAGTGTGTGGGCCCAGTTGCAAGCTTTTGATACCTCAAAGCTGTAACTTCAGAGTTTGTCTTCCTGCTGAATTTAAAGCTTTGCTGGTTGAGAAGGGAATGAGTTGTAGTCACTTGCTACTGTTGGCTTAGTCTCTTTGCTTCTTGTTTCTTTGAGCTAATCTGTTGTCATGTTAGATTGCAGACTTCTTGAAGTAACGGTGAGGTTTGCAGGATTTCTGTATGATATTTAAGATTGTGTAACCCAGTGTGATTATTAAGTTAAAATGCCATTTCTAGTATAAAAGTTGAGCAGAGATTGTATGTCAGATTGACCTGCCCTACTACAGGAGAGCAAGAAATTTAACTTCACTGCTGTGTTAGCAGTAGTGTCATAATGAGTCTACCAGACATTCCCTGTCCATATTCTCTTGATATATACCAGGTAACTTTCTGTCTGATACTTCTGATAACATCATGCTGAGACATGCATGATACATGTCAGTGAACACACAACAAACTATTGAAAATACCACAACAGAGTCTAAGATTGTTATTGTAAAGCTATGGCATTTGTAGAAAACTTTCTGGATTAAGTTACCTCTCTCAGCTCCCAAGTAGAAGACAGCTAATTTAACCAATGAGAAATAACAGAAGGGAGGCTTTGTGGCCTTACACTGAGGCTGACAGCAACAAAAGTGTATGCAAAAGTGCAGTATAAAACGTCCAGGTGCTGCCTTCCAGTAATACTTAGAGGACCAGAGTGGGTAACAGTCAATGTATCATACATTTGTTTGGTTTTTTGGTTGTTTGCTAAGCAGCATAGTGAGGTTTTTTGTGGATGCTTGGTTTTCTTAATGCTTTTGTAACTACTTCTGCTATTTCCTTAGGCTCTTTGTATTTATATTCTTCCTTTATCAATCTATGCCAAATACAAATCTTGAATATGCACATAAAGAATTACTTGTCTTCAAGTTGCAGTTGAGTGATGCCTTGGCCAATATGGTAAATTTTAATAGTCCACCAGAACTAAACTAGCATACTCAAGGAGTCAAAACTTCTTGCAGCATTGAAGGCATGATCGGGAGTGTTTGTTTAATGTGTGTTTTCATTCTTTTGCAGTGAGGGACACTATTAAAATGTTTTTCTTTAAAGGAAAGTTTTTAATCTGGTGGTAACTGAGAAACTGGTCCTTGGTTAATGAGTGAAAAGTAATTGGAGGGTGGGGATACCAAGGTGAAGAATATATGGTGATTTCTGAACTCACTAAACCATGTGCATTTAGCTACTTTTGGACACACATGGTGACAGGATCACCATATGTTTGTCTTGTACTCCCTGAATCAGTAAAAGCAGATAAAAGCTCCTGAAGTCTTGATTTTCCCTTTAGCTTATTCTGTGTTTTCTTGATTGTTTCCTTTCTATGCTCTTCAACCTACACAGCAAAGCATAAACCTAAGAACACTGCCTTTAGAGTCATAACAACAGATCGGATTAATTGAAGAATATTCTTTGTGGAATGTAACTGGACCATAACAACCTTCGGTAGCACCTTGTCTAAAAATAACTTCGTCTTTACTGTCTGATAAGATCATAAGTTTTTACAAATACAGTAATGCAGCTTATTTCTAGAAAGTTGAGTTTGCTTTGCTTAAGTATTGTGCCCCCTCCCCCCCCTGAAAGCTCAGATTTACAGTTAATGATTAAAACTTCAATTTTCAGACTTTCTGATGTGTATCTTCTTTGTTTTTCACAGAGACTAATAGACAAGTCCAGAGTAACCTGTGTAAAATGGGTACCAGGTTCGGAAAGCCTTTTCCTAGTAGCTCACTCCAGTGGCAATATGTACTTGTATAACGTGGAGCACACTTGTGGTACCACAGCCCCGCACTACCAGCTACTTAAACAAGGAGAAAGTTTTGCAGTTCATACTTGCAAGAGTAAATCCACAAGAAACCCTCTGCTTAAGTGGACAGTAGGTGAGGGTGCACTGAATGAATTTGCCTTTTCCCCCGATGGGAAATTCTTGGCCTGTGTGAGCCAAGATGGCTTTCTTCGCGTGTTTAACTTTGATTCGGTGGAATTGCATGGTACAATGAAAAGCTACTTTGGAGGACTGCTGTGTGTGTGTTGGAGTCCTGATGGGAAATACATAGTGACAGGTGGAGAGGATGACTTGGTAACAGTTTGGTCTTTTGTGGACTGTCGAGTAATAGCAAGAGGCCATGGACATAAATCATGGGTCAGTGTTGTGGCGTTTGATCCATATACCACTAGTGTAGAAGAGAGTGACCCAATGGAATTTAGTGGAAGTGATGAGGATTTCCAAGACCTTCATTTTGGCAGAGATCGAGCAAATAGTACACAATCTAGGCTATCCAAAAGGAACTCTACAGACAGTCGTCCAGTAAGCGTTACATATAGGTTTGGTTCAGTAGGCCAGGACACGCAGCTCTGTTTGTGGGATCTTACAGAAGATATCCTCTTCCCCCACCAACCTCTCTCAAGAGCAAGGACACATACAAATGTCATGAATGCCACGAGTCCACCCGCTGGAAGTGGTGGAACTAACCCAGGAAGTAATGGAAACAGTATCACAACACCTGGAAACTCTGTACCCCCTCCTCTTCCACGGTCAAACAGCCTTCCACACTCTGCAGTTTCAAATGCTGGCAGTAAAAGCAGTGTCATGGATGGTGCCATTGCTTCTGGTGTTAGTAAATTTGCAACCTTATCGCTTCACGATCGGAAGGAAAGACACCATGAGAAAGATCACAAGAGAAATCATAGCATGGGACATATATCTAGCAAGAGCAGTGACAAACTGAACCTAGTAACTAAAACCAAAACGGACCCAGCTAAAACTTTGGGAACACCTCTCTGTCCCAGAATGGAAGATGTTCCCTTGTTAGAGCCTCTTATCTGTAAAAAGATAGCACATGAAAGACTGACTGTGTTAACTTTTCTTGAAGACTGTATAGTCACTGCTTGTCAGGAGGGATTTATTTGCACATGGGCAAGGCCTGGTAAAGTGGTAAGTTTTAATCCTTAATGCTGCATCAAAGAACTAGAACTCTGAATAGGTAGTTTTCTCGAAATATAAATGAATGTTGAATATAAATTTTCTTTATGCTTAATGTAAAAAAATAAAAAAATCTTCAGAGCCATACTTTTGGATACTGCATGCAGTATTTCTGAATGATTTGAAGTGTCTTGGATACAATTAAGTAAGTTGCCTTCCAACAGAAGAAATAAATACTGTGCATCTAAACTACTGATCAGTATTCTTAAGCATAACCTCAATATGGTAAAAGCTATTTATGTAAAAATTGAAGTAAAACCTGTCAATCACTAAAGTAATTATAATCCTTCTAATGTTCTCTACAAAACAGAGCATTCCCAACAAGAGTAGTTTATGAAAAGCTGCTGCTTTTAAGTGTAAGACAAATGTGAGCCTCTGAAAAAAATTAAAACCAAAGTGTTTTACTCTCCATACTTTTCTGTGGTAGCCTGCCGTTAATGTCAAACCACTCCTTACTAAATCATCAGCCATACAATCATGGAATCATTGTGGCTGGATCATACCTCCAGGATCATCAAGTCCAGCCCTCATCCCAACATCTCCCTAACCCCTAGACCATGGCCTCAAGTGTTCTATTTACTCATTTTTTAAAACACCTCCATGGATGGTGATTGCACCACCTCCCTGGGCAGCCTGTTCCAATGCCCAGCCACTCTCAGTAGAGAACTTCTTCCCAATATCCAATCTGAACGTGCCCTGATGCAACTTGAGGCCATTTCCTCTCTTCCTATTATTAGTAATTTGGGAGAGGAGCCATTTTATGCACGGATTTGTGAGCCCTTTACTGACTGACATTTATGCTCTTGAAACTGTGAATCAGTATGATGAAAGAATTCAAATTTCAGCCAGATCTTGATTTATGTATTTGTTAAGGAAAATCTCACATCTCTCTTTAAGGAGTTTCTGTGGGTATTACTGTCAGTTTTGTTAGGCAACTTAATCATCAACAAACTCGTGCTTTCTGATGGCACCTGTTCTGTCAGTTGAACTTTCATTAAAATGTATTACTAGTTTTAACTTGTTGTTAATGCACTTGAGCACAGATGAAATGTTTTCTTCTGTCCAGTGTATAAAAAGCTAAATTTTGACTGATGCTAAACATGATGATTATTTTAAAAGTACTTTGTGCTACAGTGGCTTTGTTTGCTGTAACATTTTAAAGAAATACAGCTATGGAAACATTATCAGAGTTGAATTAACTAAAAGGACCATGTGGAAATTCCTAAGAGGGCACCTAGGTTATCACCTGAAAAGAAATCATCTGGGAATACCTGAATATTGCCATGCTGAGCAACCTAAATAAAAAATCTGTGGTCCATTAGGTTTGAATAACGTGGATCTTCATTGCTATAAGCTTTTAAGTAAAGCTCAATAATTTTTCTTGAAACTGTGTAATGCAAGTTGCTTTGAGCTGTTACCAAACTTTGCAAGATAGATACGTGTAGAGAGCTCTGCATGCTCTGCATCTTAATGAATATTGAAAGAGAAGGAAGAAGGGTGTTGCCTAGAAGTAATTTTTTTTGCCTAAGAACTACAGATCCAGCATTAATTAAAAATAGCACCTGTCCGAATCACTAAACTATTCAAAATGTGTGTGCTAAATGAAAATACTAAAGCACTTAGCACTTCTGTGGCCCAGTGCAATTCACATTTATTATGAATTAACTTTATATAGCAGTACTTCAGATTTCTGTTGTGAACGATATTTTCTGTTTGTTCTGAAACTCCTTTACATACTGAACACTACACTGTTCAATTTATTTTCAGTGGCTGAGGTGGGGTTTGTTAGATTGGGTATAACTTAAATATTTTTGTGTATTGACTTTGATTTGGGATGTGACATTTCAAATATTTCAGAGATAAAGTATGCAGTACCAAAAATCAGGATTTATGTATTGGCCAATATGGAAAAGTTTAATTACAGGTAAGTAATTTCCATGCTGATGTTATAACTTTCAAAATTAATATATTGCACACTGATGTAAATGCCATATTGTTTAGGAAGTATTTACTTAGAAATTTTGAAATTAATTTGGTTTCACTTGCATTTCTAGTGAGCTCACTCTGCTGGTAAAAACTAAATTTTGATGGCATGTTTACAGGGGTTTGATAGAAAAATATTTGTGCCAGAAGGACGGTATGAGCATCCTTTTTGTTTATAGGAAAGCACTTATTTTATTTAATGACAATTGTCAAATTATAAAACACTCATGGTAATGTCTTTCTTACTGGGTTATATACCATACATTTCTGTTCTGCCAGCTGTTTTATGCTAAGTGATCCCATTACTCTTGGGTTTAGAGCTGCTATTTCTAGTCTTCCTTTTGAAATATGGGTCCACATGTGATCTTTAAAACTCCATCACTTTTTTATCTGCCTACTCTAGAATGAAAGCCTCTGAGTCTTGTTGTTTCTTCCATCATTGCCTCAAAAGGCCTTCACTAAATTCATGCTACTGCCAGCCTAGAGAAAGACTTGGATGGAGAACTGAAGCAGGATTGCCGTGTCTAACGTAATTTCCATTGAGCCAGTGCTACCTTTCCCTCTCATTTTTTAATAGCCATGAGAAGATGTGCTGGATAATTGGACAGGGTATGACAAGTTCTATTCATTTTTCTGAATGGGCTGGTGCTGCCCTTGGGTGGGATGAAATAACCCAAAATGTCTTTTCAACCATGATCCTTATGATAAGCTGTGCAGTGCTTACAGAGTGTCCCGACTTCTTTTCAACCATGATCCTTATGATAAGCTGTGCAGTGCTTACAGAGTGTCCTGACTGTTCATAACATTCCAAAATTGCTGCTTCAGTGTATACGTAATCATACCTTGAGCTTCCTCACTGGATGTACCATTCTTGCGTTGCTTTTCTTGGTCTATAATGCTAACTCCCAGTCAGAGTAGACTGAACAGCAGAATTCAGTTTGAAATGTCTAATGAGGCACAGGGTTCATTAGTTTGAGATGTTTGTTCTCCTTTTTTGTTAGCCTGTTTCAGCGGAAGATAGTTCAGAGAGGTGAAAAAATAGCTTGCCTTAACAAGAGTGTGATCTTTCTTCTCAATGTCGTGATGGTTTGTCATTACCTCTTCCCTCTGTCTTTCCCAGGCCCGGTAAGGGAACTTAAACAAGATTGTAAAACTTGTAACACATCTGAAAATGCAGAAAAAAAATCTTAAGGAAACTTAAGTGTACTGTCTTTTTATAGCTACTTCAAATGGAACTATAGAACCTGCAGACACAATTAAAAAAACAAACAAACCCAACCCTCAAATACTGGAGTGGTACCTGGATATGCCGGGCAAATTTTCTCTGAACTTAGTTTCTCTGACCACTATCTGAAATTTTTGTATGTGACTTCAGAACTAGTGATTCACTATCTCGTACAGTCACTGCATTTTATCTAAATGAAGGTGGTTTCCTTTGTAAGAAAGCTCAAGGTAAAATTAGCCAGAAGTCTAAACAGGAGAAATGGCAGTGTATAACCTAGCAAGATAAACATGCTACCATTTTGTACAACAAATGCACATGCAATTTATTTATTTGACTTATTGTACAGAAAAATTTAGACTTAAATTATAACATCCTTGAATTTTCTAGTTAACTACAATTGTAGTACAGTATCATGTTTTAGTATGACTTCTGTTTTAGTGAAAGTACTTAAGAATTCATGTATTATATTTGATTGAGGTGAGCAGCTATACACACTAATTCTTCCTCAATGGAAAGGAGCATTTCATCATTACAATTGAAGTTCAATTGCTGGTATTAAAGTACTATCAAATAGATTTCTTTCCATGTGATACGGTATCTGTATAAACTTCAGGGATGATTATAGTAAAATCGAAACATGGCTATAATATCTTCAGGTTACCGTGCTGAAATTTGAAGCTTTCTGTAATGTGCATAATAGTGAAGTTGCACATCGCATACCCACGTTATCAGGGTGAATTTAAACCTACTACACTGATGTGATATTTATAGCAAGGAATGTATGTTTGTGCGTGTGCCTGTGTTTGAAGGTATGACTAGTGGCTCCAGGAGAGATCATAACCCTATAAAGGCTTTATGATGAGGATGTCTGAATTAGGAAATAACATGACTTTTACTAAACACTTCTTAAGAAAACCCCACATTCTGATCTATCATCATTTGAAATTCAATTATGTACTTGGAATGATGGTATATGTCTGCCCCTTTAACAACATAAAGCTACTAAATTAATATTTAAAATGCTGGCCTGATTATGTTACAATAATAGAATTTGTGTCAGTTAATTTACTGTCAATTTACATGTAAAGATTAAACCATTTTTTTTTCTGCATTTTATGAATTCTGTATACTGGCGTTTGTTAAAGATTTGACATGTTAGGTGATACTGTACAAAATTGTATTGACTACCTTTAGTGAAAATCAAAAGTAAAATTCATATGTATTTCCTTTTTACACTTCCATCTAATTTCTTGATGACTTGAATAAATTTCATAGAGCCTTTCTAACATGAACTATTGTTAATTTAACTGTTGCAATAATTAAGCTTTAAGAAGTATTGTTGGTATATTTATAATTTTAAGACGATCATGTTTGTTTCATATTGCTTATTTTTAGCTGTTCTATTGTCACTGTTACAGCTGAAGAACTTTACTAAATACTTGACATTACAAAATAACTTGCTGGGGTTGTTCTCTGTATACTGATGTTAAATAAAAATGTGCGATTGAACTGTAAATGTAGATAACTTTCAATAATCCTTTCCACACCTGAGTTTTAATTTATCCTGCAGTCCTTAGGTGGTTTTACGCTCTCATACTGTGCTGAACAAATGGCCACAATGAAAGCTGTTAACTTGCCATGTTTAAGTGAGAAATTGATAACATCCTGTAACCTGCTCTGACTAAAAGTTTCATCTCAAGACAGCACATACCTTTTGATGTTTAAGTCTTGCTGATAAGGTCATGAGTTATGCTATTTTTATGGTTTGTATTTTTTTAGGACTAGAGTAATAGGCAATAGAATATTTACCAAACCACTGATCCAATTTGTTCAAACTCAGATCCAGTAAAACATGGATGCGGCTCTATCTAGATTCTCTGCCCTACCTGTCAAATAAGAGATGGCACAGAGTGTTGTCGTTCATTCTGTGACTCTATGGGAGCTCTTTCCTCTTACGGACTCTGGTGCAGGGTATGTTCTCCATTCCAGCTTCAGATACTAACATTTACCTCATGAATGCTGAATTAGCAGCCCTGAGGATATGTCTGACTTGGATAATTCAAGCATTTTCTGTCTAGAAAAACTACAGCTAGTCTAGAACTGAAGTTTTCTGAACTAAAACTGAACTGCAAAATTTCTTTGGAGTGGTTTAGGTAAAGATGTAAGATGTTGCCCTTCCATCTTGAGTGGATGAAGCACTGCATCTCCCTAGTAGCACTTGTTCTGTGTTAAGCAATGAAAGAGCCAAGCAAGTTGTATTTAGTGTTTCAAAGGCACTTTTGAGAAACTTCAGTTAAAAAGTTAGTTCATTTGTGCACAGACTAGCTGAGGCAGGATTTAGTTCGTCTCTATAGGCAAACATACTGTAGACTAAAGATGAGGAAATAATCTTTCTTATATGAACTTTCTGAATTTTCAGAAGGTTTTATTTGACCACTGCGGTGGTGTAACATCCATGTGTGTGTATAAGAACAGGAGCTGACAGAGGAACACTATATCTGTCTTGAAATTTCTGGGAACATCTGGCTCCAGTTTCAAATGATGCAAGAACTCATTAGTCAAAACAGTGACAGTGTGAGCATATAGAACATACTTTGGCAAAAGACATCTTGAAACAGGGAAATGTTGTTTCGTTTGTCTTTATTAAATAACATTGCACTGGCTTTTCAAGGCAGTAATTTGTATGATCACGTTATTTCCTGGGTTTTGAAGTTGGATTTTAGGTAAGAGCTGATAAACCTCATCAAAGTTATTTGGCTCATTTCTTCTGCTGAGATCACACTTATTTTGCAGCTAACCCAGACGTGATTGTCTGAGTTCGTCTGCTTTTCCTTGATGTTTTTCCTGGTTTATCTTAATTTCTTTTTCTAATCTGAAAGTTTTAAACCTCCTTGAGGTTTGATGAAGGTAAACAATTGTTCCTAAGGATCTGAGCCCTTACTCCCTAAATGAAGCTTAAGCTCTTATTGCTCAAGCCAGATGAGGTTTCTCATAGCAAAAGCATTTTTTGCTTTGCCTGGCACACAAGTGCATCCTAAATGATTTTATTTTCTCCTACATGTGTGTGTCTTCTGTTTGTCAAGCATTTACTAGCTTGGAAGTGATCTTGCCTACCACCACTACACAGATTTTTAGTTAGTCTTAGTCTGCTAGTTTTCCAGCAGCCTTGACTTGACTTTTTGTTAACAGGTGTATCATGATTTTAGGTGCTGTTAGGAGAAAAACTCCTTTATGTACACAGAAATGAAAGCTTGGTGCTTCTGTGTGCTTTTGGAAGATCTAGTGTGAAATACTTTAAGCATTTTTACTTTTCTGTAGCACTGTTAGAACAAAAAAACAGGGGAGGGGGCAAACTACACTTTAAACATACATTTAGTGAAGACGCAAGTTGTGTACAGATAGGTATCAGCTTTGCTGTATCCCCCTAAATCCCATACAGCACATTCCTGTGTAGCATGTAATGTGAATGTTCAACACATGCTTCTGGGAACATTCTCAGTTAATTTTATTGCTCCATTAGAGATTAGTGTCTGATTTATTGAGTGTATGCAGTTTGGAGACTTCAGCTAATAAATGCTGTTTCAGCTGGAGAATTTTAAACTAATGTGAAAAATCTTTGTTTCAACATATTCATACGTTGCTCAAATCCAGTATCGGACCGTGGGCAATTTTGTCAAGAAAAGATCTCAGTCCAGATCACTTTTTTTCAAATTACTCCAGGAATAGGCACAGTTCTGGACAAGAATGAACTGCTCATGGAATATTCTTCAAATAATAAGTTTTCATTATTTTGTGTACTGGCAGTAGCAGACAAGGTTGAACAACTGAGTGCCACAAACCTGCCGTTTGTTAATTCAGCCATTCGTAGGATTGGTTTCATTGCATTAGAGAAGTGCACTATGCAACTTCTATTTTTCCTTTTTGCACTGGTTAGTTGTTCCATTGGACATTTAGCTTTGTTTGTTTTACCTTTTCATGTTCAAAACAAAGCAGGAAAGCTGTGCAGAGCAGACCCCAGCAAGGTGAGAGTCTGCTGAGCCTTCTGTTGGACTGAGCATGCTCTTTCTTGTTCAGGGTGAAGGCTGAGTGTATGCCAGGAGCCTTGGGAAGGAGCACATGGACATGAACTTCCCATACCCTGCTCCTGTGTCCAAACTCACAGTCCATTACATAGATCAGTGAAACTACACATGATAGCATCTTCAGCTCTTGCTCTGATTTAATGAAAAAATTACTGATGGCTTTTTTCTACTTGGTATTATTATTTCTTTCAAATACAGCACTTACATAATGATCTTTCATAAAACTACTTTATGTTATGAAACCTTGTGTTTCATATATCTGGAAAAATACGCCAAACTTTTGGCTGAAGCATATGTGAAACCACAAAAAACAGACTAGCCCACCCCCTGCAATCTCATGAACTGTGAGGAGGCTTAGTGGGGAGGCCATGATCCCTGATTTGGAAATGACCCTGCTGTTAGAATTTGTTATGGCTTTCCACTCCTACCTACGCAAGCCTATTTTTACCAAATATGCCAAGTCCTGTGTGTTTTGGGAGGTCAACAAATGCTCCTATAAACATGGAATAGCCATAGCAACTGCTGCTGAAACAGTCTGTTCCATATTCTTACGCTGCTGATTGACATAAAACCAGCACTGTCCTCTGCAGAGGCAGCACTTTTCCAACATATATCCAGTCAGGATGGCAGATGACATGGCACTTACTTGGTGGACCTTCTCTGTGCTTGAGATAAAGTTTGTTTTCCTGACTTGGGTCTCATAACTGTTGCATTCCCCAACACCTGCTAGACTTACCTTCTAATGAAACAAAACTAGCAAAACCCATTTATTTTTCAAAACTTTTTGGAACAGTTTCTTGTTTCTGCTGCTTGGTTAGTGTGATATATTTGTTCTTAAACTTGATACTGATGCACTGTGCCACACAGCAGGTCAGTAATTGTCAAATCTCAGTTCTTCCTCTTTCTCTGTCAAAACTGATAAACTCAACTCTGCAGCTTTGATCTCACACTAACTTGATGCAGCTTTTGTTCTATGTTTTACCACCTGTTTGACTCTGTTGGGGGTGGGGGGGTTTGTCACAGAAAGCACTGCAGTCTAAATTCTTACTCCTTCCTGTAAAGAAAGAATAGATTTTTCTATAATCCTTATCCATTGCGCTATTCCCAGAGAATGCAATTACAAATATTCTAGTCCCACCCTCTTTGTATTACAGACTCTTACATCTGTGTAAAAACAAACTTTTTTTGAACCCTCGCTTTTCTGGTGTGGCTTTCTGAAGTTTCCTCTTTTACAGCAAAAACTGCTCAAGTGGCCTTGCTTGCAAGACTGATGTAATGCAAAATTCTGTAGAATCTTTTCTGTTACTCAAGAACTACCAAGAACATTCACCATGTCTGGTGCAGTTCTGTACCTAAACCCAACATCTTTATTCCTGCTTTTTTTGTATGAGCATCTCTGGTCTAAGGTAAATTCTCAAATTAAGTATTTGAAAGAACTCACAACATTTCAGATCTCTTGCAAAGCAGTTGAAGTTCTGGAACAACCATCTCAGCCCAGTTATGTTTTAAAGCGGTGTTTGCAAAATTTCAAAATGTCCATCTGCAGTGGCACAAAGATATCCATCCTCAGATCCTTTCCACTTGTATGTTCAACTTGCTTGCCTGTTCAGTGCAGGGATAGAAACATAGGGAGTTCCTAGTATATTCTTTGCAACCAGCTGCACTAAACTTCTGCTCCTGAAAGTATTCAACTGTCTAGATGAAACCAGCAGTGACTCCTTTCTAGCTTTGGGATTTGAATTCCAGGCTGTCTGGTAGTTCCTGTGTAACAAAGCAGTATACAGAATCTCTGTGTGTGCCTCTTGTTTCTAGAGAAGTCATAGGAAAATTACTGGAAATTGGTTATTTTCCTATATATCAGTTGTACTGCAATAGAAACCTGGTTTGAGACGATTGCACATTTTCCTTTGGCTGTAGCATGGTTACCAGCCTGCTGAAAGAGGCTTCGTATTCTGCTATCCCTTGTACTTTCTGTGTGCCTGTAAAACACGTATGTGCACATGAACAGTTCGGATCACTGATTTATTAAGATTTAAAATAATGCTTTTGGATACCCCTTTCCAGGGTGCTTGGAAGTTGCTTAGTGGATGTTACCATGGCCAGAAAGACCTGGTTGCTGCTGGATTTAATAGCAAAAATGCTTTGGTAATGAGTTCTAATTCATATTCATTGCTTTCAAACAAAACTCATTCTAAAGATTTCCAGAAGTGCTTCTGTAGCTTGTTTGCTCTAAAATCCCAACTTTTTTCAACATCTACTTTTTAATTAGTAACTAGGAAACTTTGTATTCTCTTGTGATATAGGCAATATCTTTGCACATCCTCAGTGTCTAACAAGTTTCAAAACCAGTCCACTCCAGTGTTTGAATCAGATACTCACTGCATAAACCATTGAAGATAAAAGTGTTCTAGTTCTTGAAGGTGCTATCAGTGAAGAGAACCAACTTAATTGCCACACTGAGCATCACATATGCAGACAGTATAGAATCTGTGCACACACATGCAAACATGTCCAGATTAATAATGTGTCTGAACTGGTAAAATAAATGGTTTTTAAAAAGGAAGATTATGGTCTTAGTAGAAACACTATGACTTCAATGCAGCCAGTCCAGCCGTCCTTCTGCCTCTTTGGTCTATGGTGAAGGCTTTTTTCCACCAGTGGTGACTTTTCAGTTCTTGGATCCAAGTGTGAAAGAGCTCCTGTAGATTCTGAAGATGTGACCTAATTCTGTATAGTGTGCTAATTGCTGCCTGAGCTTGTCTAGTTTGATGGATCTGAGTTGCAGGATCTTAATTTGGAGGTAAGAACCTAAGCTGGTGGCTATCCAGAGAATTGTTAGAAGTGCTTTTATCATGCCTACATGGTGAGGAATTGCACAGTAATGGTCTCTGTCAGGCTTCCAGCTTAGCTGCCACAGTGCTCCTCAGCCGGCTGGCACTTGTTCTAATGAAACAATAACCTTGCAAGAAGACTAAATTGTATTTTGATATTACGCTTTGCATATAAATAAGTCTGATATGCACTTAATTTTATGTGAATGATTATAAAGGGGATGCTATATGTAAATCTGAAATGGAATCTGTCCACTGCTACCTATCCACAAGGTATAGTTGCCTTAATCCAGAGCAGTAGCCTCTGTCTAGCAAGAGGTGCTGCACAGTTGCAGGCTTTTGTCAGAAATTAAGTAACTCTCATTTGAATGATGATGTAGTTAAACGAGTTGGTAAAGCAGTTCTCCTGAATGCAGCTGAAGTTCTTTACTGAACTCCTCAGTGTTTCATTCTCTTTTAAAATTACCAAAACAAATATTTGGTTAGAGAACCTATTTTTCTATTCCAAGCTTGTAATACCCAATAGTGTATGAGAGATGCAGTGTGTCCCTATATCAGGTTAGGTGTCAACCTGTTGATACTGAAACAGGTTTGTGTTTTGCTACCCTAATAAAATGCTGATCACTTTTCTGGTGTATGAGTTTCAATGAATCAAAATGCAAGGTAGATTAAATCGAATGTGAGGATCAGATTCATCATGTGCCATAGGTGCACATACCCATCTTGCTTTCTGGAAGCTCTTTGGTGTGCTGTTTGGCTGCTCCAAGAATGGGTTAGGCTCTTCTGTAGGAGAGAGGGTGCTGTCTAAAGTAAGCAAATGGTGGTGAAAATAAATTATACTCATTTCAGCTTCAGGCTAAGAACTTTATAAAATTAACATCAGGTTCTCTTGCTGGATTAATGTAAACTGCTTTGTTTGCAGGGTTTATTGTCATCCCAAAACCAGGCCAATTCTCCAAGTGGAACTGTAGTATAGCCATCACACTACTGCTAGCAAATCTCTGAACACAGGACAAGAAGTAAGGACAGTGGAACCAGGAGCTGTTCTTCAGGCAAAGAGCATCACAAATTCTTATGTGACAGAGTGAGATATGAAATTATGTGAATCACATAGTAATATGCAAAGAAATAATGTACTGAGCTCTTACTACAGTTAATACTGCTAGGCTGCTCACCCATGGAAGAGTTTTCATTTAAAAAAAAAAAGCTTTCTTCCTTTGGTGGGGCAGGAAAAAATAGTAACTTTTTTGTTTTCTTTATACTTTTCAAGTCCAGTGTAATTTCATCTCTCTATATAAATATATAAATAAAAGATTATATATATATATATATATATATAGTGTAAAAATAAAGTATGTTTCTTAAATTCAAGTAAGCTCAATGGTTAAACTAGTACTTCACCATTGTTTATTTTGCACTGATTTTTTTAACCAGAGATGGCTAGAAGACAGCCTGGAATGCACTCATGGAAAATGAAAGTCACTAATTTCTCGCTTAAAAATGTTATTCAGGAAGATGGATGCTGCAATCATAGGTTTTTAAAACAATCATTTTGCACTTCAGTAGTTTGATGCTAATAGAGAATTACTTTAAAATTGGTGTACCAGACACCAGGAAAACTGTTGTGGATAAAAGATCCTTTGTATCTATTAAACATTTATTTTAATATTGTTGTTTTCAACTGCAGTTGGCTCTGTATTATAATGTATAAAGAATGTAATTTAGTTGTGGGGAGGGGGAATAACAGATCATTACACTAGAAATTCTCATTAAGAAAGTGATATTTCTTAATTCAGAAAATACTTATTAAACTGTCTTGCATATGCATTTTTGTTTATTTTCTGTTCAAATTCAACCACTTTTGATGTAATCAGTCTTTTGTCGAATTAAATGTTTGGTACAGAAATACCATCTAAACTTTGTAGAACAAATTCCTTTCAAAAGTATCGTAGTCTTATGTATTTGTCTTGAGCATTGGGAACTGAAAGATCCATCAGTGGTAGATGTATACACTTTCTGACTGGGCAATCAAAATGAGGACAACGTATTGGAGTAGATACAATTCTGAAGCACCTTGTTCGTTTTACATTGGGCATCTCATTCACAAATCAATACTCTTAAACTCCTGTTATCAAGATAGACATGCCAGTGTTTGTACAGTTTAATGCTCCTTGTCTGAACATGCATTAATCAGTCAGTAACAGGACACGTAACTGTTGTCAGTAGTTCTTGCAAAAATTAAAAAAACACAGCAAGTCCAACACACGATGTTCCTTATCCAGCCCCAAAGCAACAGAAGATGCAAGTATGCACCACAGCTGTCCTTTATTCATGCTTAGGCTTCTGCTGCAGCTTGCCAGGTGGATGTCAGACAGGCAGATTGGAACGCAGGTGCCAGCCCAGGACCATGGGACTTGCCTGAGCGTGTACACGCTATAGCTGAGGGTACACAGTAGTGCCCTTTTGTGCTCTCCAACAGTAAAACGGTGTAGTTTTTTTTAAATTGCGAGTAAACTTTAGACTTTTTCCAGCATGAGGAGTTAAGGGTGTTTTTTCAGGCAATTTGGAGAGAAAAAACTTTAGTCACCACTAGCTACTACATCTTCCTGTTGTAATGCAGCTGATGACATGTAGGAAGCTGACAGACACATTCATAAGCTAGCAATTGGAGTATTAAAGATGACGCTGTACTTCACAATTCTTAGATACTGAGGTCCTCCTGAAATATTAGGAATGGGGAAAATACCAAAACTGAACAGGATTATTGTACAGACGTTTTGTTTTATTAACATAGTGGGTTTAACTGTTAAAATACAGATAAACCTCATCACCAAAAACTAGTGTAGTTCTCTCCCTGTAGATTTTGTTTATATAAATGATTCATACAGTCTGACTCAAAATGAGGCAGTTGAGAAAATGTGTAATAGATTTAAAAGATTTACTTATAATTGCTTTAAAAGACTCTTCCTTCAGCTGGAAAAATAAAGAACCAGTTTAGAAAGGACTACAGCATCTGATATTAGGGTCACATGAGTGTGCAGGGTACATCACTGCTACTAATCACAGTTCAAGCTGTGTACAAGGAATGGATTTGGTTTTCCTTTTTTCAGCCTCTTTACTACCAGGCACTTACTGAGCACCTAGAACTGCCACTCCCACCCTTTACTCTGTATGGACAAAAATTTTTTTAGGAAAAAAGGGCTATCAGTACTTACCTGGAAATAACTTGAGTTCTACAGAAACAGCTCTTCGTTATTTTTTCCTACTATGCTAAAAAAATGAAACTGATTCAAGCACAGATCATCTCAGTACAGAACTGTACCTGAAAGAATGAGGGTAGAAACAATAGTTGCCAGTTTGTATAAAGCAGGTGGCAAAAAAGATTTGCCTACTAATCCAGCACAAAAGAAGTGCAGGCTGTCTCCAGAGCTGAAACAGCAAAAAACTTAAGAAATACATACCTGTGGAGCACCATAGGGGCCAAACTGTGCAAGATCCACCTGGCAGTGTAAAAATAAATAAAGCATTGCAGTGTGCTCCTTTGTGTTTCCAGTTGTCACAGCAAAACTAATCCAATGGATGTAAAACCGCCTTTTTTGTTACCACAGCCTGAGAGCCCCAGATGCAGAGTAGGTGCGGAGAATTGCTGGTAACATACAAGACAGTAGTGTGACAGCCTTTTCTCTCCAAGGTAAGACTTAACACATTCTGACTTCATCTTTTTCAAAAAACAACCCCAAGCACTTTCCTCCTGCAGGAGGAATTATCTATCTGATGTGTTAATTATAGAAGCAAAAATGCAGTAACACCTCTGACAGCAGGAAAGGATCTTGTACATACACAATCTGAGGGATTTTTTTTTCCTGTTGAAATACTTAAACGTCAGCATCTGTGGTTTGAGGTTTCCAGGAAAAAAAAGGATTAGGGGAATCTACCAATACAATTAGCATATCTCTGTGAGGAAGGAATGCTTAATAAAATGAACACTAACCTACAGCAGAGAGCTCTGCACCCGAGTGATCAGTCAAATGTGGGTAACAGTGGTTGTCTGGTTTGCAGTTGTTCTTTTTTTAAAATCTTGTAAGAAATTACTAATTGTGGAGAGCAATATCCCTCAGATGCAATAAGCTACCTATTTTTTAGACCATTGTTTTTGCAGCAGCACATCATGCTCACCTCTAAATATATTTGTGCCAGACAACTCACCATATTTCTCTCTGGAAAAACACCAGATCAGCTGATAGCACCTTTTGCGCTCAGTGCCAAAGGTAAGAGGGCATAGGTTTCTGTGCCACTATGCTGCCTGTTGAACTGTGGTCCTTAATTCCACTTCCTAAGCTTTACATCGCACTTTTCATACAGATTTGTTTTATATATATATAAACCTACTCTAGGTATGCTAGGTATCCCAACAAATATTTATTGCCTTATTATTGAATGCTCAGTTTGATCAGGATGAGCTGCTCCTGTGAAACGCAACAAAGCAGGAAGGTTATTAAGTAATGAAGCAGCAGACTGAGCCTGCCACTCTGTCCTCTCTGTCCTGCCACTGTATCTTGTGCTACCATGGTTAGGAGAACATTGTCTGCTTAGAACTGGAGATAAGACTGCATCCACCTGGTGTGTTTTTAATGACAAAATGCAGGTAGCTACACTGCTGTATTCTGCTGCTTAAAGCTCACTCTATTATGAAGTTTGCACTCCACTAAAATTCATTGAGGTATTTGTCACTCCTAGTAAACTAAATCCCTCTGGCTTACCTAGGATGATGTAGCAGCAACATAGGTTTCCCCACAAAGCCTTGTTCATGTGCTATAGCCTTACTTTATAAGAATTCTTGCCAGGACTGGGATGGATTTTTAAATAGTAGAATTGTTTTGTTACACACAAACAAGTGTAAGTATTATAAAGTAATTATTGCAGATTTTTAGGAGAGATCAGGAGTTAAAAAACTCATGGTATCAAATGGCAGTAAATATTCCAAGTAAGATTAGAATACTGTCTTTCAACTCTTGTATTTTATAGCATTAGGAAACAGCAGCATCTTCCACTGTCACTGATGGGCTGTATGTAGAACTTCAGAAACATGGTAACGTTAGTGCACTTGCTGCTCTCTTAAGCAACTACCAGTCAATGTTAAAACTTCTGACTGAGATCAACAGCTTGAAGAAAACCATGATTAAATTTGAATTAATTAATAAATTAAATCTGCTTTTGAATTGGATGACGAGCTGCCTTAGCTTAGCTTATAGTTATATAAAAACATTCAGCAGTTACAAAAACAGCATCAAGTATCTCCTATGATTGTATAACTTGTGTAACACTTAAGGTCAAAGTTATTGAATACAGAAGTGAATCCTTTCCAGCACTGACTGAAAAATAATAATAAAGAATTATATCTAAAAATATGCAAAAGTTAGCTGTCATAATTTATTATGAAAACTTGTGTTTTGTAAATATTGTTCCATTCCTGATACTGAAGCTCAAAGAATCCTTTCATCTTGTTTTTAACCAACCTCTTCCATCAGGTTGTAAAAGGAAGAAACACTTTGAAAGTCTTATACAGAACAATGCTGTGATAAATGCTGAGCCCTTCAAAATAATAAAGTGGTAGGTGAGCAGCCCTCGTAACTTTATGGGGTTTTCCTGCAGACTGTCAGAGAAACACAAATATGGCACCGCTGCTTTTGTTAGAGCTCTAACAATGGCAGCACGACTGGGTCTCTCACAGCATAGTCATGCTCTTCCTCAGATCCCAAATCATTTACAAGATGGTCAGAAACTTACTCTTCATTCTGAACAAGTTAAGTGGAAAAGTTTTAGGAAGCACTTAAGTGCCTTCTGTTTCTCAAGCAGGCTCTGTAAAACACATTTTGTTATTACACTTCAGTGAACAAGTTAAAGTATGTACCTCCATAGTTGATTCAATCAGTCTAACAAACAGGAACACAGAGGTTTCACCACTTTGTTTAGGTGCCTGGAACATTGAATGCAAAGCAGCAGTAGGACAGAAGTCAGTTTGGCTACCCCAGAAAGATTTAATCTTGGTGATTCTCCACGAGGAGGGTCCATGTTGTTAGTTTTTTGCTGGACTTTCCTAAGAGAAAGCTTTTAAAATAAACAAGATTCAGTTTATTTCTGATAACATCTTAAGGAATAAAAAGAAATCGAAATAATGAGAAAAAATTACAGACTTTTTTAAGATGCTGCCTCAATTGCTGTTTCTTACAATTAGTCCTGAGGAAACTTTGTACAAAGCCACACTGGTTAACCCCAGAACTGAAGTGGCAGAAGAAATGCTTTTCCTCTGGAAGGAGAGTTGATGCTTTCAAGGTTATATGCACAGCAGAAAATCATTCATCAGGGTTTTTTGTACCATTAATGTGTATTTGAGAGTTTTTGTACCACTGCACAGATGTAGTGAACCCTTAAGAGTGAGTATGTTGAGTATTTTTCACATAGTTTGAATATAAACTATTTTAGTTTGCCAGAATTTTACATCAAATTTATATTTTTTCTACCAATGTCAAATAATGAGTTTACAATTTTCCCAGATATACTTGAAATACAGTATAATTAACAACTCCCACCCCCCAATTATTTTCTCCAAATGTAGACTGAAGGCCTGAAAAGGCTAAAGTAGACTTTTCTGTCTATGCTATCACTTCATCTGTAAAACTCTTTAACTAAAGGATGATGCATTGTTAAAAAGAAGTGGAACTGACCCTTTAAGTAACAGCAACTATGGCAAGAGTCTGCTAAAGGGATTATGTGGTATGAACCTCTAAATGCTAACTCATGGTTTAGGGTTTCAGGAGCAGGAAGGGAACAGCATCAGACCAAATAAAGATCAGCAATTAGGAAGACTCAATAAAACCAAGTAATCAGCTTGAGTAAAACATTTGTTTCTAGCTAACAAGCTCAGTGCCAGAAATTACTTTCTCTAAATGGACTGACAATTCTTCCACCTAAATACTACCTGTCTGACTTTGAAATTTGCCACAAGTGCAGAGGTACTTAGCCTGATATATTTCCTAGTGCTTGAGTTTTCTGTGCATAGCCAGAGTTTGTGGTTCAGCTACCCTAAAGAGTTTGGGGAAAAGACAAAAAAAAAAAAAACCAGCTCTGCTTTTGGTGAAGACTGGACTCCATGCAAAGAATCATGTTGACTGTATTATGTTCAGTGTAGTGCAAGCCAAGCACTAGCACTGCAAGCAAGATTCATTTCAGTCCACATTAAACAAGTGGACAGCACTCCCCACATTTTTAGTGTCAGTCTTCAAGACTGAAGTGATGTGAAGTCAGTTGCCAGCAATTCTGAAAATAAGGGTGCCATAATGCTTGAAGTGCTGCACTTATTTCATCAGGATACTTCATCATTGCAGATGGAGTGAAGCACCTTTGTAGGGCAAACTATATATATGAGGTAGGTTCCATTTCTTTTTTTAAAGGGGAAGTCAGTTCAGTTCTTGGCCTGTGTTAAGCAAGTGAAGAAATAGTTCATGCATATTTAGAGAGAATTACAGTTTACTGGGAAAAAACATTCTCATCTAATTTAGTTAAATGTTTATTGGGGCAAGTAAGGAATACTTGGAATAAAAATGTTTCTTTTCTAACCAGTTATGTAATTTGCTTTAAAGATACTATGGAAAGAAAAGACCAAATAGGACTTATAGAAGCTCACATCTCCTCTGTTCTGCCTACAGAGACCATGAATGTGACTCTCTCTGGGCAGGGACAGAAGAAACCACTCTTCAGTCAGCAGCTGGCACAACAGAATTAGATTTTTTTGGTGGTTCCCTGCACAGAAGTTGCACTACTTTTACAGTTACACTGTGGATATTTAAACAGAGATTGCAAACCCTGGAAGTGCACACTTACTGCTTGATGTTGTAGAGAGTTTTGTTAGCAGATGAGTCTATAACATCATGGGTTGTTGAAATAGGGTCCAGCTCTTTAGATTCAGGAAAGAGGCTGAAAACTACAAGGTAAGAGGTGGTATTAGCACTAGATAAGACACAAAATATTTAGTCTCTTCAGTTTAAAACAGTCCTTTTACATGGAAGATATTGGATAGTTTAATACCATCCAACCACGGAAGGATAACATGTGAACTGCAGTTCAATACAACTGCACATAAGGATGGAAGGAGTACTTGTGCTTCTTAAACAGAAAGCTGTAGTTATCCTCTCCTCAAAAGGCTTAGAGTAACAGAACAGCCCTCCTGGTGAAAAGCAGTGGACATGTGTTTGTGGGGTTTTTTTTGTTTTTTTTTTTTCTGTTGAAGTGACAAATCACAGAAGACAATGTGTTTCTCTCATTTTAAGACAGTAGAGTCAAGTAGTCCCTGTTGCTGTGTATGCACATAGAAATATATCTTTATAAGAAACATTCCATTTGTAACATACAGGTTCTTCACAAGCAGCAGTACTAGAGAGATGGTAGTTTGAACCGCATTCTTTAGCTTGATAATCAATTTAAAACTCATGCAGAGGCCTTGAAAGCAGTTACCACAAGAGAACAATCTGATTTCACAAGTCTGGTCCACTAACAGTTGTTTCTTGCACACGTTGCTTTTTTCCATATTAGCAGATGTGGGCTTATAATTTAAGAAACACTTCAGTAGCAGCAAATGATTCTTGAAAGCAACAAGCAGCACCCTCTTTGTACACAGTGAAACTTCTGTCACCTGTATGCACATTCAGTCAAACAGCTGGCTGCACGCTTCTCTGAACAATTTCACACAGCTCTGAGTTGAGGAAGGAAAGAAAAGTGGTATGACTTGTGTTGTGCAGCTCTATCAAGACACACTACTGGGAGCAGATTTTGTAAAGAACAACTGCAACAAAAAACAAGTAATCCAGAAGCCATTATTTCAAAGGAGCAGGACGAGGGAGACCCAAGATTTGAAAGATACAAATGGCCGAATAAGAAACTAAAACTCTTCATGCAGTGTGGTGTGGGGCAGAAAGGCTTATGCACAAGTTCAACAGCAAAAACTGCAAGATGCACAGAAAAACCCAAATATGTCCGTGACTTCGTTCAGCTTGGCAAGACTGTCTTTCTTTAATTCAGTAGTTTCCCAGAAACATCCCTCTCTTCTCTCTGAACACATCTACCAGGTCTCTGAAGAATGTGCAGAATTTGCTACATGGAGCTAAAATTATATGTAAGTATCATTAAGGTTTTTTTGCCCTAAGAAAACCTACATTTGCAGCGTGTAATTTTCTTGCCGAACTTCAAAGCCATCCTGATTCAAACAGAAATGGGAAAACGTGGCATTTTAAAATAATTTGTTCCCAATTTGCTTTGCAAGAGAACTGCCACATTTTGGATTGTTCTGTTTAACAGTTTTCTGACCAAAGTAGAACTGTTTCTGCAAGTTCGCAAGCAAAGAAGCATAAGGGTTGTCATTTCATGTGATGGCAATAGCAGCAGCTGCACTTGTCTTGTGGAGGAGGAAGTAAGAAGCATAGAAAATGTTACCATTCCTGATTGCATACCAGAGACAGCAGTGTGGGAGGAGACTAAAGAAGAAGGGCTGCTGTTGCTAGGGCACAGATATTGGAGAAATACTCATGAATATTTTTCCTTCCTTTTCTCTTGAAGATCAGCGATTCCTTTTTAATTATTATTATTAACAAAATATAACAGAGCCTTTCATCATAATCATCATCAAAAAGCTTAAAGGAATGGGTTTTCCTTCATCACAATCCCAACTTCAAAATATTCCAGGAAATAAGGCCCTGGCAGAAGTGACTTACTTAAGCACACTGTAGTATAACTCAAAGGAGTAAATCAGAGAATGTGCCTTCTCTAATACCTGGTTTTGCATGACAGTAAGTCAAACAGGAAAAATTTTAACATCAAGTCCATTAACAAGGTTGAGAATAGTGATGCTCATGAGAGAAAACAAGCCACACACTGACCATGATGAAGCAACAGCTACAGGTATGGGAAATGAGGACAGGGAAGCCCTGGGAGAGGAGGCCAGGCTTTCCACTGTTACTGTCACCAGGATCACCAAAGGGTACAAGGATGACCCACAAACAGCATCAGGTGCGAGAGAAATGAATGTGTGATACACTTACTGTAAAGCTTTTGCCAAACCAGGTTTCCCACCTATGTATGTGATCAAGAGATCTGTGTTGCTGATGCGTGTAGTTCTGAAACAATTTTTTTTTTAACATTATCTGTTTCCCCAAGTTTTACCAGAACTGCAATATTTCACTTCAAACTTCAAATTTGCCCTCTAAACAAAGGAAGTGTCCTTACAGTTCCAGATCAATCACCTCAAATTACTGTAACACTTATATTACTGTGATTCACATATGACTTACAAATTAAAGATTAACTTTTGTAGTTTAGCTTGCTATTGCCATTGCACAACAACAACAGTTATAAAATTTACCTCTTTAACAAAGCCATTCGGTAAGTACTTGGCTTTTTTCTTTTACAGGCCCCAGAGGCCTTTTAATCTTACTGTAATGCCTTTATGTAATACTGCAATGTCATCAACAGAGGCAGAAATTATCACATTTTTGAAATAAACAAAGCAGGTACTGATCTGCCTGATGACAGTAGTATGAGTAATTGGCTAAGGAGGAGGAGGGTGATTATAAGGACACCAACTCATTGAGGCTGCAAGTCCAAGCAGCCAGGGGGACTCATGTTCCCACCTGATTATAGCACTTCTCCAGTCAGGCTCATAATCCACTGAGCAAGATTAGCTAACAGAGCTCTTGGACAGAGTAACGTTCACATTGGGAACTGCAGTATTATTACTACAGTAGAGGTAAATGGTATTTTCAACACCAGGAATTTTGCTCCTTACAGTATAAAAGATTTTATAAAATGCAGCTATTCAAAACAACTTGGATTATTATTTGAATTTAAAAAAATCAGGCCTTCATTAAAAGACGTCATGCCTAATTACTTTTTCATTACAGGTCACTAATAGAACATGGAACAGATGGTCTTCTACTTCCAGATTTATCATTAGAGAAATATTAGTTTTAAGTAATAATGAAGTGAATCACAAGGCAGCCGTACTTGAGGCTACAATTGGTTTTGCTGGAGGCATCTTCCCCACCTCCCTCTGAGCCATATTTTTTTCATCGCTTTCAATGACCAATCTGTTCTGATTAAACAAATGACTGGACTGTTTTCCAGCTTCGAAATGACCTGTGATACCACTTTAACTTAATCGCAAGAGTGTTATGACTTTTTGTAAAGACAGGTACCCTTACCTTGAATGAAATAACATGGATCTGTCGGCTTATTAAGGAAAAAAGCCCCAAAGCTTTCCACGTTGGTAAATTACATTAGAGTGGTCTGCTGTAATGCTAATTACAGAAGAGTCTCCGCGCATCTTATTAAATTAAAAATTAATTTTCAATCAACCCCTGCTTTAAGCTTTTCTTCATTACAGAATTTCATAAAAACCCTTCTCACCTCTAAATTTTCCTAACTTAACAGCTTTTTAAGTTGTTCTGCACCTATATTAAACTTAGTTTTGCAAGTTCAGAAGTCAGAAAATGACAGCCATTTGCAATGCAAAACACTGTAGGAATATACAACAGGCTTAAAACCATCTCAAATGGAATGAGTGTTTCACACTCTGAAAACCTGTTTTGTGACAGAAAGTCGCTAATGAATGTCATGGTATTGTTCTACAGATTAATAATGCACTCCTTCCAATCACAACACAGCATGCTGCAAAGGGGCTCCAGCTTGCCACTGCTATATAGATGCCCTCAGTGAATAAGCATTCTGGCTCAGAACAAAGATGAATTTTCCTATTTAATTACACACTTGGAATTATTGCTTGTAATGACTGCCACAGGTTGTATTACTTTGCAATAAGCCACAGGTAGGGTTGTTTGTGGGAGAAAACAAATTCAAAACTGTTTCTGTCACAAGGGAAATTATGGTGTCAACATACCTACTCAGAAATTAGTTTCTGAAAAACACAAAAAAGTTTACACAATGTTCCATTAACTCAGACAATAAAAGGTTGAGGGTACAATCTGCAACTCAGTTTGCAAGCAGACTGTAGAAGAGCTGGGCAAGCTGGCTGGCCATCTGGACTGCACTTTGTTAACAACATGGCAGCTGAAGTAGAGAATTCCAGAAGCTAAGCTGCTGACAGAATTACCAGCTTTCCATGTATCTGCAGAAAAGGGGCCTGTCAATAACTGTAGTACCAGAGCCTTGAGCACAGGAACAGGACAGACTGAAGAGCAAGAAAAGTATTTTAGTGCAGTCAACAAGTTTTGTGTCAAGTATTTGAACACTCAAGTATATGTCTGCTGCTGCCTCATGATGAAGTGTAATGCACAAATAATGGAGTAAATGGCTTCATAACTCTTGGTGTTTCTGTGAGACAGAATATGTCCCCAGAAGCCACTTACTCACATAAAGAGGCTGAGGAGCCCATTTTCATCACAGATTGATCTTTTACCAAACTCATATTTCAGCTGCTGCCTAACTCAGAGGTGTAAACTTGTATTACTTGCAAAGTGGTAATCATAAAGCTGCCTGCAGAATGGTATTGCCAAATCATTTGCTTGGACCCCAGTTCAAGCTGACAAGTCCATCAAGATCCTTGGGAGTACTAGAGGCTGCTCGAGCAGGTAAGCTCTGAATATGTACCTAACCAAAACACTGTCTTCAATGGGCACCATATTGTGCAGTTAAAGCACTTGCTGGATGCTGGACATGGGTTGACATCACCAGCAAGTGTTTCATATTGTGGTATGAAGTTTAGCTATGCTGAAAATATACCATGTCTGTACTTTTAATACTGCTGGTGAAATACTTTCGGTCTGCTGCAAAAAAAAAAAAAAAACCCAACAAAAAAACCCAGAGAAAATGAGAGCTACATCAGATTTTCTTAACAAAAAAAGGCATGAAGACTTCAGAATTTGACAAATTTGTCATTTTTTTCTTTCTGTTGGAACGTCTACAGGCTGCCTCTAGATCCAAAACGTGCTGAATGTTGTTCAAGTGAAGGGATAAGGAATAAAGAAACAAACGCACTATACTTACAAAACAACTTCACATAACGCTATTGACATGTAGACTCAGCCTCCTTAGTGCTTGTATTTCACTTGTTCCCTATTAAAGTTGAATCAAAAAAAGACTGACTTGCAGAAAGGGTCTGCATTATAAATGTCTTTCTTCCATGCTATGAAACTATCAGAATCTGCAGTCTGTAACTGAACTTTCAAATGCAGGACCTGATAAATTGTTTGACTGCTATGCTTCTTTATAAAGCAAATCACTAATTGGGAAAAAGGCTTTATTCCTTTTTACAGGCTGGAGTAACTGGGACTTGGCCAAACAAGCCACGGTGTATTGCACTCCAGACACCAGTTACTGTGCCAAGGAGATATCTGGGAGGAGTTCTGTGTTGCATAATAAAATATATGATACTATTTACTTGCCTGGATATGTTCCTGTGCGACTTGGTCTAGGTGATCCTGCTGCGGCAGGGGGATTGGACTAGATGACCTTTCAAGGTTCTTCCGATTCCTAATGATTCTATGATACTCTGTGCCAATGTAGCACTAGTTACAGCTCTTGCTCAGCATGGTGCTGACAAAGACCATCTAGCCTTGCCAAATCAAACCTTTAAAATTGTGTTTTGATTATAAGCTCTTACATGAAAAATAGACACTATTCAGCTATTGTTTAATTGCTGCGGTGCCCTCCTAGATGTAAATAAACAAAACTACTCACTAGAGAAACTCTGAGAGGAAGCAGGAAACAGAGTTTTGCATGATACTTCATGTATCAGAACAGGACACAACACCTTTTTGCAACCAGTCCTAAAGCTAAACATCAGAACAATACCTTCCAATTTGAAATTAGGAGAAATACCTCCTTGTACAATCATGTTTACAATAGTTATCTGCTGTTAAAAGAGTTTATTTCATTGAAAGAATGTCAGTTAATTTATCAAAGGGTTAAAGGCCTAAAAATTTTTTTTAAACAAACAGGAACCTGCTTGTTGTGCCCTACGTAGAATTATAGACCATCTGCCCTTGGCAGAGTCCAGTGGTTAGTTAAAACACTCTATGGCTAGTAAATTGGACAATCTGGTCAGTTGTAGGTAATATATAAGTGGACCACCAGTTATCTAGCAACATGAGAGAATCAGAAACCACATTGAGTTGTCTTTTTATAAGCTTGCAGTATTTGAATCTTAGGTTATGCTGAGAAATTTCACCTAAAAGCAAAACCTACCACTTTACATTCTGTGTAGAAATGTGTAACTTCCACTGATTTTACTAGGAACTTAAATGTATTTACCTAAGAATAGAAAGTCAGTGACCCAAAAGGCACTGTTTTACACTTGCATATTTGGAGAATATGAAGCCTGTGCCTACCAATTTTGTGACCATATAGTATCTTGCTGATGGATGTAATTAAATAGAAGTGCAAACATGAAGTAGAACTAGTGCTAAAAATGGACCAAGGATAAATACGGCATTAAAACAGTGAAGTGGGACTGAAAAAAAGTATTGTCTTGGGGAAAATGGAACATGTTTTCTTCCATTGCTATTTACAGCACAAAGGAAAACAGTACAAGCATATTGAATGCATTGGGAGAGGCAGAAATCAACTGTTTATTCCTTACTCTTCTCAAAAGCCCTTGACCCAGTGGCCAGGCAGCATTTCATACAGAGGATTACATGAGTCAAAGCAGTCAACAAAATAACTCCATGGCCAACTTGGCAAGGCCCTGCATAATCAGCAGCAGTTCCCTGCTACATGCAAAGCTTTTTAATACATGTGTATTAAAAAACTTCACTTACTCTGAATTCCACATTTCCCCACCAAAATCAAATAAGATTTGCTATAGTTCTACGATTAATTGTGCATACTTTCAACATGTTGCTTCATTGTTACACACATAGTACTACCCATCCCTAAGACTTGGTGTCTTCAGAATATCAGAGACCGTCACACAATGCTCTATCTCACCAACTGGTTTATATTCTAAAAACAAAAAATATACCATTCAGTATGTTTAAAATAGAAATTGCTACTAAGAGTGGCTATCAAGACACACTCAATTTGTTAAATTCTGAATAATGGAAGTTTATTAAAGGGTTATTTGTCAAGGTATAAGATATTTATATGTATCTTGGACAAGAAGCTACTACCTCTTGCTTTTAGACAAGATGCCTCTACACACATCACTTCATACCTGTCTTCTCTTGCAGCACATTACTGACTCATACCTGAACTTATTCTTTATGTATTTCACAAAAAAAACCCCATTTTATTTACACTGTACTAAAAATATAAAATTATCTTGAAAATCAAGAGTGTCTTGTCATTGCTCCTACATGGGGTTTTCATGGGGTATTTTTGTAAGGGGGTCTTTTCTGTTTTCTTTTGATTTGGGTGTTTTTCATTTGGTTTTGTTTTTTCTAAGCAAAGTGGTGCTAATTTATTCCCATACTAAACTGAGTTTACCACTAGGCCAAAAAGAATGCTTAACTTTAATGAAGCACCAAACAAAAGAATGTGAAAAATCAGTCAATTCTAATTCTGCAGAATTTTAAGAGATTAAGTAGAAGATGTAAGGGTATGAAGAAAGATTTATTTATATTAATTCCTGATCCTTTCCTAATTTCTTTCAGAATCGATATTTCTTTCCTCCTTTATCCTCCAACTTTGTGATTAACTGTTCCTTACCAATCCCACTGCCTGGCTGCCTTCACCCACATGGCCCACCTGTTTCCCTTTATTTTTAGCACCTACCAATTTTGTCCTTGATAATTCTTCCAATAATTTCATCTAAGCAAACTTTTGATCTTTAGATAGAGTCCTTCATGGGAGTCAGAATAGCTGTAGGACTCTTAAGCTATGTCAAGGGCAGTAAATTTGGTGAGCTGTAACTGTCTGCTCTAGCTACTGTGACAACTGTCCCTGACATGGATTTGGCTTGTGAGAACCAACAATTACATCGGCACTTTCACAGCCTGATGCCAGGACTCCTTCTAAGGTCATTCATCAAGCAGTTTTGTTTTGGAAGATAAGAGCATTTACTAGCACAGATGTGTGCCATTTCATGCCAGCTGCTCTTTGTGTTCAAGAAGATTTACGGATATGTTTAATTTACAAGAATAACTACAACCTCACAGTGGAGAAAGCCTGCCAAGAAATTCTGCAGTGGGGAAAGTTACTTAGGCAGAGACATTCTAATTATACCTTTCAGCTAGCAATTTTTGTTGACTTCATCTCTTTTTTACTGTACAACTTTCACACTGTCCCTTAACAAAACAAAACTGTTTCGTTTCTTGTTGATCTAAATGCCTGTATTTTAATTAGTAGAAAGCTTCTCCTTGCAAATCTCAATTTCTCTAGTACAGTAGCAGCACTTCTGTGATAACTGTCTGATGCTCTGTTTTTTATCACCTGCCATTTAGGTTTTCTGATCATTTTACATCCATCATGCTGGATCAGAAACCATTTAGGCCATCTAAATGTGAAAAATAGTGGACAGTAATTAAAAAAAACCCAAAAAACAATGACTACCTAATATCCCAATACAGACAATTTTAAAGGCAGAAACAGAATTAAAAAATCACAGTGGGTAAAAGATGACAACCTCTTACAAAGACTGCAAAACAGGGAAGGGATCATGAGACTTTAACATATGTGGCTGTTACTTGATAATTAGTCAATTACTGCTTCAAAGCAAGATGATCTCCAGCCCTGGGCATTCACTAAGCATGTGACTGAGCAGGTACCACGCTTTGTCAGCAGAAAGCACACTTATCCCTATGCTCTCAGTCCCTACTTTAGTTGCTGGAGGAACAGAGGTCATGAATTCAGAATACTTTATCCTTAGAATCATAGAATCATCAGGGATCAGAAGGGACCTTGAAAGACCATCTAGTCAAATCCCCCTGCTACAGCAGAACACCCCAACCAGGTCCATGTGGGTTTAAAACGTCTCCAGAAAAAGAGACTACACAAACCCCCAGGCAGCCCCCTCCAGCACCCCATCACCCTCCCTGGGAAGAAGTTATAGAATCATATAGGGATCACAGGATCATCCAGTTCCAACCCCCCTGCCATGGGCAGGGACACCCCACCCTAGAGCAAGCTGGCCAGAGCCTCATCCACCCTCAGAGTAGGATTTTTCTCTCCAAAGAATAAACATCAGTGGATTTTTATGGTAGCAACCAATAGTCTCCAAGCAGCTGGACGCCCACTGGCTCCATGATATGTTCACATAATGTCATACAATGTGATATTTTTGCCCTGTGGCAAAAAATACCCAAGTCAGAGAAAAAGTTCTCTATTTGTTGACCTACTCTTTGATTCTAGTGAATTGCAATCACATGTGTTTCTTTTCTTAAATGCAAGTAATTGATTCTCTGCAAAAGAAAAAATTCAAATAATATTACCTAAAAATAAGATCTTAATATCCATGGTATTCTAGTCATAGCTGTTAGTGAACCTAAGTGCTTCAGCAGTACAACACAGAAAAAGCATTACTGTACATATCCACTGAAAATGTTTTTAGGTATATAAGGAAGTCAGATGGTATAATGTTTATATACTTAAAGTTTAGCTATATGTTCTTCTATACATGTACTTCGCTCCTACAGAAGAAGTCAGATGACAGTGGAGGACTCAAAATCATCTGACTTTTAAAAAAGTAAATTAAACTTAAGAGTTACAATTGTGCATTTTAAAGCCATCTTGCAGCACTGAATGATTTTTATTTATGTAAGGTTTGTTATTTTAAATTTTTAAAATAGAGTGCTACACATACCAAAAACCCCCACATGCAACAAAAATACCCTGAGGCTTTAATCAGGCACTTGAGAGAGACACCCAATGAAAAGAATTACATCAAAGACATGAATCTGATTGAGTGAAGTCCAGAGTCAAGAATGAAAAATGCACTATTTGAAATGTCTCTTTGATGCATAAAATCAATGTGTAAACTCTCAACAGGTCACTGAAGATGAGAGCGCTTTATTTGTTACCATTATTAAATGGCTGACAGGCACTCAGACTTTGTAAGAATAATAACATAAAGATTTATGTGGCATTCGATGAAATAAAGTTTGAGCTTCAACTGTACTTACAATTCAGTACAAATTTTGAATATGCATTCACAGACAAGATTTCTGAAGATTATTAAAAAGTCACTTCAGCACCACCTAACTGATGCTTTAAAAGTGACCAGGTGGCAAAAACACCCCACCAAAACACAAGACAAACCCCACAAAACACACTGAAAGAGAACAGTCAGGTCAAAGCTATGACACTACAGTTACAAACCAAAACTAACTACCTGTTAGTTTACCTGAATTTGTAGTACTCAAATATGATGAGTGACAGAAATACCAGTTAAAAAGATAATGGCATTTTAAGACTGAAAACTTTGAGCATGAAATTAAACAAACAATGTATTAATTAATTAATCTTGCATATAATGCTAAATAATAAAGAAAACCTAATTACTGCTTAGCAATTCTTTCAGGCTATCTACACTGAGGTACACATTACCAAACCTCTTCCTTTCCTGCTTTCTGTTCCAGCACACACAGAAGTTAAGCCTTAGAACGGTTAGGGAAAGGCAAATAAACATAGAATAATTGAATCAAATTCCATATAAATCAACAAAATAAGTAGAAAATATATGGTAGAAGTTACTTGTAAGAGCAAGCTGTAGCAATCTTACACAAAAAATGTGACCATAAGAAAGGCAAAGAGGTAATAATTTAAAAGCACATTTTAATGTGCAAGAGGCTACAGGTCTCAAGAAATTAAAAATAATGTAAATTAAAACGTACATGGAAAATCTACAAAGACCACAACCATATTACTGTAACTAGAGATTACAGAAAACCATTCATCATTTGGAATTAAAGAATACAGTGCAAAAAAGACAAAATACAGCACTACAATAATCAAACCTGGGCGTTATAGAAACTGAAGGCAGCAAAGATAGGAAGATGCTGAGGGAGAGAAAGCCGTAACAGTTAAATACGACATTGGTGCGCATGGGAAGAGGGAAATATAAAAAAAAAAAAAAAAAAAATAGAACCCCCAAAAAAGCAATGTGAAGTTCAGACTCAGCCACGCAACTTGCACTCGGGAAGCATGCCAGCTGTGTCGGACGCAACATGGGATGATGTGAAGAAGGATGCCAAGTAACGGAAGGAGAGAAGAGGCGAGTAAAGAATAAAGAATGAGAGTACGCAGCAATTTCTAAGAGTACTTTCAGACCAGAAGACAGGCAGGCTGCTGCTTCACAGGAGTGGGGTACAGACCACTCGGCATGCTGCTGGAGGGGAGGACGGCCATGCACGGACCAGGTCATCGCCAGCCTCCGAGGAGGCGCCAGAGCCCGCGGCCACCCCTCAGGGCGGATCCCGCAGCTTCTCTCTCATTCCCTTACTGTGCGTCCTGCGGCTCCCATGGTGAACGAGGGAGCTAGTGGGCCTCTCCAGACCACCAACAACTACCTGGCCGGCGCTCAGGGCGCCATGTTGTGTCCCCGTCACCCCGGCAACCTCGCAGGCCCGGCCCCTCGACACAGCGCAGGCGCCAGTGCCCTTCCTGTAGGTGGAGGGCTTTGTCAACCGCTGGCGAGACTCGGAGTACCCTATGAGGGCGATCGCCGGGGATCTTCTGATCCCTGGTGGTCCCCGGACACTGCTGCAGGTTTGGGTCCAGCGAGCTGCGCTTCAGGATCGGGCTGGCCGGCGCATCGCCTGCCTCTGACTCTCGGCTTGGGCCAGGGGTGACTGGAGAGACGAGGATGGGCCGGCTGAAGTAGCCATGCTGTTCTCACCGAGCTCTACTGAGCCGGTCTCTTAAGGCACTTGCGTTTTTGGGAGGTATTCCCATCCCACTGTATGGCGGTTGCCTTTTGCTAAACCGTCGTAACTGTACTTTGAGGTGGAAAGTTGTCTTTTGAGTCGCTGAGTATGTAACAAAAAGGCTAAATGTTAGAAAAGGTTGAATCGCTTCGGCCGTGGCAAGTAAGATCCTAACAGTGCAGTAAAGATCCAGAATAGAAGTGGAGTAATGTCCTCGAAATGGTGGGGAGGTGTTAGCCTGTTGGTTTAGGACGTAAACAAACACGTCTTGTGGTTGAGGCATCTCTGTTGGGCGGGGCAGAGAACTTCGAGGTTTAGCCCATTAGCTACACATGTGTTCTGTTCCTAGCGGTGCGGGTGTAGTTCTGACCCTCCTAAAACACTCCTTGCTGCCCTCGCCAGTTCGTGTCTGGGCCGGTGGCAATGGCTGGGTAGATTTATCTGGAGTAAAGAGAACGATATTTCTAAGTGCGGCCGGTTAGCTCAGTTGGTTAGAGCGTGGTGCTAATAACGCCAAGGTCGCGGGTTCGATCCCCGTACGGGCCATGGTTTACTTTTTTCCTCTTCGTTTTCCTTGTGTCTCCTTCGTCCCGATGGCTACGCGTGAACACCCCGGTCGGGTTTTGCTTAGAGCGGGAAATAAGCAGATCGGGGTTGTCCACCAACTGCCGGGACAATTAATGTCACCGGCAGGTTATTCTGTGCCGCCAAACGTGTTTGCCCCCCAGCGGCCGCCGTCGGTGGGGGCGGTCCCGACCCAGGGTCGCAGCGGGTGCTGCCGGGAGCGTCACTAATCTGCGCGCGCTGCCGGCGCTCCGCGTCCCGGGCACTTCCCGGGGAGGGCCCATGTGGCTCCTGCCCGCTAACGCCTGCCAAGATGGCGGCTCACGAGGAGGGGGGTATCGAGGCGCCGCCGCCCCCTCCTTCTGAAGATGACCCCCCCAGGTGGGCGGCCGCAGGCAGGGCCACTTGGCTGGGGGCGATGGCGGAAGAGGGCGGCGGGGCCGCGGCAGGTCCCGCCGTCCCACCGCCCCTTGTGGAGGGCCCAGAGTCACTGGTGGTGACAGAGGAGCTGGCGCAGAGCCTGGCCGCCCTGGAAACCGTCGCGGCGGGCACCGTCCTCTACGTGCAGGCGGGCGGCAGCGCGGGGCCGAGCGCCGGGAAGCAGCAGCAGCGGCTGCTGGAGCAGCTGCTGGCGGGGGCGGCCCGGGCCGGCCCCGTCGCACCACTGGCCCCCGCGGAGCTTCGGCGAATCGTCGAGCAAGTGAACAAGGTCCAGGAGCAGCAGAAGGCGCCGGTCACCGCCGCCCTGATGGAACACTGTGCGGTCCCGCCGCCGGCCGGCAGCATCGTGCACAACGCGGCGCAGCAGCTGCAAAGCGTGGCCCAGCAGGTCGCCCTGCAGCAGGGCAAGGCCGTCGCGGCCGCACGGCTCGTTCCGCAGAAGGTAACTGGAGCTGGGGAAGGAGAGAGGGAGAAAGGGAGGGAGTCTGTGGTGCCGGTTTGGTGATGAAATCCACCGCCGAGGAGGTGGCTTCAAAGTTCTTAGGGTGTTTTGATTTTTCTCAGTCACACCTGTCTTCGAGTGTAGACTCGAATTTTGCCGATAGAAAACTTTGAACGTGGTTTAGAATAGCCTCTCTTTGAGCAGTTCCTAGCTGCTTCGATTAGTATTTCAGTCCGACTGCATATACAGCTAAAGCAACTTAGAAAAGCTGTTTCACAGTGGTTAAAGGGCGATACACAGGTAGATGATGTCTGCCCCTGTTATGGAGCATGGCTTTCAACCGCCTTTTTGGGGTGTAAGGTTTGTCAGGTTCAAGCTTAGGCAGAAATTGGGATGAGGAGAAGAGGCTGTGAGGGAGACAAACAGTGATACATACTTCCTCTTAATCATCATGACAGGTGTTGTGAACAGAGCACTGAGTCCTGCATCTGATATTGGACCTGTGTCATTTAGCAGACTGTAGTTCTCCTGCCTTTGGTTTGCTGAAGGTTATGAATCCGTCTATGTGACGGCATCCACTCTGCTATTCCAGAACAGATCTCCTAGGAGGAAACAAAGCTGTGACATGGCCTAAGGGCAAACTTTAACATGCTCTAGATGAGCACCAGTCACATCAGTAAATCTGTAGCTTAAAGGAAGGGAATCTGTGCTTTGATGCATTAAAATGGAAAAATAACACTGTGCATTGTTTTAGGGCATGTGTGTATCATTTTGATAAGTATTGTCTTTATAAATCCCCTGTTACTATAATCTCAATTCTTCCTTTTTCTACAAAAGCAGCTGGAAGCCATTTGTGTCCAAGTTCAGCCAGGACAGATGAAGGAAACTGAGAGGCCAATGCCATCACTGGCACCGATCCAATCCAAGACGCTGAGTCAGTCCGTTGGTAAAAATTCTAGTATACCAGGCCTTGGTATTATTAGTCCCCAGATAATTAGGATACAGCCTGTTACAGGAACTGAGCAGCAGCAGCAGCTATTCCTGCATAGTTCTTCCGAGTCTCCAATTCAGGTGCTTATGCAGAGGCCTTTACCTCCACCTCATGGTTCAGTGGCTGTGAACAAGTTGCCTGCATGTCAGATGCTAAATGGACAGAAAGCTACATGTGCCACAGTATTGGCTACAAGGTCTCCAAATACTGCTATGGTTGCAGCCACTTCAGCAAACACTCTTGTACCGCGCCTTGAGAAAAAACAAAAAGATGACAAGTTAAAAAAATCCTTGAAAGTGAAAACTCGTTCTGGACGGATTTCACGTCCCCCGAAATACAAAGCTAAAGACTATAAATTCATTAAAATGGAGGATTTGGCAGATGGTCATCAGTCTGATTCTGATGACTACTCTGAGCTAAGTATAGAAGATGATGAAGAAGGAAAGGTGAAGGGAATGGATATATTATTCAGTTCTTCAAATTATAACCTGAAACCTAAAACTTTTAAATGTCAGACTTGTGAAAAATCCTATATAGGAAAAGGAGGTTTAGCAAGACATTATAAACTTAACCCAGGCCATGGACAGCTGGAATCTTCACCTCAAAAAATACCTTTAAATAAGCCTAATGGAAGTATATTTGTGGACAATGTCTGTGGAAGGAGAGAGGAAATGATGAGCCCAGGACATTTGGCTTCAACTGCTGTCACTTTAAATAATGAAAATGCACTAACTACTAATATGGAAGAAACTGTGAATTTGAAGGCTGGAGAGCAGGTAAAGTGTGTTGTGTAGAAAAGCTGTCAGTTCTGTGGAGAGTAGAATGTCAGTTTTGTAGCTGGTTATGCTTGTACTGGTCAGTAATATCCCCTGATACACTAATTTAAAATTCTCATTGAAATGGTTTATAAAGAAAATCATTGTCTCTGGCAGTGGTGTAGACTTGCAGGAATGCGCAGACACATCAAATGTTCATTGAACTGAGTGTTCAGTTTTTGCTAGTTTTTTGACATACAGTTTTCAGCTTGAAAAAAACTTGGCTGTATAAATAGCATCCTTCTCTGCATTCAGGTAAGAACATTTAGTTGGTCAGTTACAACTTTCATCACGATAGTCAGCAAGACTGTATCTGCTATATCAACTCCTGTTACTGAGATTGAGTTTCTTCTTGATCAAGTTTGTTAGGAATCCCAGCAGTGGGCCAGAGGTTTTGAAAGTGTGTCTTAGTTATCCCTGTACTTTGAAACTTGATTCTCTGGCTTGGATGCTGCTTTAGCTGCAGTTGTTTTTCTGTGATGTTTTAAGCTGGTCACTTAAAAGTAGAGGTGCTTTTTTATATTAAAAATTATATATTTTTATATCAAAATTTATATATTTTATATTAATAAAATAACTCTAACACTTTGTAGCAAGAGCTTATACAGTTGCTCTCTAGGAAAAAGATACTCTTGTAGTTGGAGCAGTGTCATATCTGTTACTTTTGTTTGTAAATGTGAAGTTGTTCTCAGGAATGTGAGAAATTACAGCTTTAAGAAAACAATTCCTCAAAAAACCTTCCCCATACTCTGCACTCTTACATTACCCTTGGAAAAAACAGAATTGCAAAACACAGAACTGTCTCATTCTATAGTTGTTATATGCATTTTTTTTTGAGGGATTATGGGAATTTAGAAAAATTCCAGTCTCACACATAATGATACTACTGACTGCTAGACTACTGTTATACCTGATGATTTTAAGTAGTAAATGTAGATTCTGCAAATCTGCACTGACTCTTTGATTTACTTTACTTTCTGGAAAGCATAACAGGATTATTGGAACTGATACCTTAATACAGACAGGAAGGCAATGAAGATCCTTGTGCTCAAGCGGTATTGTTATTTTTAGAACTAAATTAGTGATTTAATCCCTGGACAGAACTGACATACATTTGCATTTTTTTTAGAACTTTCCTAGACATAGAATAGTAGGGAGGTACTGGCTGTTGGCTGATGATGAAAAGGAGTCTGATATACCTCAGTACTACCATAAACTGCTGTCTCAAAAAATAGGGCAACATACTTAGAAATTCAACTTTTGGAGGGAAGACAACATGTTCAGGATGAGATCACTGCTTTGAGCAGTAATAAAAAACTTTCTGAAATCACAATGATAACAAAAATAGAAAATGTACTTTGTGCTTGCCATGTGGTCTTATTACAGAACCTACTTTTTAGCTCTGTTCTTATGGAAGACTAAGGATTTTGAAACATGGGAATTGGGTTTTATATTTTGATATTTAGTGAGTGATCTTGTCCCTGTTTATGGTCATTCAGAGGTTCCATCCTTCATTTGAAGTCTTCATGCTTTCGCATAGTTACAGCAAAGCCTGAATTTTCATTTAGGTGTACTTTACTGCTAGTTAGGATTTATTTCTACCACCTCTTTATTTGAAGAGATCACCTTTTATTTCAAAGATATTAAACATAAATTATATTTCCCTCATTTTGTGGATGAAAATTGCTAACTTTACAAATAATGGCATATATGCATTGCAGAAGTAGCAATGTTACTAGCTTACTCTGCAGTTATGCTTGTATCCAGCTTTGCATTTATTTCATGTGCTGGCTATTGTCAGCATAGTTGAAGAGCTTAATTGTATAATTGTCTTCCTCAAAACACTGTTTAAAATGATAAATAAATTCTTTTCTCTTTCTTTTAATTAAGACCTGTAAGTCTGCAGAAAGCAGACTCTTGCTGGCAGAACAAAATGAAACTAGCTTAGGACAACGGGGACCCATAACACCCAAAGGACCTGGAAGACCCCGGCGACCAAAGAGACGTGGTCGACCAAGAATGGGTGGAAGATCTAGGTGTTCTGGAAGGCTTAGCAGACCTGGTCAGTCCCCTTCAAAGTCACTTAGTAGTGTGTCAGCAGAACACAATGTATTCAGAAGAAAAGCTAGGTTAAAAGAGGTATGGTTCTCTTCTGCAATTCATTCACAAGTATCTCCTCACTGCCCTCTTTTTATTTGTTTTCCTTTTTTTTGGATCATTTTTGAACAATCATTTTCAAAAAATTTGGAACAATCAAATTAAAAAAATTTTTTTTGTTTTGGGTTCGTTTTTTTTACATCCTTGTGTACTGACAAAATGAATGCCTAAGAAGAAAACATTAAATTATGTTTGAAGTAAAAATTAACTCTAGTAGAACAGTGGACAAGGTTGAAATGGGAACTCAGTCTGAGAAGGGACTTGACATATAGACAAATATAGACACACCCTGCCTTACTTCTGGAGAAGGGAAGTTACTACCTGCTATTGTGTATCTCTTCCAACACAGTAAAAAAAAAATTGCCCCACTGGAGTTTGTCCACATTAAAAAAGAAACAGAAAAACCCACACGGGAGTTCTTAGCAGGGAGGACAGAACAGAGCTTAGAGTCAGTGCAACTAATACAGTATTTTGTTTATTTTCTGTGTGTTGTGGAAGACCCTTTACAGCTACTAAACCTACTAATGTTACTCTTCTTTCTATAAACTGGCAACATGTGTGGGACTGAGTTTTATCTGTAAACAGGTAGTAACTAAAATTAGTAATGTTTTATGTACTGAATGTAGAATGGTATAACCTTTGTAGGCAACCTAAATAAACTTATTCTGGCTTTTGACAGCTAATACAACAATGCAATAATGAAGATTTAATGGAGCTGGCTCTCCCACGTCTTACAAAGCTTGTTACAGTGTATGAATTTCTGTTAATGAAGGTGAGTTGTTTTATGTAAAAATGCTAAATTATTTTATGGAGACTTTCATTAATGTACATAAAAATATTCCTTTTATAGATGGATCTGAATTTCCAAAGTTAAAAGTAGATGTTCCGCATGTCACTCTAGTTTTACAGAATTACAGAATTATTTGGGCTGGAAAAGTCCTCTAACATCATCAAGTCCAGTCTATGACCTAACATCACCACATCAGCTAAACTGTGGCACTAAGTGCCACATCCAGTCTGTCCTTAAACACCTCCTGGGGTGGGAACTCCACAACTTTCCTGGGCAGTCCGTTCCAGTGTCTAAACTGGACACAAACAAAACTGTGGTTGGCTTCTTGATAAGTTGTTTTTTTTGTCCGGTTCAGTGGCATTTTTGAATATCAAATAATCTTTTCACTTAAATGTTTCTATTTTAAAATGTTGAACAAAACTGGCAGATTTGAATTTGATATTTAAAAAAATAGGGAGGGGGAAACAAACCCTTTTTTTCCCCCATTATTTCTAGGTTGAAAAAGGGTATCCAGCCAAAGCTTACTTCCCAGATGTGTATAGGGAATTTGAAGACTTGCATAATATGGTGAAGAAAATGGCTTATGATCATCTCAGTAATTCTGATTTGCTGAGTTGCCAGCAGCCTGTTGAAATAAAAGATGCTAAGGTAATAAAACATTCATTTTGGAACTGTGATTTTTTTTTTTTTTTTTAATTAAAGTTTATTTATTGGTGGTTTGTGTTTTTCTCTAATAAACTTTGTCATGCTGGTACAGTTATTTGAAGAAAACATGCTGTAGAAGAGTAAAAATAAATATTATTGTGAGAAGTCAACTAACTGCAGGGGAAAAAGAAATCCACAATAAAATTAAAATTTACTTCATGGTAGTACATGCAACTAGAAGTATAAACGGAATTTTAACAGTGCTGCTATCTGTCTTGCCGATCTGGGGTAGTATGAAGCTGCATGTTCCTGTAAGGTGTATTTAACATTACCTGCTAATAAAAATATATCTACATGTTTGACTAGGAAGGAGTGGGCTATTTTTAAATTGAGTAATCTTGATTTAAAGGGATAAGTGGTGTAATTGCAAAATGAGGGCATACTGAATGCATCTATGTAGCTCAGTCATAGTAACAAATACAAAAAGTAGTGAATATGTTAATAAAACTGCACTGAAAACTGTTATCTCTGCAACACTTTGGACTCATTGTTAATGGAGCTGTATCTAGAAAGACAATGTTTCTTGTTCTTCTGGTTGGTGGCTTTCTTGTTCTGTTGGTTTGGGTTTTTTTTCAATGTGAATCTGTTTATCCTTATGGATCCTTATCCATCTATGCTCCTTCTGGTTTAGAATAAAAACAGCTCTTTGTATGGATTTTTCATTTTCCCTTCTCTGTTTCCACTAGTAAAAACACTATTATCTGTACTGCCTCCAACAAACTTTGTAATCACTTTGCTTATTAAGGTACATCAGCACTGAACTTTCAACTTCTTTGGGAAGGGAGTGTACTGTAAAACTCAGAGTAGGAATGCTGGAGATAGGATTTTGGCTCTTAGAATAATCTTGGTTTAAAAACTGAAGTCTTGCATGGACCATTAGCAGTGGTTAACATTTATTTTTCAGAATAAATAGTGGCATTCTCTGTACATAGTAACAAACTTCCTAGAATTACTGCATGCTGATCTGGCTGTTTTGTAAATAATACTTATGTTTCCCTTTTGGAGAAATTAAGTTGCAGCAGATAAAGGGATACTGCTGATACTGACAGACCCAGAATCAAATGTCTGTCTTGCTTATCTCTTGAGTTAATGTGCATTCATAATAGAGAATTTTGATCCATGAAAAAAACAAAACACAGAACAAACAAACCACAACACAGAACCAACCCAAACAAACAAGCAAACAATAAACTCAACTCTGCCTCGAAAAGTTGTATAGTAGTGCGTTCTATGTAAGGATGAAGCACTGGAATGAAATGGAGGGGGAATCTTTAATAAGTATTCTTAAGTAGAGAAACTGAAATGTTTTTTAGATTACAGATAGCCTTGAGAGTGTTCTTAGTCACTGTTTTCTGGATTCTGTATATACCCATTATAGTGCTAATTCTTTCAAGTTTGCTTGTTACTCTTCACCTTCAAATGAAGGTCGTGTTCTATGAGATGGAGGCTACTAGAAAACTTGGGAGTCTAAACACTTCATTGAGTTCTGATGATTGTTGGATAGATTAGACCCTGTGTGATTCTAGCTCAGTTTTTTTAAGAAAACATGCCAGTGTTTCAGCATTTATGTATTTAGATTGTAGTGGTTATTGTTGCCTTTTTTTTTCCTTGTAATGTTTTTAAAGGTTGCTGAATCACTAGGAATTACAGAAATACTCACTGGAGAACGAAAGATTGAGGATGTAAATTCCTGTTCACACTGTGTAATTGAAAGACTTAGTGAGGAAGTGCCTGTGGAGATACTGGGACACAAACGGATATCTGAGGTATGAAATACCTTTCTGAAAATGAAAATTGAAACTAAGACAAATTAAAACTTGTTGAAACAGATAATACTAGTGTGATTTTTGTAAGGAATTACTATCTGATGCAAAGTAAGGCTTTCATGATATTTGGAGTTTGGAAACAGTTAAAGAAGTCCTCTTTGCTGTGGTGTCTTAGCACACTGTGTGAACTGACACACTGAAGAGGTACTTTGGGAAGACCCTTTGTAGCATTTAGGACAGAACCTCAAAGGCTTTCAGGTACTTATGATATGGGGTAGAAAGAATTTTGTTGAGGCACTAGTAAATGGCCCTACAGTTAGAAGGGTCCCCAGATTCGTAATACCCAGTTTACTCCAGTACGCAAGTTCAAATCCAGCGGACTCAGACATTGGAGAAGTGCAAACTTTGGTGATTGGTGTTGAAGCATGAAAATTTTTTCTCTTTAACAAGTCAGTTCACTAGATTTAGTCTGTTGACAGTTGTAGAAAGGAGCCATGTTTCTTCTTGAAAGTCACATCTCTATAGGCTGTCACCTTAACTGTTCGGCATTTTAATTTAGTGTTGTTTCTGGTGGTGGATAACTAAGATTAGTTCTTTCCCATTTTACATCTGTGGTTAAATTTGAAGACATGATCAAGTCTTTCCTCATTAACCAAAGAGCACTGAGCAGGCTCTTCACATCCCTTTACAGAAGTTGGAGAGTAAGTTTCATGCCATACAGCTAATCACAAAGGCTGAGAGAGAAGCTTTGGTGCTGAAGCAAAGACAGATTGTTTCAAAAAATGCCAGAAGTAACGAGTGGCATTTTGATGAAGCATGAGGGGCTGCCTTTAAATCCTTATGTTTTACGAAAAGTGTAAAAAAAATTTTGTTTTCAAGGAGAGTTCCTGTTCACTGCTGTGAAGTACCCACAATTAGTTTTTTATCTTTTCTGATACTGCCAGCTGTTAATGATGGCAGCCAGTTAATTATCTCTTGTATTGACAGAGCTCAGGGGAGGAACTGTTGTCATCAGCCAAAAGGACCAAGTTAGAAGACATAATGGAGAATATGAATAATGCTTATGTCTGTCAAGATGAAGCTAAAGGAAAGAGTGGGAATTTGTGTGCACTGTTTCAAAAAGATGGTAAACTCTTCAGATTTCCAATTCAATTCTGTTTCTGGAGGAGCTCAACAGATATTTTTGTTCTGCTGCTACTGTAGTTTTTTTGGGTTTTTTTTAAGATTAATTTCCTTCTCTGTTTTTTCAAAAGCAGCTATTTAACTGGAAAGGACTCAGGCTGGGGTGCACAAAGTTAGGAATGATGTAGTTCCCACCAGTAGCTCAATTCTTAATGCACAATAATGCAGATACTGGTGCTACTGCAGTACTGTGGGAATAGCTCTGTCCTTTGCCATGTGCTTTCTGTCCATCTTAAACCTTACAGCAAAGATCATGCACGATCTTTGTGTCAGCAGAGGAAGAGGAAGCAGTGTGCATGTCCTTCTTTGTCCCAGCAGGCTGCAATAGCAGAATGATTGGTGGATCCTGGGGGAGGGGGAGAGCTGACGCAGGCTGTCCTGTATCTCAGCGTAGATTTGGGATCTGAAGATTAGAATTGAGACACTATTTTGCAGCACAATCATTGCTTTTATCCATTCTTGCCCTTGTTCCCCTTGCCCTTCAGACTAGTGGGGTAACTGGGCTAGAAGGGAAAGTGAGGTGGGTTTTCATCTCTAATCTCCAAAAAGTCCACTGGTCTTCTATGTATATTGTTGCAGTAATTTAGAAGTTGTGTAGTTATGAAGCTTAAGGAGCTTTAGCGGTGGGCTTTGTACCATTTGGGTTAATGGTTGGAATGTAAGGTCTTTTCCAACCTAAACAATTCTGTGATTGTAATTCAGAGGCATTATGTTCGTTGTGGTCAAAGAGTCCAGCCCTTGCCCATCTCTAGTATGATGTGTGTGTCAGTACCATCCTCTTGCTTTCTAAATACCTTTTTATGGTGTTGCTGTAAGCTGCTTTGCTTTTGTCCTTTGCACTTCTTTCTGTCATTGCTTTTCTCATTTAGTGTTTCTCTGAAGAGATCTCCATACTGAAATACTCAATAACATTTCACTTCCAAAAATTTATAAAGTATTTTTATGACTTCTCTTAGGCTGTGAAGCTCTCCTAGGGTGCTTTAGGTTTGGTAATTTGGGGGGAAGAAATCGGGGAAGTAGTGTAGGTTTTTTTCCAAAATTATTGCTGAAAAATAAATGTTTGGACATGCAGTATTAGGTGGCCCAATAAAACTGTTTCTTCCACCTTTTCAGGTTTTAATTCTTTAAATGGAGAAGTCCTGCTTTCTGGAGATGGGCATATCACTTGCTGCACAGATGGAAGTACATTACTGACAGCAGAGGAACATAATTCACTGGCTGATTCAGGAGTTACAATTGATGCTGAAAATTCAGGTACCTCTTCCCAAACTGTGAAAATGAGAATTGAGTATTCCCAAACTGTGAACTTACAGGGACCAGAACTGGCAGGTGATGTGTCTCTGCTGCATGCTGAAGTTGTGTTGCCTGTTGAAGCCCAGGGCACACCTGAATTAGTTCAAGCGCACTTTGTGAGCGAGAATACAGATGGTGAACTGTCAGCTCCTGAACTTTGCAACTACATGTCAGAGAATGCAGTGGGCATTCAGAGCACTGACTTACCAACAAGTGAGAAAAGTGGTCACAATCAAAAATACCAGAAAGTTCAAGAAGAAAACTGCAATTTTGCAATTAATGAACATTCAGGACAACTTCATAATGCAGACATAACTGATGAGATGCAGGAACTTGAGAAAGATTTTTCAGCAAATATTGTGCCAATGAACTACCACCACAGTGCTCAGACTAAATTGCATGCTGTCCAGGAAGCCTCCCTGTCTGCTCATGTGAACCATGAAAGCTCTTTTAAAAGCATGAATGAGTTTTCTTGTGTGGCAGGGGAACATGAACTGGAAAGTACAGTTACTGTAGGTGAAACTCTAGCCTTTGAGATTACTGATGAGAGCCATGATTTTTTGTCTCAGGGACATCAACAGATTTTTATTCAGACTTCAGATGGGCTTATCCTGTCCCATCCAGATACTGCTGTTTTGACTCAGGCAGAAGGCATCGTTATTGTAACTGATTCCAATGGTACTACAATGCACATACGCACACCTGAGGGGATACCTTTGGAAACTGTGGAAGCACTACTGGCAATGGAAGCAGATGGCCAAAATGAAGATATTTTGCTCTCACAAAGTGAATTTGAGCCATAAATTAGAAAACTATATTGTTGCTTCTGCAAAGAACGGACTACAAAATGTGTATTTTTTTAATGTGAATACTGGAATAATTGAAGTTTAACTTATTTGTAAACTGTTTCTATGCCCTGTACTTTTTATAACTTATGTTTATACAAATCAAATCTAGCAGCATTGCAACCAAAAATTCTAGAATTAACATTGTTCTATTTGCTTTATATGTTGGGGTGGGTGGAAAGCAGAAATCTTGTCAAACCATTGCACTATTCCCTTTTACATAATTTCTCTCTAGCCATCTAAAAATGCAGTTAAGTTGTACTGCTGTTCAGCATTGATGTGCTGTGTATGGTTAAAATAAAAACTATTATTAAAGCGTGTGGTGTCTGTGCCATTGAAACATTTGGTTATTGCTCTTCCTTAAAGCTAGCTGGTATATTCATTAGTATTTAGACTAAATGTGCAGAATCTGCCTGGAAAAGGGGGTAATTTTAAATGTAATCCACACTTGTGCATTCTGGGAACAATGTGGCAGCCTAGCTCATCCTTACTGAAAATAAACATCCATGGAGTTAGAGCCAAAAATAGCCTCACACTAGATCTGGTTTGTAGTGAACCGGGAAAATGTGTTTAAGAATGCTTGTTCAGCAACACGTTTAAAAATTGCTGTTAGTTAGAATGGGGAAGATACATAAGCATTTTCTTTAATGAGATACCAAATGCTTTAATTTTTGTTAAACTCATATGGTACCTTTTTTTATTTAGATGATGCTCCCTGTATTAGTTGTAAGCTTTGACCTTCCCAATAACCACACTGTCCTTTGTGCTATTTAATCATAAGGTATCCTTGACTATAATCACTTTAATTTCACTATGCAGACAGAAAATTTACTGCCATGATGGACCTTTTTCGTAGTTTCAGTATGTTGCTTGGATGCTATTGTGGAGACCTCCCAGCAGTTTCTGTCCAAGGCACTGTTCTCTCTTTCACAAAGATTGGCAGCTGAAAGGGACCAGCCTTAACCCATCATTGTCTTTTATTTTGTTCAGGACCTGCTGTAGATGTTATTAAAGAGTGCTGACATACCTTTAATATGCATGTCACCTTGTTACTAAATAAGTGAGTGTACCAAGATAACCGAATAAATCGGCTAAAATGCCCTATGATAGTCAAGAGAACTGCTCTTTAATCAGGTATGAACAGTGATTCTTTCCAGGGTCCTGTTACTGAGGGGAAAACACTAGAATTTTTTCCTAATGAGAGAGGACAGTTTAACCTGTTTGCTCTGCTGAATCCCTTTTAACATGGGCAATCAACAAAAAATCCAAACCTACTATCTAGAAGTTTGATTAGCCAAAATTACCTTTTATGTGTGCATGTGAAAGATGTCATTTATTAGTGAAGTCCTGTCTGATGTTTGTGTTTATGGTGTAGTTTTTGTATTGTTTCTCACCCATAATGGTTTGTAAAACTCACCCCACCTCAAGAGACATAAATCTTATCTAGTCAAGCAGAAAGGAGGGTGTATGGAAAAAACACAGTATCTGCTTCCTGTAAACTAACAACCCCCATTTTAGGTGGTAATGGTCAAGGGATACAGGTCTACCTTAAAAATGAACATGCTGTACAAACCACCGTTTTGCTGGTCTTCCAAAGTCCTTGATTGCAGTGAGTGGTTAATTCTTTATTATACTTTTTTGTACTGACTGACTAATAACTACACCTGAGGGCTTCAACTGTCATAACAACTGCTTAGATCTATAACAACAAAACATCTCTGCAGACACTGCAATAATTGTTCTGTGGCTGATAGCAGTCAATGAGCAAGAAGGTGTTGTGACTATGAAGATTCCTTCTGGAAGACATCACTTCCTCTTAAGAAAAAAGCTACAATCTCCATCTGTGCAGAAAATAAAAGTCTGCTTCACTTCTGCCTTCCCTATTGATTTGTACATGCTGGGAAATACAGTGAGCCTACTCTCACCTTAAAAGAACAATTCTGTAAGTGAACAAACCTTTTCTCCTTGGAAAATATTTTTCAAGGGTGAAGACGTTTTCATAGTGACAAGGGTCTGGCCCTAGTCAGATAAAATAAGGTGGCTGTTAAACTAGGTGGAACACTTGTACAGGAAAGTAATAGACCCAACAAAGCTACCAATAACTGTAATCTTTCTGAGTTACAGCAGAATATCTTTTTTAGATGCCAGAAATCTTGGATAGGAATAGAACACCATGAAGTTGTCAGCAACAAGTGTTGAACAGAGCAGCACATTGAGAAAACTTTTGCAGTTCATGTCTGTCTCTTCTATTAGTGCTGGAAACTCATTTATTTCCCTTACCAAACTTACGAGGTTTCAGCTTGGAACTAGTTAAGTAAATGGCCCTACTTTTCCTATAAGAAATCTGTTTCAGTATCTCACTGTTTTCACTAGATTTGCCTAGTGTCAAACTACAGCCATTACAGTAATTTTATAACAAGCATGTGCTTCATGGGGACTTATTTTAATTCAAATAGCTGTTTCAAGGAGAATCCAGAGCAAACATCTGTTGGCATATGAAATTTTAGCACTGTCTGTGCCCTGTTTCCAGTAGCATGGATTCAAGAAGTAATTTGCTGCTGTTTTCGATGTAAGGCTGGTATAGCCACGATGATAAATAAACCATCATTAGATCCTGGTCAGCAGAATGAGCAATTTCTTGTACAATTGTTTGCTTCAGTTGTAGTTCCTTGTTGTACATGTCTGAGAGCTTCAGAGAAACCTTATCTGAAACAGATTGAAAAACCAAGCATGTTGACTAGAGCATTTCCGCAATTCTCTTAAAATTTGTAATATGTTGCTCAGGAAAAAAAATAAATCCCCACCCCATATTTAGACACATTGGGTTTTACAGCATTAATAATGTTTGCACACTAAAATACAAAACGCTGAACAATTTCCTCAGCTTCTGCATCTGCACTTCTAACTCTGAGATGAATCTCATCTCCTTTTTGTTTCAGGAATGAGCAGTAGTTTGATTCCCAGGACCTACTGTAAAATTAGCAATTGGGAATTATTCTTTCGACTGATTGTAAATATGGTAATGTTTTTCTGAAATACATGCTTCATGTTCTACAGTCACTGTTGATTGTAGTTAATCTAAATGATGCCCTCATATGCTGTCAGGCAACAAACCAGTGTGTTCACCAGTAAGTGATCTTAATGGTGAAAAATAATGGCAAAACAAGAAAACAGAGCAAAAGTCGAAGCATGTAATGTAAAAACTAATATTGTTACAAGTTCCGTTATTAATACTGGTAGGGAGGTTAAAATATATCTATGTAACAATCTAACTGTTTGACTTTCTAAATAATAGCCACATAAATTATTTTTAAAGAGAGACTTGTGTTTCTAACTTAGCCTGAACTATCACTACTTTCAGAAGAATTTAATGTTTCATGGACAGCATCATTAAATGAATTAGTCACCAGGAGTGTTTTGACAGCAGTTGTTTTTTCCTACCCTTTTAAGACAGCAAAAAGTAATACATAAGATTCTTGCTAACTGATGAAATAAGAACCAGTGCTTCACAAAGGCATGAAGTCCACTTCACAACTTCAGCTGTTGGGTGGCATGAAATCGGGCTTTTCTTGAACTCAAACAGTTTTAAAACTGGTAATACCAAGTGGGAGGCAGTACCTTTTGCCATCAACTGAGTGCTGAAAAGAATGAAATTAACAGCAGACAGTAGTCAAACATTTCCTTACTTGTCTTGACTGACACTGAGATCAGAGGTATTTCACTTCAACTGTCTGAAAACTAAGATACAACTTGTTCTTTGCATTTGAGGATTTCAGTCTCAAGTAACAAGTCAGGCCTATGGCACAGCACTGCTATGTTATAAATGCATCTCTCCCTACAAAGGATGTGGCTGTTGCAGCTTGGACACTGTAAGCTGCTGACAAGCGTAGTTTTATGCAGTAATTGTTGCATGTCAAACAATGCTTGGCAATTCATACAAGCAGTCATCAGCAGTAACTCTAAGCCAACTTGTGCATTCATGTGTTTATTGATTGGTCAGTTATAAAGGAGATAGAAACACTTTCACTCTCTAGACAAGGCATCTACGTAAAAGGATTTATTTTTCAGTCCTAATTTAGATGACATCAATAACACAATACAATTAGCTAAGATAACATTTTACTTACAGAAATATGGTGTGCGCCATGTATGAAAGAAGGGTGCTGTGTGATTTCCCACTCCTCGGTGATATGTTTCCAAGTCACAGATTCCTTTAGTAGTCGAAGTAAGTTTCTGCATTTTCTTTTGTATTTTTCTCTGAAATTGATGAACATGTTAAAATCTTAAAAACATTAGTTTACTAAAATCTTACATATTTTTAAAAATACATTATTTCTCAAAGACTATTTAGTCTTCACAATAATAACTTTTTTAAACTTCACACAAAAATCAAAGCTGCAATTTATATATATTTAATATGATAAACCCTACAATTTTGAATACTGCAGATATGACACTGACTTTGAGTTTGCATAAATCTTTTGTTTACACAGTAGAAATATATTAACATCCTTTTTTATTTTTTCACCTCCCTCTGGGATTTTTCTTTATCAACTTAGTATTGGAGAAAAAAATCAGACTGTCTATGAATAAGTGTGGCACAAACCCTAGAAACACATGTTCTTTTACATGACCATGGCCAGATGATTTAAATTTGATTTCAGAAGATCAGTAGCAGATCAGAAAAGCAGCTGAAGCTACTACTGACAATGTACCTAGGCTGATTTAACAGCTTGCTTTGAAAAAGAGGTCATTCCATCTGCTTCATTCATGTTCCCCTGACCTTGTCCATGACTGATAGGAACTAATTTAAAACGAAACATAGTTGGCAGGCAGCATCTTTAAGTAAAGAAGCTAAAATACAGACAATTCTATTAACTCACAAGCTGGTACAAATTCAAAAGGAATGAAAAATAAAATCTGTCTCATAGTTAGGTTTAGTAACTGTTTAGGCTCTTATTACTCAGGAGTAATAAAAAATTGTTATCAACACACTTGGTGGTCTCAATGCAAAACTACCTCAAGAAAAAAACAAACAAAATACTGATAGACTTTATCAAACCTTTGGACAATCTAGCTGCTTTCCTGCTTATTCTAAATACTGGACTGGTATCCCATCTATATAAAAAAGTAGCTCCATCCTCTATTTAATGAGCATCCACTTTAGCATAAGGTTGTAAAAATTATTTTTGTAAGAAAATTACAGTATCATTTTTGCTTCCTGTCAAACTGACTGGTGGCATTAGTTCCTAGCAACATATCTCTAGCTGGCCAGCAGAAAAGCACCTGGGGGTGCTGGTAGACAGCCGACTTCATATGAGCCAGCAGCGTGCTCAGGTGGCCAAGAAGGCCAACAGGATCCTGGCCTGTATCAGAATAGTGTGGTCAGCAGAATGGAAGTTATCATGCCCTTGTACTTGGCCTTTGTGAGGCCTTGACTATTGTGTTTGGTTCTGGTCCCAGATGCTGGAGCATGTCCAGAAG
>VZRI01007406.1:0-50127 GCA_013397515.1 Upupa epops
GCAGAGCCTTTTCCTCTTCTCCCCTAAAGTTAGTCAGCAAGGGAAGTAGAGGGTTAATAGCTCACCTCTGTCTGGCATCTTCAAAGGTGATCAAGCTGTAGAAGTCGCTGTGGAGGAGTTGCCATCTCTTCAGCCCACTGCCAGGAGTTGGAAAGAGCTGGTGCTGGCTTTCTGTGTTTGAGCCCTCAGAGAAAAAGGGGAAGGCTGCAGGTGTGGACAGCGATTCATCTCTTTGGCTTGCTGCCAGGAGCTAGGGCAAGCTGGTATTGGCCACAGTCCAAAAGGTCCACTCTCATTGCATTTGAGCTCCCATGAAAAAGAGGGCTGTGACTACCCCCGCAGTAGAGCTGTGGCCATGCTTACGCTTGTTTGCATTCCACCCTTCAATGGGAGGTGGTTGAGAGTCACTGCTTGCTCCCCTTGTCCTGGGGGGGGGTAGGAGGAGCTCTCTTGTAGAGGAGCTCTCTGTCTCTCAAGACATACTGGAGGATAAAGAAGGGAAGACAAAGACAACAAAGAAGATGATGAAGAAGCAGGAAGTGCATTCCCTTTTATAGACTATGTCCACCAATAACCTGTAGAGTCCAGACAGTGATGCAAGAAGTCTGCAAGGAAAGCTACCTTCAGCTTCAAAATAAAATATTTTTTAGCATAAAAGCACCACAATTAATAATGGAAAATTTGATAATTTTCAAACCATGACACTCCAAATAGTAAGATTTTACATTTAAAGATGCAAAAATCTAGAATACTGTGAGTTAGAACTGTAATGCCTGAACTCAATCCAAAATTTTCTATCATGTAAAGGGTGAGGCATTTTTAAAAATAATTTGCATCGTCGTGCTACCCTTTCTATCTAAAATACAGAAAAGTTTGACTGCAGGTCCTGCTTTCACATATTAACACAAATGTTGTGCAGGTTAATATAAAACCTTTCACATTACCTTCACATTTCTATCTTTATTGGATTTGCATCTGTAGTTTTATTTGATATGAACCAGATGTTGAAATGCAGTCAATATTTATTAGGACACTTGCATTGAAGAAGGCTTTCTACTGACAATGTGTTGTGCCCACTGTCTGGGTGCTGTGTCAGGAGGTATGCTGGAGGTTTTTCACTGTTTCTTAATAGAAGCAAAGCTTTCTAATCAGCAACATTCAAACTTTAAGCTTCACAAGCAAAGAGGTACAGACAAGTATTTCTAAAATTCCACAAGTAAATACACATAAAATTCCAGTGCAGAAAAAAACATCGTGCTGTTGTTAGAAACACGGTCTGTTGATACACCAGTACAAATAGGCTTGCTTAGATGCAGAATCCCTGTGATGGAATGATGCTGAGACAGATGAGAGCAGAACACAGTGTCAAAACTCAAAGCTAGCAACCAAAGCAGGAGCTGGGGGATGCAGCTGTTGCCATTGAACATCTGGTTGGTAGTGTCCTGTCTATATGAGAGGCAGCAGCTCCTGATGTGGGCTGGGCTACACGTCAGAGGGAGCTCCGACCTGCTGCTTCTCCAGAGATGTCAGCCTGTTTCCATGCTCTCTGCAGAATGTGCATATCAGACATGTTTAAGATTTGTCTGCTGTGTTTCAAATACTGAATTAGATATATGGTCCCATTTTTGGTTACTGTTTGGATATAGGTCACTGATTATCACACCTGTAGGTATGATACGCAGATGGAATAGAATATGTAACATGGAAAAGATACAGATTCATTTGGTATATATTTTGCTTAGACTATTTTTCTATGCAAAATAATTATTCTCTAAAAGGAGAGGCACAGCCAGTCTTTTGCCTTCATGAGCTGGAACATTTTGCTCTTGCAGCATAATCAGATTTTCCAAGTACAACTCCTGGTTATTTCAGTCACATTTATGCAGCTGTACAAAGCCTTGGCAAAATACAAGCACTGCAAAGCACAGTAACATTACAAAGTATAAAATGTAAATCAATAACATACACTTAAATTCTAAAGGCCAAATTAAAAAACTGTATTGTGTCTACAAAATATGCATAGTGGTAACTGATTGCATTTTTACATCTATTGAGTGTATAGTCTGCATCAGTGTAGATAATATCTGCAACAGTGCCATCCAGAATCTCAATGGATCATGTTCAGCATGTTCTCATCTCCTGGCAAGTTTTGCCTTGTGTTTTTCAAGAGCAAAGGTTTAAGATCAAATCTTTATAAAGAATGGAGAAGGACACAGAAACATGAAATAAAATGCTAGAAAAATCAATGCAGGAAATAATATTTTTCAACATACTTTTCTTTCCCATGATGTTTGGGACTTGGTGATAATGGAATAAAACAGAGTGGCACTGCAAGTTTTGTTGTGAGTTGTAACTGTTTGTTCAACAAGTTGAATGCAGTATATGCTTTAGTGGGAGCTTGGCTCAATTATATGATAAAGGCCTAGACACAAGATGCAAATTGCTGTCAGATTAATCCCACCTTGAGGCCAGGCACAGAACTTCTCTGTGCATCATTCACTTTCACACTAGTTCTCCTGTCTGTCAGTCACTTAGTGTGTATGTCTATGCTGTGCGAGATCTCAATACAAGTCCATAAGCCATGTCTGCCCAAGACACAGCTGCATTTCTACCACTGATTTCCTCCTTCATTCATTTCTCCCTTAACTTCCTCAATTGTAAAACAGGGAGAGTGACCCATATGCAAGAAGTTGCACAGTTTTGTCATAGTGCTAATCATGTCTCTATGAATGTTTATAAAGTGCTTTGAAGATGAAAATTTGCAAAGAAGTGCTAGAGATGATTATTATAAGCTAATGAATAAATTTCAACATGTATTTGATTGCCAGGTAATTCAGAAGGGAATCACCAACCCTTCTCTCCCTTCGAAGAAGAAAAGTTGACAGTCAGCTAGTTGCTAATTAGCACTCAACTGAAAGGCCTCTAAAGCTGAGTGCTCCCAGTTGAATCTTCTAAAAAGTAAGCTTTCAACTAATTGAAATATGCTGGAAGTCAAGCAGGGGGTGAGGTGTGTAACAGGTAAATCAATATGGAGGGGTTGGGCATGTAGAAGGAATATTAAGCTTTTTTTCTGGTAGGGACTAGAACTTCTGAGGTAAACACTGGACAAAGTGAGTGTCTCTCAGGCAATCTAAGCTGCCATGTACTTGTGAGGGCAAGCTAGGGAGAAAGGCTGCTTAAAGATTGTAACAAAGGCTAGCGATGTTTATTTCTTACTGTTTTGAGGGATGGTTATAATGATTCTGGCTGTGGACTGAGATGGACTGAAGGAATTTTGAACCACACATTGTGTAATACTTTAGAGCCAAATGACTGTGCTACCTGCAATTAATTCGTACTCAGCTTACCTTTAAGGGAAACTGCTGCATCAGAAACTGGCTTGGTCTTTGCAGAACCTTGCCTCTCTGCTGAGCTGTCTGATTTTTCACTAGAGGGTCAGTCTTCCATAGCACAGCCTACTCCTGTAGCTCCCACCCACCCCTCCTTTGGATCTTTTTTTCATTTTTTCCTTGGCTGTCTGCCAGTGCTATAAACTGCAGTACTGTCTGCGCTGCTGCTAGAGGCTGTTTTCTTCCTCAGCCACTGGGAGATGGCTGCAAGAGGCAAAGGATAGGAATTTCATCCCTTTCTTTCCTCTGCTTGATTGCTTTGGATTCACCAGTCCCAGCATCCGCTCCTTGAGCATTCTTCAGGGAAAACAGCTAAACTTGTTGAGTGAAGAATCCTGGGTGCTTTAAATACCACTTACTAGCACCAGCCTCCAGTGACAGTCCACCCCAAGAATTAGCAGCATAAATAGGGGCAGGGTAATCAAAAAGAAGAAAGCATGCAAGGTGAGAAACAACCAAGGTAGGCATTTAGAAAGGATTAATGGAAAAGGAACTTCAGGGTCTATGGGCTGGTACGCATGATATGAAGGAAAATGGAATAAATGGGGTGAAGATCCAAACAAGGGGGAGAGAGAAAAAACCAAGACCGATGTGTTCTCAAAGATAGTGCATTCTGAAAGCAGCCTTCATGGTGCACTCAGCGTGCCACAAATGAAGGTATATAAAATCTTTTGGGCATTTTATTATTCTGGAAGATAATCTGATTTGATCAATGGGCAGGTATTCTTTGGTGTCCTGAAGTTACTGCAGCCATGGGAAGCTCCCCTGGAAGTGAAGGACTCAGAATTTCACACGGCACCCAGTATGAAATCTCTTTTCATAGAACCTCAAGGAGCTATTTCCTTTGACAAGAATCCTCTCTAGTCAAGATGTACAGAGGTCTCCCAGGTATCCTGTCCACCCTGGGTGTCACATCGACAGCACAGTGAGGTACAAAACAATGCCTCTAATACATAAAGTGTAAGTCTTTTGTGAGATGAAGAGCCAGACTCTGCAGCTGAGAACTCCTACAGACTGGTATCATCTCTGCATTAGGCGCACAAAGGGAGGACACTTAAAGCACACTGAGTGCAGGTTTAGTGCAGATTATTTAGAGCAGTGGTAGGTCAGTTTGGATGCTCTATCTTGGTATGTTTAGAGGGCCATCACTGAAACACCAAGGTATGAGTTGCTCCACAAGTTTGACTCGTGCTTTCTTCCCCAGCCCTGTCTGCTGTAGGTGCTGTGCGTGTTCTGTTTGAGTAGAACAGACTGCTAGGTCAGAAATAGACAGGCTCCTCAAAGTCTACATTCAGCTCAGCATTCATAAAGATCCAAGACAAAATTTAGTCTTTGATTGTGGACAAAGACAGTGTAGTACACTGCAAAACTAAAAATACCTCAAATCCCTTTTCAGAGGTACTTTTAACGCTAGTGGTGAGTGTTAGAGCTGTAACTCTAGTTCACTAGCATTAAACAGGTGGCAAGGATTTTTAGAATTATCATACATATCGAATTGCCATCATATAATCTAGGCAAGGTAGCTTTGAGTTTGCAAAAAGCCTGAAGCATTTCAAAGATGTGAGCACTTCTTGCTGCACTGCAAACTCTGAAACAGAGTACATTTGGCGGGCCAAAACTTTTTTTATAAACATATTCACGTCATTTATTAATGACAGGAAAGGACAATTATCAGAAGCAGCAACAAAAAATGTAGTCTACATGGAAAAAGCCTGAAAGTGTATACTGAGATCAGCAAATATTTTTAACAATGGATTAAGTATTTATTTATTTTCCTTCCTACACACAGTCTATGAAAGGAGAGTATTTTCCAGAATATGTTCTTTATTTCAATACAGTAATATTTAATGCAAACAGATTACAGTTTCCAGAGTTCTTATAAATTGCCAGCATCTGGAGGACACTATAGCTATAGAAAATTAATGGTTCAGCTTCTGAAACCTGTCAAAATCCTGTGTTTGAGCCCAGCAATCAAGTGTACAGTACAGAAGATTTCTCTAGTATTCTGCATGTTGATGGTGGTTTTTCATTGTGCATCCCAATTTTTGATAAGCAAATTTCATTTAGGCTGGAGAATCAAAGCAACACAGTTTTGTTCTTTTACCTAAGGTCACTCCAACCGAAGTCTTCAGTGATACCTGGGTTTTGCATCAACAAAGGACAGTTTGAAATGTATGCGTTTTTTAAAAAATTCATGTTTGAGTATTCTCAAGAAACCTCCAGGACCTCTAGTTTTCCACAGCTCATTTGCTGTTTAACCAAGATCAGTTTTCAGCAGCTACAAACCACCTCAAACGTATCCCTGTAAATCTGATTACTGACCAAGTCTGAACGGTCCAGGTGTATGAGGGACAAATACAGCAATTACACCCATTTACAGCTGTAGTTCTTTTCTGCATTGTTATTAATATTACTACTAAGGGGTTATTAAAAATAGTATGGCCTTCAGAGCTGCTCTGCTTGACAGCCTGGCAAAGCAAAGACTGCACCTCAGTTGTGTGTGGCTCTTTCAGCTCTTCTGCATGTGGCTGTGTTACAGGGCCATTGATGCTGTGTGGTGGTGGTGTGGCACATGGCATAGTATAGCACATGCACAGTGTGGCACTTTGCATGTGGAGCCCCTGTGCCAGAGCCCCCTGGCACAAGTAATACTTGCAACAAGAAGGCAGCAGCTGACCATGTGTGACAGAGAGCATTAAAGAGGAGAGAGAGATGAGCTCACAGCTCTGGTTCATCCTTTCTTGTTTCCTGACTGTTTATTGAAGGGAGTTTCTGTGGTTGGCTTTAGGTCCTTCTATCATACTGCATCTTGGCTATTTGTAGACACTATGGGTTCCGTGCTGGCACAGAGGAAGAGGACCTGCACTATTTTTCTCCACCAAATCCACACTTCCCCTTGAAACAAAGTGAAATTCTCCTGCAGAGCTGTCAAAGTGGAATGTTTGACTCATGTGGGTCCTTCTGATTCTGCCCAGGAGAGGGCAATCCATCACTCAGACATCAGCCAGCTCAGCAGAAGTGTGTCTTGAGGTTTCTTGGGGTGTCAGGCCCTATGTGGTTAATGCATGGCCAGAGGGACCCAAGACATGATTTTGTCTCCATTGGTGGCATCTGACTGCCACATTTACACTCAGCTTCTATTCCTCAAGTTGGAAACTACTTCGGTGTGCTGTCTGCTTTCATGCCTGTGTGCAGCACCCACTTGGGAGCCAGATGAGTCTGCAATATGAGAATGCAATATGGAGGTTTAGGTCTGGGTAACCCAGGTAGTGTCAGTCCCTCCCTTGTGGGATCTGAGTAGTGAGGTAAGGCTCTCTGCTCTGAAGCACAGTGGTATTCACGTATGCATATGCCCATGTAACTCTGCACATTCTTTTCTCATCTGTTCATAGCCTTGCAGATTCAGGCACCAAAATAGATTGATTTTCAGCTTTGGGAGTCTCCTCTTCTTGTTTTCCTGCACCTCTTTTTTTCACTCTGCTTACATTAATTTTCCAGATTAAGGAATTTATTGATAGCCCTAAATCTTGGGTGAAATATTTGCCTTTGACCCCAGAGCCGCTTTGGGTAGCAGCTTGATGCCACTGGTGTGAGGGTTTGGAACACCAGACCCACTGCCTGCGCAAACCCTAAACAGCACTCCAGGAGAGTACACAAAACTTTAAAGGTGGCAGATCCACATGTGAATCAAGATGACACTGTCAGGATTCCTGTAACTTTATATTCCTTTGATTCTGCCTTCTGTTTCACTGTTCTTTGTGCCACACTGGTCTACACCATAACAGGCAACTGGAAGTGCTGCCGGAGCCTGTTACTAGCAGGTTCCTATCGCGGAACTTCAATCTTCTCGGTGGGCTGTAGATATGCAATAATTTGCGGGTTAATCAATGGGAATTATTAAAATATCAGTGCATATTTTTGNTCCCACTGTTCCCTCACTTTAAGTATTTTGAGTTTGGTTTGTTTGTTAGCCAAAATGAAAAATGTAAATATTATTGCCATGTTTAGTTTCTTGAAACAGTGAATTTTAGGCTAGTCAAAAAGTTCTTAAGACAGATACAGTCTTCAAGCTATGCAAAATCCCACCATGTTAATTACAAAAAGCAGTGTGTCCCTTCTCGGGGGGACATAAGAAACATGTTTTACTTTGGATTTGCTTTGTAAATAAAAACTCCAGAGTTTGGTGTGTTTTTTTTTTTTTTTAACATTTATTTAAGCAGGTGGCACTTCCACTAGAAAAAAATTGCGTGTACTAGTGCTGCAACTCCAATTGTTTGGTTTCAGGCTTTAAGGTGTTGTCTGGCTAGAATGAATACAAGGCAGATAGAAGCAAAGAAGTTTTCCTCCAGTGAGGCAGAGGCTAGTGAGCCCTGGCAGAGATTGTCACTGTCACTGCAGCCCTATTGAGCCAAATGCTGTACCTGGTATTTATCAAACTCAGCACCTCTTGTGATGGTCCTGGAGTGACAGCATAGCTTTGCTACATAGCTGAGGAACATTTAAAGAGAGAAGTGAAATACCCCAAGTATTGTTGGCTCTGTGTGTAGTGACAGAAGCTGTGGGAAGTCTATAAAACAGCTCAATACATCGTTTCTTATGGAAACTGTTAATTCCACAAAAGCATACAGAAATAGTTCTGCTAAACAGCAACTGGTAGGTCAAATTGCACTCCCGAGCATGGGTCACTTGAATACAGTGATGAACTTCTGTATTTCATCTTGAAAAGAGGACCCAGACTTAACTAAGTTCCAGTGATAGTGGAATTTCTCCAATCTCTTAAAATATTCCTACATTTGGTCAGAGTTAAATTCCTTTTCGTGGCAATGAGTGAAGCCATATCACAATCAAGTATTTCTTGGTATTAATACATAGATTTGGAAAATAAGATGGTGTTCCCATCTGGGAAATGGGCAAACTTAATGTGTTCCTATGGAGCTGCAGCCCTGGCTGGGAACTGCTCTGACGGCAGCTGATTGTTATTCTCTTAATCATACTAGTTAAGTAAATCTGTTCCTAGAGTGGTTCCATTTGCTCGAATGAATTTACATGAGCGATTAATCCAGTGCTGTTTGTTTTTACATTTACCGGGCACTGTAAATAACGCCCGGTGCTGTGCACCGTACAGCTACAGTTAGAGGGTCGCGGCCCGTACTTCCAGGGCTTTCCCGCACAGGTAGTGGGAAGAGCCCCCTCTCACACCTCGCACTTCCCAAGGCAGCAGATGAACCCATTTTGTGTTTCCTCTATTTTCGAGGACTTCTCGTTCACGTGGCACCCGCTCCCAGCACTTTCCTCCAAGTATGATTCAACAGTTGAAGTTCATCCCTCACCTCCACGGGGTCACTGCTCGCCCTTCTTTCTCAGGCCCTCTGCCCGCGCCTCCCCCACCCCAGGTTGCAGAGACCGTTCGTTCCTTGCGCACTCGGGCCCCTCCCGGGTTTCTGCACAGCAAGAAGCCTCGAAGCAGGGGCCCGTCCCCTGCGTAGTGCCGCCACCTTAAGCCGGAGAGCTGCCTTTTAAACAAAAAGCTGTTTTTTCACGTGTTCTAACCCCTCCGAGCAGGATTCCCAGAGGTTCTCCTCGGGAGGGGGCGGAGGAGGCAGGGCAAGCTCGTTCTCCCACCCTTTGTGCTTTCCCCCTTCTTCCGGAGGTTTGCGTTACTGGCCTTTGGCTGCTCCCTATTGTGCCAAGTGCGGGGGTTACCGCGTTGTGCGGGCTCTCCGGCCACCCCGCCTCGGCCCCCCAAACTGTTGATTCGAGGTGCAGCCCCCCCACACCCTCCCGCCCCGCGGTGGCAGCGAGCCCTCTCGCCGGGCTCGCCCGGCGCAGCCCCTCAGAGCAGGCAGGGACCGTCTGGGCGCGGGCGAACCCCTGGCTAGTACGGCTGTGGCCTGCGTTTGCACGCTTGGTAGTGCTCGCATGTGTGACATTCCCCTCGCCGAGGGTGATTGGCTCAGGCAGCTTTAAAACCACCTATATGCTAAGGAGCTGCCAGGCTCCGAGGGGTCCTGCTTGGGCAAGACGAACCCCCCCAGCCCTCGGCCGGGAGCCGGGGAAAATCACGGATTTTTGAAGTAGATCGCAGCGCGGGCAGGAAATGACCCTCCAGAAACTGCCGCTTTAAAGGAGCGGTGGTGCCTGAAGCTATCCAGTCTCTCCCTTTCTCTGGAGCCTAAGCGCTCCCGCTCTCCCCCCCCCCCCCNCCAGTGCGGGCAGCCTGGATGTGTGTGTGTGTGTGTGCGCACTGCTACTTTGTACTGTGAAGAACACCCAGCCCATGTGCTCTGTATGGATGTTGATGAGACTCTGTGTAGCTTGAATCTCTGCAAGCAGGCAAGATGTCCAGCACACCACATGACCCTTTCTATTCTTCTCCTTTTGGCCCGTTTTATAGGAGACACACACCGTACATGGTGCAACCAGAGTACCGAATCTATGAAATGAACAAGCGGCTGCAGTCGCGGACGGAGGTAAGTCCGGAGCCTTGTTTTCCCGTGCATGGACCGTGCGAGGTTTCAGCCCCAATTCCGGCTGAAGCGTCCCACTAGACAGCACAGTATATGCAGGCACTAACCCCTAATTAATTTAGTAGTTTAATTGGGTAATCCCTCATTATGTTTCCACGCTGAGCAACTCTTTGAGGAGATACCAGCTTAGGCTGGAATCGCGAAATTACAGTACAGCACTTCAGGATTGATTATAATTCTAGTCTAAGGAAATTTCTCAGCTTCAGTATGTTGTTTGCTCAGGATCTGTCCTGCTGGCATTTGCAGGTATAATACTGTAAGGTATCGCTCGAGCTTTTGCACAAAACTTACTGGAAAATGTTGCAGGTTTAGGGGCAGAGACAAACCCTTTTCCCATTGTGTTTTGTAAACTCGTTAAAATTTAAAACGAATGCTAAAGGACAACAAGAGTAGAGTTCTAAAAACTTATTCCTAGGCTGCGCTTGAAGAACACATGTTCAGGACAACTGACAGGAGAAATTTTTGTTTACATTTTGAATGCAATTGCTTTTAGCGAGAGAAATGATTGGTTCGCCACTTTATCTTACAGCTGTCAAAAGTACCCATCAGTGGGAACTACATTCACTCTTGGTTGTGCTTTGTGCAATTTATCAGTGGTTAATACTCCGTGTCTCCTAAACCTGGACCCAGCGTCACAAAGAATACACTCAATGGGAAGGGGCAATACTTCTGTGACTTAAAGAAAAAATTAGTGGAGGCTGTATTTTGTTATTTACATGATTAAATAATGCACATTTTCTAGCCTGTTGACGTTAAAATTGTGTGGACTGCATCAGTCTGCCTTCCTGTCCATGTGTCTCTGTGCAGCAAACATTCCTGGTGCTGCAGTTTTGCATAGTAGTTTACTAATAGTGCCCTGAAAGCACTTTTTTAAAAGTATTGAGCTTTTATAGTGAACAGCTTTATGCATAGACAGGTAGCATGCCATGACTGTGGTAAAGGATCTGAGATTGATCTGTTTGTTGTATTGTAATTGTTTGAGAACATGAGGTTATCATAAAATGAAGCACACAACTGAATTGTCAGCTCAGCCATGGAGAATCTGTGACGTTAAATGTATATGATACAGCTAGCGAAATGTGACCTGCTTTCTGATTGGGTGACCACTGCGGGGTGACTGCTTTTCTAGCACTGTTACCACTGCTAGTCCTAAAACATGGCTATGAAGTAACTGGTGGAGACACGTTGTGCAGTGTTCAAAACTCCAAGCAGCTCAGTTGCTCCCAAAATCACAGCAACTGTTTGCTAGTTTTGCTTCAAGTTTGTGGATGGTGGCTGGTGTTTACGTAGAAATGGGGAGGGTGTGGGGTGTTTATTCACTACTGGTTATTTGTCTGCTCCTTGCATCCCTGTAGGCAACACTGTAATAATAATACCTGCAGCTTTCCAAGTGAGAGGAACAAGTATGCATCAGTAAGTGACTCCTTCAGGGTTTTGTATACTAGCTATTCTGGAAAGCCATCAGTGCTAATTTAGCCTTTTTACGAATTGTTTTGGTGGTCGTTTTAGTAATTGGGTGGTTTTTGATTGTGTCTCCTTTACAAATGTTAACCTAGAAGTTTTCTAGGGACTTGAGAAGCAACTTCCCCCTCCTCCATTGCTGAGCTGTGAGTTAGACTTCGGCGCATTTAGTTGCAGTTTTTGCTGTGCGTGTTCACGTAGATTGTGGTGGGCAAAAAGCAATACCCTAGACTTCCTTGCTAGTACTGTCACAGGCTGCAGCAGCACTGCACTTTGATGGTCAGTACTTAGTTAATGAAGGCCTTATGCTCCAACATCTCTTCTATTCTCTCAGAGTATAACTACTTTTGCCTTGTGATTGTTCAGTGCTTACCTTCTGGTTCTCTGTTTTTCTTCAATTTCTGCATTGCTGTTTGTTGAAATGCATTTTTTAGCTAGCTCCAGCTCGCCTCATTCATCCTCCAATTAAAACACATTCCTTAATAAAAAAAAAAGTTATATCAGTTTCCTGGGACACTCGGAGTGACTAGGTGCAGACAGCCAATAAGGAATCATGCTGGGTTCTGGGCAGGTTGGAAGTGGAAGTTTCACATTAATTTTATGCACTTCCAAGCATGTTTGTTCTGGTAGCTGAAGGCTTCTGGAGCATGTGTAACTGCCTCTGAATTTTATTCTAATCCAGACCAATAGCCTCCTGCATGTCATGGAAGGAATGCGCTTGTCCAGTGGTTGATAGAGGCTTGCCTTCTGAATGTTTCTCTTCAGGCATTTGGAGTAAGGAAGGGTCTGGCCTGTGAAGGAGGCTGCTTCTACTCTGTGAGCCCCAGGGGGTAGGTGAACATAAGCAAAGCAGCTTAAAGGGAAAGCAATTACAAAGAAACCCTGCAAAAGACTGGGGGGGGTAGCAAACTGGCAGATTCCTCTTGGACCCAACTTATGGAGAAAACGAGTGTCAAGAATGTTAGAAAATGGGAACCTCCAGCTCTTATCGCAAATACATCTTTAAAAAACCTTTGGAATTTTACATTTTTTTCCTGTAAAGTAAAAATGTTCTTAATAATACTTTAGAGTCACATTCTCTGCTGTCTCTTGCAATGGTGGGCATTCAAGGCAGAGCAAAATGTACACAGATTTGTGTTGTACAGAGGATGGATAGAGAATCTGTAAAAATGTTGGTATGTTGTGTCTCTTTGTTTTCTCCCCTCCATCTGTGGAGCCCACCTTTGCAGTAAATTCCTGTGGCTGCTCTCCAGAGCTTACAGGTAGGCAAGAAATGATGCAAAAAAATCAAGGGGCTACTAGAGACACCATTAGGGAACTGGCCAGGAACTGCCATTTCTATTCCTGCCTTCCCGGCAATTGTTTCTACACTGTGTTGGGGGAGGTAAAATTGTCCTCAAAGTGGCTCTGCACTTGGGGACCCTCCCTGAGAAATCCACTGTTTCTACTCTGATTTGTGTCAGTGTTGGGTGGAAGGAAATAATAGTTAGTGTGAAGGATGTGCTCAGTGTATTAAGCAGGTAAAGCATGGAGTGATAAAGAAAGGCCATTTAGATGCAGCATAGCTATCTGTGTTCTTGTTTTCTTTGTGAAGAACTATTAGTAATGAAAATCAAGTATTAACAACTCCAGCCTGTGCTAGGTTTGCAAACCTTTGCTCTCCAAATTAATTTCTTACAACTTTATTGGCTCCTCAGGCCGAACCTACAACTGACTTTTTAAATTCAGGGTCAGTCTTAGGCGAAGAGTTCCAATCGCACCCAGGCAGGGGGTGGTTTTATGATGTAAGTACTGGCAGAAGTCCATCACCAAGCTAAGTGTAGTGATCTAAAGAAAAGGAGGGAGTCTGAGTTGCTAACTAGTGTACAGGAATGCCTTATCTTCCTTAAAATTTGTTCAAAGAAACCTAATAGCTTTCTCCAAATGGAAGATACTACTTGCTATTTCAATAACACTTTTGGAGCATCTAGTGCCATTTTATAATGCAACAACAGTCCCCATTTAAAGAAGTAAAATTAATATTTAAATGTTGAATAATCTCTGGCAGATACAAAGATAAATCTCATTTACTTCTATCATAGTTGATTAACTTTCTGCTTAACCAAAATGCAGCTGTTTCCTTGCTCTGTGTGTGCTATTTTTAAGGGCTTCATAACCTTTCACTCAAACTCAGTGTATATTAATGTCTGTGGTAGTTTAACATGTCAAGAGAGTAATCCTGTTGTGGCATCATCGGGAGTTTCTAAGGCTCTAGGTAGCTACACACAACACATGTAAATTGGCTGAAATATATTCTCTGTTTTTGTAGAAGTCAGTGTTTAAAAAAAGGCAGCATTTCTCTTTGATGTTGTTCTAATTTTTAAAATGGAAAATTGAAATTGCTCACAGTTAGAAAAAAGCAAACGGTGATTATATCTCGTATGAAATCCCTTTTCAGTAACATTAGAGTGCACTGTGGATGGATCCCTTAAAGTTGCTGACAGTTTAAAGTTGGAGGCACTGCTTTTGTGCCAAAAATCAAAGAAATGTACCAAGCCTTTAGCTGTTCGTTTAGTCCGCTGTGTTGTTAGAACTTTTGCAATTCACAAAATGATGAATTCACCTGCAACTTTCTCTGGCACTGGGAAAGATTATGCTTTACATCATTATATGAAAAACACAGCTTTCCTTCCGAGTAGAGAGAGCAGTGTTTTAAGGGTGAGTAGAGAGCTTGATTAGTAGCATATTTGTTTTAAAGACAATCAGTGTAATCAAATCATACCAAACTCCTGTTAAACTACACAGTGAATTTTACCAAAGCAGAGTTTTCATGAGGGAAGAAAATATAAGGAAAATGAAAAGGGAAATAAAGAAGAATGTTGCGATTATTTAAAAGAGACTAAATGAACCGGAAGCTTACACAGGCATTCATAGTCAGCCAAATATTTAAAGCAAATCAAAGCAAAACAAAATTTCTGCAGTTTAGTGGAAATATCTTATTTTATCCTCTCACATCATTATCTGATGAAATAATCTTTTCTTCTTCTCCCAGATGCGTTTTTAATAGATTAGTCATAAGAGTCTCTGTTGTGACATCACATTTGTTCAGATAGAAACTTGGTATCGCAAGCGTCGTACTGTGTACATAAATCTGTGCTGGTCCAATCAGTTTGTTTTGTTGAGGAGAAGACAAACTTCTGTCTCCAAGTATCTTTTCAGAAATATGCTTTCACCCACAAATACACTAATACATAGCAATTCTAGGAACATGAGCAAAGGATTTAAAGGATTACTCAGAAACCATGCTTTGCTGAAAGCAGAAGGTAAGTTTTAGAAGAAACTCCTTTAACTTCTTTAGGCAGACACCAGTGTAAGGATGGACTCAAGAATCTTTTACTTCATACAGGTTTTTCATGCCGTTTATGAGTTTTGGTTGCAGCTGTTTTCAATTAAAATCGTTACAAGCTAGCAACTCTTATGAGGCTGGAGAAGAAGAAAACACACTCGGCTTCCTTTCTGCCGATGCTTTGCTTAAGCTCAGGGATGCCTTGCTGCATTCTTCCCTCCTAAAGTTATAATGCAGAATGTAAAGTACAGGAGTAGACATCAGGGAGGTCTTGGGGGCAGGGCCAGCTGAGGAGGGAAGGGGGGAGAGTCAGCGTGAAAGTGTAGAAATGAATCTTCTCTGCAAATCACTCTGCTTACCAGATAAATTTTAATTAAAAAGCTATTTCAATACTTGCTCTTTTTTTTCAGTTCTTTACTCTGTAAACTGTAAATCCACTTAACAAACCTTAAACCCAGTCTTTTCCTCATGTATACGAGATTTACAATGCAGATCCGGCCTCAAAAATAGAAGCCTCTGGGTGGTGAGAAGGAACAAAATAGAGATCAAAACAAGGCCCCAGTCCTGTGCTCTTATTTAAGCTGGAGTTTTGCCTGCAGTAGGATTGCAATATCAGATAAATAATTTCAATTGTTTTTGGTATATGAACTTTCTTTGTTTACAGAAAAGGGTATAGGTAGATTGCTAAACTCATTGCAGTATTTTTAGCTGGAGTTCTCACAAAAAATAGTTATTTGGGTGGGGTTTTTTTTGCCAAAAGTTTTGTATGTACTGTAAACAGGCATTCCATCCGTGCTGATATTTTGTTTGGTTGCTTCCTCCCCAAGAAGCACTTGCTTTTTGGCATGCAACTGTGTAAACAGGTCAGTGTATAGCCGCAGTTTTGCTGGACACTCTTCTCCAAAAGTTGTTTCTGGACCACGTGAAGCATCAGATGGGTAATTCTGGCAGGAACAAGGTTGTCCCAAAGTGGCTGATGGTTATTCTCCAAAAAAGACTGTGGTAGTAGGACAGGACCTTTTGGCCAGGTCTTAATGGTTTATTTCTTGGGTAAGAATAGTAGTGAAAGAAACCTCCATGAAAGTCTGGCTTAAATGTTGGCTCTAGACTTTTTTTTTCCCCAGTGCATTCTTTGAAACAGGAAAAAAACACAGGATTTCAGAGAAAAAGCACTTCATGTTCAGAATAGTATTTCTATTAGTGTGGTGTACAGACATACCCTTCTAAACTAAAACCTGTAGATTACTGGTCTAAGCTGAATCATAGAATCATTTAGGTTGGAAAAAACCCTTAAGGACATATTGTCCAACCATTAACTGTACCCAGGCCACTGCTAACCTGTGTCCCTATGCTCCATATCTACATGACTTTTCAACACATCCTCTTGGTAATCCTGAAGTCAGTGGGGATCAGCTAGGACCACCTCTGGGCCATAACACTTGGTATGGGATTAGTTGCTGTCTCTGGATCCAACTCTGGCACTTTTGTGCCTTATGGGGCTAATAAAAATCACAGACCTGGAAAAAGACCTTTACAAAACTGTATGTTACCTAGGACTTGATGGCTTTCTAAGTTCTTTCATGTCTTCAGGACAAGAGCGTTGGTAGTGTAAGGTCTGGTAGTGTAAGACTGTACATTTTACAGGAGCAAGCAGTCCTCTCCATGGGACTTAGAGTGCGCCATTGTCAAGAAAACAGAGTTATGATGAGGCTGCTGGCCAGAGTGGAGTTTCCTTCTGCATCCTGCAGACCTGAAGCAAGAGACTTGTGCATGGTTGACTTCTCTTTTATGACAACTGTAGCCAAAATAAAAGTACCAAACTGCAGACCTTGCTCCCAAAGGTCTTTTTGCTGTCAGTACTCACATCCAGGTTATGTGGCCAGTGCAGTCACAAACTCACAACTGGCATGCTAAAGCCATAACTTTATGTAGGCTTCTAAAAGTACTTAAGATGCACTGCCTGGTTACCTGCAAACTAAGTAGTTAGGTCTTTGCATCCTTCCAAGAAACTACTAAATTAGAACATTGCCTGTGATAGCTATCACACATGATCTGCAGTACCTGCTGATACCCATCTTCACTGATCTAAGCACAGAGCTTGCCAAGCCTAGTTGGCTGAGCAGAAACATTCAAATCTGTCCATACCATTTGCATCAGTGTTTAAAAAAGGAAGGAGCAAATCTAATTTCTGGGTGTAGTTTTGCCATCAGATAACTCTCGTACAGCGGATTTAATGTCCAGTTGCTGACCATTTTACACAGGTGACTGCTCCAGACTGAAGCATCCTTCATGATCCAGAAGAATTACATTGGTTCATTGGATGACCATGTATTTTGCCTCCAGAGGTCAAATTACATGTTATATATATATATATGTATGAAAGTGATTTCTGGAAATGACCAATTAAGGCAAACCCAAGAACAGACCCACTGAGTTCATTCTTAAAAAACTAAATATATGGCTCAAACAGTACTGTTATGTGCAGTTTTACATCACCTGTGCAGTAAGCCTCTATTTTTTTTTTTCTTTTGGACTATCAAACATTTGTTTTCTCTAACTACACTTTTTTATTAGGTTATTTTCTAAAGTAGTAAATCGAGAAAATTATGACTGTCAGTACATTGTGAGCTGAAAGTATTTAATGTATCCTGTTGTGATTCTTGTTCCAGTTGTGTAGTTTTTGCCTCAGCCATTAGTAGAAAATTATATCACAGAAAGAGCTGCTGTCTGTCCTAGAGCAGGTTATAAAGAGATTCCTGAAATATTTATGACCACATTGTACAAAAAGAAATATTCTAAATCTTTAAATGCTGTAGTCACACAGAGAGAGGAAAATGCTCAAAAAAATGGAAAAATAAATAGAATGAAACCTTTTTGTTTTATTATTTTTTAAGTTGAAACAGTCTCAATGTACTTTACCCCTTGGGAAGGCAGTCAACGGTACCAGTGGTCCTAATTGTCTTGCCTTGTACAGACTGGAGGACCTCTAGGGCATGATTGGCAAGGTGAGCGTGAAACCTGCCTTGCTGCTAGGTTTGCAAGCAGGATAGTATTTTACAGCTGGAAAAAGGGGCTATAAAATATCATGCACCTAGAATGCTGGGTTTTGTGCAGTTTACAGATGTTTCATGCACAGGTTACACAGCAGTTGAAGATATCTACTCTTTTATTCTGTCCTCAGTATTCTGATAGTGACTTGCCTTTTCAGATCAGTGTCACTATCTGACATAATTCTTGTATTCACTGTGAGTACCAATAATGTTTCCATGATAGAATCATTAGGGATTGGAAGGGACCTCAAAAGATCATCTAGTCCAATCCCCCTGCCCCAGTAGGACTACCCAGACCAAGTCCAGGCAGGTTTTAAATGTCTCCAGAGAAGGAAACTCTGTGAACCCCCCCAGGCACCTCCCTCCAGTTCCCTGTCACCCTTACTATGAAGAAGTTACTGTAGTTCACATCACAATAACGTTATTGTGACCAGAAAGGAAAAGACCTGCTGTAACAGTTCCTTTAGAGCAAATGAAAATTATTCTTGCTCAGCATCATGCGCGAGAAGACCCTCTTTCCGTATGCCAGCATTTCTCAACCTTTTTTTCTTTGCCATACCAAGATGTTAGAAACATTGACAGGGTATAGATTCTATATGTAGGTGTGCAACCTTACCATGTGCCGTAGGGGATGAAGGCAATATAATAGATCTCTTCTAACGAAACTTAATCACTGGAGTATCAGTTAACCCTTAGGGTAATTAGGTAATAATGTTGTTGATGTGATTTGAAGCATCATTTTAAGCAATTAGAAGTTCAGATATAATGTGATGCAATTATGCATTATATAGCGCATCTATCCATTTTACAGAGCAAAAATTACCATATGTTTTGTGGGAAGCTTGGCATTTTGCACTGACTAGAGTTCTGCTTGTATTTATGAACAGCATGCCTGTAAACTGTGGTAATAATTCTTTGCAGGCCACACCTATGCACATTGCTGATTATGATAAAAAGGATGGTCCCATTTTAATGAATATATTGGCATGAATAATGGGACATAAAAACCCAAACTCTCTGGGTAAAGGTTCATTACCTGAGTGCAGCAAATACTACATGCAGATTTTCCACAACTCGTCATTTGAATTTAGCAGCGAATTTGCTTTGGTTATGCACATTTCCATGAATGCTCCATCAATGGAATTTTACTCAGGAGTAATTGCAGAATGCGAGTTTCAATTTATTCACCATTCTGTAAAGAAGTTGTTGATTTTTATACAGGTTGAGGGGCAGTGCTTCCTGGTTTGCGTTTCCGAAATATCCCCAATAAGACTATGATAGTGAGAAGATACTTAGAAATTAAATACCAGAGATGAATTTCTGCTTGCTTTGCAGTGAGGGCCTGACTGGTGTATGAAAGGAAATAGTTAATGGCAATGACTGGGAAAATTACAGGTCAGTAAATGTGAGGTATGGGCCAGTTTTTATCACGGGACAAGGATGCTGCTTAACATGCAGTCACTTTAGAAAAATGGAATAAGAAAAAATAGGTGAAAAAAATTCAAAGCTTCCTAACATTTTAAGCTATAGCTCCATCTGTGCTCATCCAGTCAAGGATGCGAAACACTAACACAGTATATGATCAATCAGGGCATATAGTCTGAGCAGAATATTACGTGCTTACAGCATGCTGCTTATAAGAAAGATGAGCAAAAAATGTCTTAAATTTGAATGCATTAATTAATCAAATTTAAATTGTTATTAATTCCTAGCAACTCTGGGTTGGATGAAGTGGAATTAATAAAATTTATTATTTTATGAATGAATAGCTCATTTTTTTCAGAACCTCTTGACACTCTGTCAGGTTTAATACTGTAAAGTAAAAAGATTGGTCAAGATGCCAGTGCATCAGGTACATCTCTCCTCCAGCAGTACTGTAAGATTATTTAACACCCACATCAAGAACTCCCTGAGTTACACCTTGACTGATTCATCTGAAGGACCGCACTTCTTCTAAATACACAGCATAGCACAGGCTTCCTGCTCCAGAGGGTGTTCTCACTGGTATGTAACCTGAAGTCACGACCTGCGTGTCTAGACTGACAAGAATCCAACCAGTTGAGCCGCTGTGACACCTTGTGGCTCAGGAAGCAACATAAGCATCTTTGGCTTTTACTTGTTAGTTTTGTAAGAGGTTAATAGGTATTGATAAATGCCCTCTTATACAGCTATCAATAGAAATCTTCTTGCTGGGTTTCTTTACTATGTGTTCATGGTACAGTTAAATTAAGCAATAGTGGGCTCATTTCTCTATGGGGACCTTGTATTATGTGTGTTACTGGGAAGTGGCCTAAGATGGGGCATGATTTTTGCAAAGTCTGACCTGCTGCACTTAGCTCCAGTGCTCTAGTGTTTTCTTTATGTAATCTGAATGATAAGCAACACTGTTTTGGCTGCAGTACAAAGTAAATATTTGTTTGCAACCATTAATTTGGTTAAACAAAGGAATGCTGGAAGGGAGTGATGTACTTTCTGGTGCTAAGTATGTCCAAACGGTAGCAGTGTTAAAAGTAACTAGGATATAGTGAGCATTTGGCAGTGTGCACACAACTCCATAAAACCCTGAATTTGGGCTTAAATAGAACAGTCTTTCAGCTGTGGATAATTCATTAACTACGGTGGAGCTGTATGTTCTCAAAACTTAAAATTGGGCCAGTAACAATTGGAGCTGAGAAGGAACTCTGCATCTGTAAAGGCTTGGAACCTGACACTAGTCTCTTGTCACTTGTTATGTCTTCAAACAAGCATGGCTGTGTTTCCTTCCATGATGATCCTGAGCATTTGAGGGGACTCTCCCATAAACTCATGCCTTACGTCCTGTAACACTTTCCTTGGCTCTGATGCTTTCAAAAACTTGGCTGTAACTAGACTGAAATAGTTGCCTTCTGTTGCCAAATGCATATTGCTGAATACGGTTCCTTAGAATGCAAGGATCTGCATCCCTCTGTTGTCCCTTATATTCATGTAAGTCCGTAGTGCTGTCACTTAATGCATAGACATACATGCTTCAAATCACATTGAACTGGCTGGTGAGGGCAGCAGTAGTAGCACAGGGCTTGGGGCCTGCAATCTATTTTTTATGCACGGGTGTTTCAATCATTTTCCGCACTTGATGCTCTTAGAAGTTAGGTGGCTGCTGATGCTCACAACCCTGTTTTCATGGTGTGTGCACCAGCATAAGTTTCTTGGGGCTGGTACCACCACCTCTGTTATTGGTGCTAACAGAGTGGAATTCTGCTTGGTATATGCAGCCTAATTTTAGTATTGTGCTGTGGATCATAACTAACTTAAGGCTAAAAGTAGATAGCAGTATTTAAAATACTTAATACGGTATATTCAGATTGGGTTTTTTAATTTTGATTTCACAACTCAAAATATTTTAGTTGATGTTACATCCATTGATGCACTACAAATACTTGTCTGGCCAGAAAACACCATCCTATCTTTCTGTGACCATGGGACTCACCTTTCGGATGGGGGGAAGGCTGTGGATGTTGTGTTCTTGGACTCTGGGAAGGATTTTAATACAGTCTCCCACTACATTCTTCTGGAGAAACTGGTGAATCATGGTACAGACAAATGTACTTTCGTTGGGTTCAAAACTGGCTGGCTGACCGTTCGCAGAGAGTTGTGACTAATGGGGTGAAATCCAGCTGGTGGCTGGTCACAAGCGGTGTCCCTCAGGGCTCAGTGTTGGGGCCAGTCCTGTTTAATATCTTTATTGATGACCTGGATGTGGGGATTGAGAGCACCCTCAGTCAGTTTGCAGATGACACCAAATTGTGTGGGAACACTGATCTGCTTGAGAACAGGAAGGCTCTACAGAGGGACTGGGAGAGATTGGATCAATGGGCCGAGGCCAATTGTGTGAGGTACAAGAAGGCCAAGAGCTGGGTCCTGCGTTTCGGTCACAACAATCCCAGGCACCGCTACAGGCTCGAAAGATGCTCAGCAGACTGGACTTGGGAGTGCTGGTAGACAGCCAGCTTAATATGAGCCAGCAGTGTCCTGGCCTGGATCAGGAACAGAGTGGTTGGCAGAAGAATGGAAGTTATTGTGCCCTTGTATTCAACCCTTGTGAGGCCTCATCTTGAATATTGTGCTCAGTTCTAGACCATTCATTATAGGAAAGACATTGAGATGCTGGAATGGGTCCAGAGCAGAGCTACCAAGCTCCTGAGGGGTTTAGAGAACAAGTTGTATGAGGAGAGGCTAAGGGAGCTGGTCGTGTTTAGTTTGGAGAAGAGGAGGATGAGGGGGGACCTCACTGACCTCTACAACTACCTGAAGGGAGGTTGTGTAGGGTCTTCTCATTGGTGACTAATGACAGAACCAGGGGAAATGGTCTGAAGTTGAGGCAGGGGAGGTTTAGATTGGATCTTATGAAGAAATTCTTTCCAGAAAGAGTGGTGAGGTACTGGAACAGCCTTTCCAGGGAGATGGTTGAGTCATCATCCCTGGAGTTATTTAAGAAGAGTGTAGACACAGTGCTTTGTGACATGCTAGAGTGGGGGGCACGAAGAGGGTTATTTTGTGTTTTTCAGTCTCTCAGGTATTTAGGGGTTTTGGTGGTGTGGGTATGGTTGGATTCTGTGATCTGCGAGGTCCTTTCCACCCATGATTATTCTGTGATTCTGTGATCATGCTCCAGGTTCTTGGAAGATTATAGTTCCATGTTATTAACACATTTTGTTACTTCTCCAATAATCCAGCACACCTGGACAAGCCTGCTGGCTTTGCCAAGAACAAATATACTGCAGAGCAGCATTCTGCTGGTTGATTTGTACGTCTGATATTGTTATTAAATCTATTATTTTTTTTAGTGTGATTCTTTGGTAGTTTCATGCCAAATAAGTTCATTCCAGGTCCTTTATAATTTTTTTTAAACACTGGAAAAGCTATCTTATGTTCCCTGAGAGAACCTTATTCTCATTGGGAACAAGTGCTGTGGAATATACATCTCAGTTTGTGAGGATTTGGGGAGGGAATATTGTAAAGTGTTGTAATAAATAAGTTCTTATAATAAACAAGTAGAGATGAACCTGAGAGGTTGTTCTAAGGAAGAAAGGCAAGACTTATATTTTTCTTCTATTGTTTACACTCTACTGATTTAATTAGCCAGTGAGAACAGATCCAATTTGAATATTAAAAAGACAAAATCAACTCCACCACTCCCCTGTCTCCACATCTGTTGCCTTTTGAAGACTACTTACAGCACCAAACTACCCAGAGTCTAATGGATTTTGCTTTTTAACAGATGTTACCTGTATTTGCTTGCAAATAATTGAGGTAGTTATAAATATTTTATTCTGGTTCTGAGGGAAAGGCGCTGTTTAAATTGTCATTTTGGTGGAAACTGGGCTGCATTAAGCAGAACTGAAACATTTTGTGTGTTACACAAATGAAGGTACTCACAGTCTTGATACCTGTCTGAATGGTGATCTAATAGAAATATCTTAATGATTGCCATATTATAGAAACTTAAACCGTTCCTGAGACTACTTGAAGTTGGGAAGTGTTGAGTCCTGTGTGGGGTTATACACCGGTCAGAAGCAGTAGAGCATAGATGGGTAAAACTGTGGAAATGATCTCTGCTCTGTTTCATTATGCTGCTGCACAAAGCAGTTCGCTGTACCTCTTGCTGCATTAGGCCCACCTCTGCACGGGAGCTGGAGCCTTCTTTCTAATCATGGTCTAGAATATGAGTATTAATGCCTCATGTGGATCGCAGTGTGGCAGAAGCAAAGCATCCCTGTCCTCCTCAGTGCCCATCCTACTTTGGGAATTTCATTGTGGGCTTCAGAATTGTCTCAGGTTTGTTTAAAGTCACATCTAAAGACAGCATCAAAAAAGAGTGAGCTTTTTCAGTCGTCTTTTCTTGCCATGTTTATAGGTATATACTAGCTACTTTATTAAAATAAGTTCCTGTTCAAAGAACTCTCCCAAGTTTTTGCTGAAGGTGGCATTTTTTAAACACAATTACCTATATAATTTTCAAAGTTATTATTAGGAAATACATGAAACTATTAGAGCCATGGGAACTTGGGTAAACCCACCCAGTGTGCAAATTTCGTTACTGGAGTAGCTGCACTAAGCATGGGAACAGTGAGTGTGATTGTAAGAGTCAACTGAGAAACATAAATTGAGAGTTCAGCCCAGCAGGCTTTCTCTTCCTTGGAGATTGATGGCACACAGATGCACAATTGCAAATAATATATTTTATGTGCCAATGGTGCTGTTGTGATTTTAAAAATTAAAGGGGGAAAAAAGGTCATATTTTCTTTATCACAGGCTCCCTCCTGATCTTACAACTGCAGCTCCTCCCATGCAGGTCTTTCCTGTTTACATCAACGAAACAAGCATTTGGTCCTATACAGGAAGTTGCTAGAAGAAAGTGCAGAAGATGGTACTGGAAAAAACTTATTTTGTTGAGTTTACCTATTCTGATGGGGTTAGCATTTTTAGATGACTTGGCTCTTTGAGGTGTCTTAAAAGGCCTGTAAGGGCATATTCAGCTTTTAAGAGTTATCCATAGTTGGTTATGTGATAAAAACACGTATTTGGAGTCTTAGACTACATTAGCATTTCACAAATACCAGAGGCATAATCGAAAGCCTGGTTATAAACAAGCACCACTCACTGTTAAGGAATTTTTTTGTAGGAAAACAGTTAACAGAAAGGGTGTGAAGTTTTCTCAATCAGAAATATAGCTGGAGAGAAACGTTTGGCCCATAAATTTGGAGAGTGGTAGTAGATCCAGCAGTTGTATGAATGCATCATATAACCATATTCCCTCCTTGAAAGTGGACTTTGAAGCGCGCCTTGCCGGCTGTATCAATAACGAGCAAATTTGCCAGATTTGTTATTAGGCTTGTTTTTCATTTGTTCGGGTTTAATAGCAATCAGAACCAAACTCTAGACATTCATAATTAATCTTTGTCAGTATTTCTCTGACAGCTGCTAGCCTCTACTGCTTTACCATGGAGGGGGAAGGAGACGATTAAATGAAATTCATAGCTAAGGACTTTTCCCAAGAAAAAAAGTGGCTAAAAAGGATCAAGCCACTCATTACACCCATGAACTTCTGTGCTTGGCAGTATGGCCTGAGTTCCTGGGCCCAGAAGCTTTTTTTGTAGATGCACTTTGTGTATAGTGCTTTGTTTGGCATAGTAAATGATAATTTGCTGCTTTAACAAGTGAAAAATGGGTGCAGCTAGCAAATCTGAGTTCTGCGGAACTAAACAGCAAAGTCTTCACTAGCCTCAACAGCACCATCACCGGATACCTACCTTAAAGTGTAAATTCCTTCAATCTGTTATTTCTATGAAACATTTGAGTTCTTTTGCTAGGAAAATGAGATAGAAATAATTACTTCTTGTTGACAAAAGGTTACTGTCTGTTTCACACTCAGTTTCGTTTAAAATCTGTGGGTGCATTTCAGGCCATAAATTAAGGTCACAAAATACCAGCCACTTACATTCATAGTTGTCTTTTTTGCATCTAATTAATGATTTATTTATTTATGGAAAATGCATTTGAAATTCCCAGACATACAAACCTTTTTCTGCATCAAACTGACCACTGATCTTAAAAACTCATTGACATCGGCACCAACTCAATCATTGACAAGGGCTGGAGGAAATGAAACATCTGGGATCTATTAAGATTTTTATTTATGCTTTTAAATATTGAAATGTATATTACTGCTTGCCTTTTACGCCTTGAGCATGAATCCATTAAAGAAAGAGCTCACAACACAAACACTGGCATGGCAAAGTGATTTGGGATAGAAAGCTGGGACCACTCCATATACTTACAGAGGAATTGCAGGGAGGGCAATGATGGTGATGAATATCAGTTTGTTTATTTATTTATTGTGTTGATAGAAAGACTTTACCACATTATTCCCAAAGATAACAGACTCATCCATTCTCTAGTGACTTCTCACAGGAAATGTTTCACTGTTGCATGTCTCTGCTTTCAATATGCCGTGCTTTTTGAGGTGCAGCTTTGTTGGAGTCTTCAGTGAAAGTGGTGGCTTGAAATTGTAGCACTACCACAATTTCAAGTAATCCCCTACTTGCACCCTCGTTGAAGGACATTGGCTTTTACTGCTAGCTTACCTTTGTACTTATTAGTAATTTTTCAGGGGCAAGAAAGCTGTTAGACCAGAAACCTCATCAGAAGTCATCCAAGTTTCCACATACTCTTTTTCTCTTCAGCTCTTCTGAAGCCTGTGGAGAGATCAGGGCACAAAATGGGAGAATTAGAGCCTCAGAGATGCTCTGTCACCACAGCACCATGCAGACTGTAAATAGGTTGTTAAGGACAGACATTTGGGCAACAGGCGATACTATTAATGGGCTTTTTCAGAGGTCAGTTAAGGAAAGGTCTGAGCTGCAATGCTGTGAGGTTTTCTGCAAGGCAGCCCTGCATCTGGTAGGGAATGGCTGTGACTGAATGAGGCAACTGTGGTTGAACCTAAATTATCCAGACTGGAGGATCTTGTTTGTGCTTTGTAAAATATGCTTCTCTGCCTTGCCCTTCCTCCAGCCAAGACTAAGCTGAAGAATCATGCAGGCTGGTCTTGCTAATCAAGTACTTACAGGTGGTCCTTAGGGAAGAAGACCCTGGAGAGGTTCTTGATGCAGGAGCCTAGCAGAGAACATGGTACACACAGTACCAGAGATGTTCAGCATCAAAAACACAAGTGAAGGAGTTGTTTGCGTTATAGATTAGTAACTGTCCTATCCTCACTGGGACCAGTCACTAGAGGGGGTGAGATTTCATACATTAACCTAGAATATTGCAGGCATTTTGGAGGAAGATTTTAAATCCTATTTATATTGGCTGTTGGGAAGAGGAGCTCATTACCTGGTAGGAGTCCTTCAGCTGAGGCCCAGTCCTCTTCCACGCCGCAGAAACCTTTTATAAATATATCTGGGATTTTGTCTCTGGCTTGCTAGTGTTACTGGAGAATCTGAACACAGTATCTGGAAAGAATTACCTGAAAACCGTGCAGTTTTTGAGAGAGTAGGAAGGTTTGAATATCCTACAGGATTTACATTTGGGTGCCCATAAAAATGTTAAACTTGACAGCATAAAAACTTAACAGCATAAAAACTTAAAAAGAGAGGGAAATTAGTTGAAGTTTCACCCAGAACCTCTAGTGCTGATACAGGGAACTGAAATGAATACAGATGATTCTAGCACAGATTATGAGTCAAAATATCAAAGCTGTGGGTTTTCCCTTCTAAATTACATTGTAAGAGTGATCTGGGATTTTGCAAGTTTGAATTGGCATTTCTCATTCATTTTAGAGAGATGCAAAACGTAATAGCTGGCAACCTAAACTTATGCTATGAATGAAAAAGCACATTTACAGAATCTTGAGGCTAGATCGTAGTGTGGCAATTCTGAAAGACTGTTCACCCAGCAATTAGTTGCAGCATTTTTAATATATGTTTCAGTTCGTTTTTTGTCACTGAGAAATCAAGAAATAGGTATCTTATTAAACGTAACTGTATTGTTTTATGTAAATTTTATGCACTTGGCAGGTTTATGATGATAAATGATCAGGATGAGAGAGTTCATGATGATAGTTCATGTGAAGATTTTCATGTCTTGCAGTAAGTAGCCCTTTGAGAGCTAAAATCTTTGGAAGTATGTGGCAGATGGTGATCTCTGCAGTTTCATAGATTGTTTTGAAATTCCTCCAAGTGATGACTTAAGTTGGTGTGTCTGAGTTCTCGTAAGTTCTCTTGCTTCGTGTCTCCTTTGGTGCCCTCTTCTCTCTCATCGTGTGTCCCTGTGTACTGGGAACACATACAAATCCTTAGAATGCATCCCAGATCACTCAACAGTCCTGACATCTCTTTGCCTGTGAAGTTTTTCTTTCTTTAGTGTGTGGTGGTTTGCAACAGGAAAACAGAAAAAACCTATATATCCTTCATACTTTGTGTTCAGTTTTCAAGGAAATCTTTGGAGCCAACATTAGCACCAGTGCCATGTAAATGTATTTGTTAATTATAATCAATTAGCAATATTAGTTAGGCAAACCTGTTTTAAATTAGCACCAAGAAATTATTAAAGTTTAATGATGCTGCAGGGAGTCACAAAGAGTGCACAAAATAAAAAAAACAACTCTATGTGTGCTTATAGAAAATAAAACCTGAATTTTTTGGCACACAGCTAACGAAACAAAATGTAAAAGTGTAGATAAATGCATGGTGCAGATGCAGCAACTGTGTATTTTCACACCTGAATGTTTTCACTTTTCACTAGCTGGCCTTAGTTGATCTGAGTTTGGAGGGGCTTTTTCTTTTTTAGAATCATAGAATCATCAGGGATTGGAAGGGACCTCAAGAGATCATCTAGTCCAGTCCCCCTGCCACAGCAGCATCACCCAGATCAGGTCCAGGCAGGTTTCAAATATCTCCAGAAAAGGAGACTCCACAACCCTCCAGGCAGCCCCCTGCAGTACCCCTTCACCCTCCCTGGGATTAAGTTACAGAATCAGTCAGGGTTGGAAGGGACCACAGGATCATCCAGTTCCAACCCCTGGAACTGGAACCCATGGGCAGGGACACCCCACTCTAGATCAGGATTGCCAGGGCCTCATCCAGCCCAGCCTTAAACACCACCAGGGACGGAGCCCCAACCACCTCCCTGGGCAACCCATTCCANGGGGTCTCCACTCTAGTGGAGTAAGGGGGAGAATCACCTCCCTTGACCTGCTGGCTACACTTCTGATGCAGCCCAGGATCTGGTTTGACTTCTGGTCCACAAGTGCACACTGGTGGCTCATGTTGAGCTTTTCATCCACAAGAACCCCCAAGTCCCTCTCCTCAGGGCTACTCTCCTGACAGTCATTGCCCAGCCTGTACCTGTGCTTAGTATTGCCTCGCCCCAGATGCAGGGCCTTACACTTGGTCTTGTTAAATCCTATGAGGTTGGCTTGTACCCACCTGTCCAGCCTGTCCAGGTCCCTCTGGATGGTCTCCCGTCCCTCTGGATGGTCTCCCTACCCTCTGGCTTGTCTGCTGCACCACACAGCTTGGTGTCGTCATCAAACTTGCTGAGGGTGTACTCGGTGCCTCTGTCCATGTCACCAGCAAAGATATTGAACAAGACTGGTCCCAGGACTGATCCTAACCTATGAAATGTCATGTCAACTGTTTCTACTACTGCCTTAATTATACATAATCTTGTGAGTAACAACTGGTAATGTTTAGTTAGATGTTACATAAAGCCATAGTATCTAGAAATGTTTTTGGCATGGCTTCTCTCTTAAGTACAATTCCCACAACTTGATTCCTTTTAAATGTCAGTATTTGTAATGGTTTTTCAGTCACAGCCTGCTGACTCCTGCTAAAGCCGTTTAAAATCATGTATTAATATTTCAAGTAATAATTTAATAATAATTGCACTTTTTTCACTCCACTGTGAAGCATATATTTTTCTGTTTACATCTTACTTTTACCACTTAAACCTTTCTTGAAGGCTTTTTTCTCCTTACATGTGTAGGAGCTGTGGCTAACCGTGCTGTGATACCCAGTTGATTTTGAAAGGAAGAGGGCCCATGAGCAGCGCGTTCTTGACCTGCGATTCAAAGACAATTCAGGGAAAGCGTTACTTCTGGGATTAGTCCAGTTTAAACAATTCTTGATTTTTGAGGTTCTGCTTTCAGACATCAATCTCTGACATTAACTAACCTCACCTTGGACTGTTGGCATTTTTTGATGAGGTGTCAGCAATTAAATGTTGAAGGCACGTTAGTACTTTTTAACACAATATCCTTTAGGCTGTTGTTAATATGATTGCAAAACATTATAATTCCATATCACAATTTAGTTGTTTTAAAAAAAATATCCTGAAAAACAGCACTACAGATCTGACCAAGCTGTCTTGTAATCTAGAACTAAAGGGCGGTAAAGTCCCGTGTTAAAATTTACTCCTGAGTTAAGGAAAAGACTGTAGTGACTTTTCTGTCGCAATGACTTTCTCTTTGTTTCTGGTTATGGCTATAGCATGTCATCTCAAGCTGATTTATAGAATCACTTGGAATGATTCTAGATTTATAAGAATTCGTTAGCAGAGCAAAGAGTGTTTTTTGCTTTTGGAATGGAAAAGAAAGACCAAAATGATAGTTCCAATGCTTTATTTAAATAATATATGCATGTTCTGTAGGAGTTTACAGGGTAAATCTGTAATGCCTATCAAAAGACTTCCTGCCCTTCCACAAATACTTTTGCTATTCTAACCCAGACCAAATGAACGCTTCAGTAGTGATGTATCTTGTACTACATTGGGTACATAAACTGTGTACCTGAATGCGAAGGTAGGTCGACCCTCACTCTGAGTGCCTGGCTGACGTATCACCTTTGCATTTCTTCCCTTTTGCTGAACTGGCAAACCCTTAGTACATGCAAATTGAAGAATATATGTTTACCTGCTTCCTGCCCTTCCTGTGACTGCAGATTTTTCTGGAGGAATGTGGACAGACCTAGCAGTTGATGGGTCCATTCTGAAATCTTTGGCTTGTGTGCCAGGGAGGTTGAACCTGTAACTTGCTGTGCTCAAAAACAGATCATACTAATGTTTAATGGACAGACTATGCTCCTGGAGGCATGACCAGGAGATATAATTTGTTATAAAACTCACCTGCTAAAGTGTGCCTGGCCCATCTGTGTCCATCTTGGTTCCTGTCTTTCTTATATGAGCCATAGCCCTTGTCTTTTATTCACTGAGCAGCATCTTCAGTGTGCTTTCAGACCCAGACCTGGACCTCTTCAGTTCCATTCTCTGACCTAACTCATCTTGTCCTCTGACCCTGGAAAGGTTGCGAATCATATGGTACTACTGTGCTTCATTAGTGAAGTTCAGTAATGAATATTGTACTTGTGGTTAACTTCCTAGGCTTTTTGGAGTAACACTCAATTCTGAATTTTCCAACTTTTATGTCAATTTTATTGAATATTTTTTTGAAACTATAGCAAAGAAACTTCTTTCTTTATTATCCTGAAATTCATCATATGTCCACGTTGCAAGTGAATGCAGTATGGTTGTATCACTCACGAATCCCCTGCCTTGTGTATCCATTGCACATACCGTGAATCATAACCCACATCTTTTTTCTGGGCCGTCTTTTGACTGTGCTTATGGGTGGATAGCTATCTGGTGATCTAGTGATCTTCAGAGTTTGTAAGCTGCTTAACTGGAGAGAATAAAAATAGCAAAAAAACCCAAGACAATGCCATCAAGACCAAATACTTCACTAATAGCTAATATCTGTGCCCACACAACTGGTGTTAGAGTTTGTAATCAACAACACACACTGATAACTATGAGGCTATGTATTCCAGCATGGAAACCCCAAAATATTTACTTTTCTAGTAGCAACCAATCTAGACATTTGCTAACTGTGAACAAAAATGAAATGCTAAAATAGCCTGTGAAGTTCCTGTTTGTTGTTTTCTTTCTTGTTGGAAATCCTTTCCACAACTGTCGGTTTACTAAATGAACACATTTTTAAACTTTAGGCACCATACGTGATAGCTGTATAAACTAGTCAGAGTCATTTCGTTTACAGGAATGCCAACAAAGCTCTGAGAACTAAAGTAGGCCCTAAAGCTAGATTTAGTTGTCCTGGCCGTGTGGGCAGAGACACTGAGATACAGTGCCATCTCTTCTGCATTCTTTGGCCAGCCTGCCTGGAAAGAGAGCTCAGGAAAGGACAGATTGGCATAAACCCTTATGCTCCATTCCTGGGAACATCATGAAAAAACAGATTCAAGCTCAGTAATTCTGTGGGCCAGCTAGCAGAGTGTGGAAAATATTGGCAAATAACAACTGGGTTTTGAACAGCCTGGAGGCTTTTATTTTTGTTAGTCAGCATGATTCTGTTTAGATCGGTCAGCTTTGGTGCTCTCTTTCTAATGCTGAGGACAGATTTAAGTAAAGATACAGGAGGTTTTTTTTCATGGAAGATCCTTCCTCTAGACTTAACAGATGGGTTAAGAAGTGTCATCTGGGGATGATCCATAGAAGCAGCTCTTGGTTTTTCCAGAGTGTAGTTGAGTGGTAAGTATGCACAATAGGCATCGTGTTTATACGGAAGCCAAAAGTGATAAATGGCTTGTAAGTTGGTACTTGACCATTTTCCATGAGCTCTGATACAGGAAGGAGAAGGTGAAGAGCAGACTACAAATCTATGTGGTATCTTATAGCTGTAAATGGCTGTGAAAGGAGATGATACTGTGGGATCCTTCTGCCTCCAGTATGTAGAAAATAATGTATGTAGAAAAGAAAGCAGAATATTGTAAACTTGTAGGGTGGTCTGCAGCCAAAACGTGGCAGTTCTACTTAACGAAATAGGAGTGTGTTCTTAACAGGAGGATATTGCCAGAAGGAGCAACTGAATACATATTCTGTAAAAAGTGTGGATTTTGGTCCTGTGACTTGTTGACTCTGATAGCACTCACAGGAGAGTAGAGCACTTGAAAATGCACAAAACCTAAACTCTAGAAAGTTCTGTTGTCACTTTTCCATCCACACTCCCCATCTGCGTTTACTAAGATTTGTATTTGAAATTTTAGTCAAAAATAAGTCAGCTGTATCAAAAGAAATGCAAGAAAGAAGAATTCTTTTGTCAGCAGTGACATAAATAGAAGAACCAAAAATGTCTGATACGTAGAAGTGTTTATTATGTAGCCTTGTCCTGGGTGTTCAAATTTGAGCAGGGTTTTCTACCTGGTAGTCAAAATACGTTAAACCTTTTTAAAAAAAATAAATCTGCAGCAAATTTCAGGGAGGGATTTTCTGGGAATGCTTGATCTGTAGGATTACTTACGAGGCCTTAATAAAGGTTAACTAGGAGGAGCAACCTGCCTGTTGGCAGCCTTTTCTTTGCCTTGCATGAGTTGCAAGGCATGAGTTGCATGAGTTCTAAGATTTGTAGGTGTCTGCATATAAATAAAAAAAAAAGAGCAATGCTGCATTATTTTGTTTCCTTGTCACATTTAAGCACTAGCTCCATTGTGCAGTGTGGATTCACTATCTTCTGCTTGTGTCCCAACATGCGGGTTTAGAGACCGCAACAGAGGTCCATTGAGGTTCATTAGCTCTGACAGTAGTTTCTGAGTTTGTTTGCTAATTGATAAAAATACTAAACAAAGCTTGGAATCACTCCCACCCCAGGCCATCATAACTCCCACCACGAAAAAACCAACCAAACGAAAAGGAGAATGAAGATGTAAAAAAGGCCTGGGTGCCTGAGTGAACTGCCAGACATTATCTGTTTAAATTCTCAGAGGTGGTGAGAGAGATCTGCATAGAAACTCAGAAAGAGCATCTATAGACTGAACACTTTCTCACATGTCAGTGCTCTCACAGGCTGGCATGTCTGAAAGAGGCTTTGCAGTTTTGTTTTTTAGGGTGTCACAAGCTAGCACAAGCATGTAAACCTGCATTGCATGGAATCTTAAGAAAAACTTGAGTCTGAAGGAAGTGGGTAAATTCTGCTCTTCTCCTTCCTTCCATCTTATTCAATCACAGAAGGCTACAATTCGTTAGAAAATTTAGATCCCAAACATTATCTCCTGCATAATAGTTTTTGGATAGAATAGTTTTGGGATGGGGTTGTGCATTGTGTTCTTTGACCTTCACCTATAAAGTCACATACCATTCTGAAGCTCTGCACCCACACGTAAGTTTCGTTTGGTGCCTGTCTTTGCCTTAAATCTGTTGCTTAAATGGGTTTTTTGGCAGATTGCTGCAGTGAAGATAACTTTTGCTATAGTTGTTATTTACTGGAGCTTGTAGAAGGTCCTTTCTATGACTCTGCATTCACACAATTCATTGTTTAATGTGGGATGGGCAAAAGTAAGAATTAAGTTGGTTGACTGCATGAACGGACAGAGTGAAGCTCTCAGAGATGGCAGTGAATTTGTAACATAAGAATTAGATTCTTCATTCAGCTTGTCCAACTGTTTTGATGCTCCAACAAGAGCTCATTCTAGGAGAGGAGCGCTGCTGGATCTTGTATTCGCCAACAAGGAGGGTCTGGTTGAAGCAGTGAAGGTTGAGGGCAGCCTTGGTTGCAGTGACCATGAGATGGTGGAGATGAGGGTCTCGTGTGGTAGGAACAGAGTACCTAGCAGAATCACAACCCTGGACTTCAGGAGGGCCAACTTTGGCTGTTTCCAGCAATTGCTGTGGGAAATCCCATGGGAAGCGTACTGGCAGGTAGAGAGGCCCAAGATAGCTGGTTATCATTCAAAGACCACTTCTTTGAAGCACAACACAAGTGCTTTCCAACAAGAAAAATGTCAAGGAAGGGAACCAAAATATCTTCATGGTTAAATGGGGAGCTACTGCACGAACTGAAGAGGAAGAATAAAGTCTATAGGTCATGGACACTTGGGGTGATTATAAGGTCTGGTGAGAGAATGTAGGGATGCAACTAGGAAAGCCAAGGCCTTCTTTGAATTCAACCTTGCAAGAGAGGCCAAGGGTAACAGAAACAGCTTCTTCAAATACACTGCAGGTAAAACTAAACCTAGAGGCAATGTGGGACCCCTGCTGAATGAGCTGAGTGCCCTGCAGACAGGATACATAAGAAGCAGAGATACTGAACACCTTTGCCTCTGTCTGTTCTGGGAGCTGTCCTGGTATCAAAGCCCAGACTGCTGAGGCTCCAGAGGACGTTGAGGCAAAAGAGAAGCCTGCCCTGGTTGATGAAGACTGGATTAGGGATATGTTGAGCAAACCGAATGTCCATAAATCCTTGTGCCCTGATGGGATGCACATGTGCGTGCTAAGGGAGATGGCTGAAGTCATTGCTAAGCCACACTCCATCACCTTTTCTAAGTCATGGGGATCAGGAGAGGTGCCTAGAGACTGGAGGTTAGCAAATGTCACTCTAATCTTCAAAATGGGTAACGAGAAGGACCCAGGTATATATAGAGTGGTCAACCTCACCTCCATCCCAGGATAGGTGATGGAACAATTTGTCCTGGATGCTGTCTCTAGACACATCAGGGACAAGAGGGTCATGAGGGACAGTCAGGATGGCTTCACCAAGGGGAAGTCATGCTTGACCAGCCTGACAGCCTTTTATGAGGGCATAACTGGGTGGATGGATGATGTCAGAGCAGAGGACTATCTTCACTTCAGTAAGGCATTTGACACAGTCTCACATAGCATCCTCGCAGCCGAACTGAGGCAGTGTGGACTGCATGATTAGGTAGTGAGGTGGATTGTAAACTGGTTGCAGGATAGGAGCCAGAGAGTAGTGGTTAATGGCACAGTCTAGTTATGGGGCCTGTATCTAGTGGGGTCCCCAAGGATCGGTACTGGGACCAGTCCTCTTCATTCTATTCATTAATGACTTGGATGAGAGATTAGGGTGCACTGTCAGCAAGTTTGCTGATTACACAAATCTGGGTGGTGCCTCCGACCCCCCAGCAGACTGTGCTGTCATTCAGTGAGACCTGGGCAGAGAGAAATTGAATGGGGTACAAGAAGGGTAATTGTAGAGTCTGGCATCTGGGCAAGAACAACCACAGGGACCAGTATATGTTGGGGACTGACCTGTTGGAGAGCAGTGGAGCAGTAAGGGGCCTGGGGGTCCTAGTGGCCAGCAGGATGAATCTGAGCCAGCAATGTGCTCTTGTGGCCAAGAGGGCCAACAGCATCCTGGGGGCTATCAGAAGAGGGGTGGTTAGCAGATCGAGGGAGGTTCTTCTCCCCCTCTACTCTGCACTAGTGAGGCTGCATCTGTAGTACTGTGTCCAGTTCTGGGCCACTCAGTTCCAGAAGGACACAGAGCTGATGGAAGGTGTCCAGCATAGAGCCATGAAGATGATGAAGGAGGTTGAACACCTCCCTGATGAGGAAAGGCTGAGGGAGCTGGGTCTCTTGAGCTTGGAGAAGAGGAGACTGAAGGGTGACCTCATTCCTGTCTCTAAGTCTGTGAGGGGTGGGTGTCACGATGACAGAGCCAGGCTCTTCTCAAGGTCATCTGGTGATAGGACAAGGGGCAATGGGTGCTAGCTGGAACAGAGGAGGTTCCATATAAATATCAGAGGGAACTTCTTCCCAGGAACTTCTCCCCCAGTACTGGAGCATTGGAACACACTGCCCATGGCGGTTGTGGAGTCTCCTTCTCTGGAGATGTTCCAGACCCACCTGAATGTGTTCCTGTGCGTCTTGGTCTAGGTGATCCTGCTTTGGCAGGGAGATTGGACTAGATGATCTTTCAAGGTCCCTTTCGATACTTAATGATTCTATGGGCTGGATTTTCCCCCTTGTTTAAAGGGAAATAAATTTAGAGTATCCTAATCTGCCTGTCTAGAATCTTGTATTCAGGCTCATTACCATTGTATCTCAGGTCTTCCCAAATGTCAGGGCAGCAATGATATTTATCTGCCTTCCCCACCAGGGGTCTAAGCAGTTTGTTCTTTCCTGGTAAGGGAACTTAAACGGGGTCAAGGAGCCGAGATGGTTGACAATATGGTTTTGTCACTTAGCTAAATGGGTGGATTTCATACCCATTGTTGCTTTCTTCCTGCTCTGTGATGGTAGCATACTTGCTTGCCAGCTTCCCTTCCTAGTCATTGGTACAACTCTAAAGAGGAAGGGAAATCTCTAAGAGGCTGGTCACAGAAATGAAGCTGGGAAGAGGTAAGATGTTGCATGAAGCAGACTGATAAGGAAGAGACTTGATGACATGATCAGATACAGGAGCTTTAAAAGGCTAAAGTCACATCTGCTGGGAAGGATTTATTGCAGTATCAAGAGGTCATGTATTCTTCTCTTATGAAGCCCCACAGGAGTGGGCTGTAGTACAGAGAACTATGTAAGAAGTCTGTAATAGCAAGGAAGGAGAGTTAATTCTCTCTCACATGTGGAGGGACTCAAGGACTGAACTGTATGGGCAAATGTGCATGGTGAAAGTCATAGCTTTTTGCTGCTGTTGGGTCCTGGATCCTGCCTAGTAGCTACTTCCCTCAAAGGTGGCAACTTTAGCAGTATCCTTCTAGTAGGTAGGTCACACTGCCAGAAAGTGACTCTAAAAATATTTGTGGGGCAAAAATTAAATGGAAAAATCCACTGCTAGGACTGTGCTGCTGGATAAAAGTTTTGTTTACTTATTTAGCTCAAACACATTTTAGCAGTGCCCATGTAATGTTTGTGTGAGACCTCTGAATCATTTAATCCTTTACTGTCCTGTGGCAGGCTTGGTTGCAGAGGGGAAGTAGCTGAGGAAAGACAGGGTGGTGCTAAGAGGAGGACCATGGGATGAACCACTGAGTCAAACATGTTAGATGTGCTGGTTGTACAGTCAGATCAGAGGAAAGCCACATCCTCAAGCGTTAGGTTTTGTTAGGCTTCTCAGAGTGGAAATGCAAGAGGTTTGCATTTCTTCTTTGAGAAGATATTTCCGTGCACTCTGTGCCCACTTCTACCCTCCATGCAAACAGCAAGAATGGCATGACTAAGAGTTACAAGTCAGCATTAGGTATGGTATTTCCACTACAGCCAGTACTCTGCAGTGAGTATTTACAGTATGAAGTGCTGCCAGAATTACAGGCAGAACAGCAAACATCAGAGAGCTAAAAATACCAAAGTCCAAAATTTATTCTTGGGTTAAATCTAAAAGAAGTGTGTTTAGTTCTGAGGGACTCCCTCATGCATCACCAGTGTACCGGCATATGCAGCTTGAGGTCTGACCATACAAGCCCTTTGCGTTATCAGTTTTTGTAGTAAAAGATTTCACTAGTTCTACCTGATTTTATTTTTGAATGGAAAGTGCCTGACCTTTGAGAAGTCTTTTTCTTACTTCTTCTCCATTAATTTTTTAATCCTTGCTTGGTTTCTCTCACCCTTGGGTCACAAAAGCTGCTGTCCTTAGTAGCTGTCAATGCACAGGATGTCCCGGTGCTAGCTAGTGATTGATAGGTCCTCTAGTGAACCCATTCTGTCTTTCTGTATGCCCTTCCCTTTCCGTGTTCCATTTCCTTTTCCCTTTGACTACATGGTGGTTTCCAAACTGGGCATCTTTGGCACTGCTTTGGCTTTAAAAATACTTCAAATATGCATGTTTTGGGAATTCTAGAAAGAAAAAGGTGCTGCTTGTGAACTTTTGTGTTCCTCCAATTTTCTGCTAAAGTTTGAGTTTCCTTTAATTCCCATGGGAAGAACAACTTTCACAATGAACAGTTTTGCTAGACTGACTGGGAGTGAGGGCCTGAGAACTTAAAAAAATATTCATCTGTACTATGAATGCAGCAGAATAACTCCTACAATCCCTTTCTTCTTGTGAGTCAGAGCTTTTGAGTCAGAATGCAAAAAATGTCTAGTTCAGTATCAAGAGAGATGAGAAAATACAGGTTTTCACCTCTTACGGGTTTCTAAAGCTGCCAGACAATGAAAAGTCTTATTTCTTGCAGCTTCCCATGCACTGGTGTCATCTCCTGCCTCTGCTGAGATTTGCAGTATTCTGGAGAGCTCTACCCAACATATGTTAATGCTACTCTTCTGTAGCTATCTTTGGTCTCGGTTTTGCTAGCTAGACTCTGATCCTTTCTTCCATTTTCCTTTTGGCTTTGGATTTGGTTAATTACTTGTTCTTCCATACAATGTAGCCAGAATATCAGAGGCAATTCTTTAGACATCACTCTCTACTGGTCTCCTCTACTTAGCTGGCAGAACCCCTTATCTGAGAATCATTTGCAGTTGTTTGTTACTGTAACTCCATAAGCAGTTTCCACAGACCCAAATCCTGGTTATATTTTCTGTGTATTCTGTTGAACTTCCCACTGCACATGCTTGAGACTCCTTGGTGCTGATGAGATACCCTGGGAATGGACTGTTTTGAGCCAGCCCTTCTCTACCTCCATAACTCTTAAGTGATAGCATGAAAGAAATGGGAAGCTGATTTATATAGCTTGAGAACTGTTATCTTGGTATAGAAATCTGTGTGATTGTGATAGCAGAGAACTTGTATGAGAGAGTCCACTAACCTGTTCAGTATTTGGGGAAAATTACTGAGGGCAGAAAAAAGAAATGTCTCCTGACCACTTTATTTTCATGTGGTAGAAAGTAATACTGGCCATTACGTGTTGATCGAGGTGCTGCCTTGATCCTCTTGGTCTTGGAGACCAGGAATACAAGTACCAAGAACTTAACAGGACTAAGTTAGAGCCAGTTACTTGCTAAAGTCCTACGGTCTAGACATTCCTGTTTTTCTATCTGCGTATTAGCTTTCACTTAATACTTCAGGAGAATGATCCAGATAATAGCCCTCATGATTCAGTGGTTTCAGCAAACATTGATTTAAGCTCACAAAATTGAGTGCAGAACTGAAGCTCACTCAAATATAATTCCATCAAATATGCACACATTTTCTACTGTCTGTTGTATTTATTAGCATGTGTATTTCATAGAATCATTAGGGATCGAAAGGGACCTTGCAAGATCATCTAGTCCAGTCCCCCTGCCACAGCAAGATCACCTAGCCCAAGTCGCACAGGAACACAGCCAGGCGGGTCTGGAACATCTCCAGAGAAGGAGAGTCCACAACGCCCCGGGCAGCCTGTTCCAGTGCTCTGGTACCCTCCTTGGGAAGAAGTTCCTTCTGATATTGATAGGGAACCTCCTATGTTCCAGCTTGCACCCATTGCCCCTTGTCCTATCACTTAGATGACCTTGAGAAGAGCTTGGCTCTGTCCTCCTGACACCCACCCCTCACAGATTTATAGACAGGAATGAGGTCACCCTTCAGCCTCCTCTTCTCCAAGCTCGAGACACCCAGCTCCCTCAGCCTTTCCTCATCAGGAAGCTGTTCTGCTTCCTTCATCATCTTTGTTGCTCTGCACTGGACACCCTCCAGCAGCTCTGTGTCTTTCTTGTACTGAGGGGCCCAGAACTGGACACAGTACTCCAGATGCGGTCTCACTAGTGCAGAGTAGAGGGGGAGAAGAACTTCTCTCGATCTGCTAACCACCCCCCTTCTGATACCCCCCAGGATGCTGTTGGCCCGCTTAGCTACAAGAGCACACTGCTGGCTCAGTCATCCTGCTGGCCACTAGGACCCCCAGGTCCCTTTCTTTTCCCCACTGCTCTCCAACAGGTCAGTCCCCAACTGATACTGGTACCTGGGGTTGTTCTTGCCCAGATGCAAGACTCCCCCCTGACCCTTGTACCTCATTCAATTTCTCTCTGCCCAGCTCTCAACTTAAGCCTTCCCTCTCTGGGGGCCTGTACCTACAGTCCATTTCCACAGGACTTTCCTCTTTTGAGAGCTGTCATAGTAGCCATTCTTATTAAACTAGGTGATCTATAATAATCACTCAGCATTTTCCATGATTCTATGAATACCTGTGTGTTTGCATGTGGGGAATATGTGCAAAACCATTCCTGCTAGCCTGTGTCTCAATGTTTTCATAGCTTTAAAATTAGTCCTGTATAATGTGCAAAGAACTGAGGAAAATTCTGGGTCTGTGACTCTTAAACACAGTTGTCTTAGCCTGTGTCAGCTGAATGCATAGCTGCTGACATCTGTATGAGTAAGTATGAAATACATGTGTAGCTGACTGCCTGAAATAAGAAAAGGATCCACTACACAGGAGCATTTTGGATTCCGCTTCCTCCTATGAAACTGAATGTAACACCCAGCGGACAGCGAGCTTAAAGAGGCTCACCACTGACCCTGCATACTCCTGACCCGCATGGTGTGGAATAAAACGCATCAGCTTGAATGCTTCATGTTAGCAGTTTCCATAGCATGCCTTTTCTTGAATTTCTGACAGGCTAAAAGCATGCACCCCGTCTGGGACTGTCTGACTGATGTGCAGACACAAGCTAGATGGTGGTAACTTGTTGTCTGGGTCTAAACCCCAGGTACTGTAGCAGGAAATGGTCCATGTTCAGAGGATAGGACTGAAAATAGAGTTCCTTAAAGGCATTTATTACAGCCACTTCTGCTGTAAGAGCTCTCCAAGACAGAGGTTCCCTGGCACTATGATGAATAGAGGTTAGTTGACAAAAACATAAGAAAACATCTTTACAAAGAGGTATCAGTCCTGTAGATAAAGAGCACTGCTTTGGAACTTGGAGGAAGAATAAATGCACCTCATAAACTCTGTGCTTTCATGGCCCTGTTTTTCACGCTTAGGGTTCAGTCTGAGATTTCTGGAGTGCAACTGATTTTTCCAAGCCCCATTAGTATCTCCTCAAATGCATATTACTTGTGTTATATATAGATGCATATAAACACAGTAAGGAGCATGTTTTATTCTGACTTTGTCTGATTTTGTTATTACCTTCACATGAGAGAGTGTTGAAGTATGATATAGTGTTTCCCACCTTATCCTGCCACGAACCTTTGTTAAGCAGGCCAGAATGCCAAAGAGAGCAGGACAAAATTGTTTTGTAGAGATTTTATCCCCACAGCCACTCTCAGGCATCCGTGCTGAAGTCTTCAGCTTATTGATCAAGTTTGGAGATCTGTCACTCTGCATTTCTCTTGGTCTTTACCTCAACCTCTAGGCCTGTAAGAAATGTGAATTGGTTTTGTTAGTGTTCTATTGTGTGCTTTGTTAGGTAATGTTTTTTTAAATTAGGCTGCTTTAATTTAAAGTGTCTAATTCAGATTTAGTAATGTAGGCATCAGCAGTCAGATTTAAATATCTTGGCCATAATGTTCATATTGCACTGAAATATTGAATCTGTTCTCACTAACAAGGCAGTTTTTCACACATTAAAGGAGGATGTCGAATGTTGGATCTGTTATATTCTTGAAGTGTTGGATCTCTCCCCTACTCAGAGCAGCAATCCTCATCGTACATTGCAATTCAACAGTAAAACATTGAAACACTGTGGAATCACATGCTTCAGTCCTATAAATTGAGAAACAAAGCTCAACTGTCCCCTTCAGTCCAAGACAACAATTTCTCAATGCTGTTAAAAGAGAGTACGTCTTAGAGTGCTCACATAATTTTTTAACTTCATATTTTCTCTACAAATAATTGGAGTGCAAAACCCCCAAACACCACCCTAAAGAAGTGTGTATAATGTGCACTGCCTGTTCCTTCCCTGCATCTTTCCAGGTTTCATATATGACACAGTCTATGTTGCTGATCAGAGCTTGCTTAAAACCAATAGGCCTATTAGGTTTCCATAAATTCTGTCGTGGACCTCTACAGGAGGCATGTAGTCCACTGATGAACACCTCCGCTCTCTTCTAGCTAAAAGATTGAATTCTGCGCCTCAGCACAACTGAGGTAGTAACAAACCTTGATTAAAAACTGGGACAGCTGGTACTTTAGGACACTACTTAAAAAATAGAGCTACTTAAAATACAATTTCTAGTGAAATAGACAATGCTATATCAGAAGTTACCACATTGCTGGGTGGTTAGACTTTGTTTTCAGAGGTAACAGTACTGACTTGCACATGTATATTGATGCAGGTTTCAAAGTCAATAAATAGTGCATCAGCTCCTGTATGGAAAGGGGATGTTGCAGAAACAATTACGACATGATGTGAGAACTCCTTCTAAACAATAAAAAAAACCCTAAAATAAAGAAAGGAAAAAAGCAGAGCAAAACAATGCTGTAGTGTTCTGGCCATCAGGAAACTGTGACAATGCTCCCACCTTTTTCCTGTGACTTACCCAGAGTTCCTTCCAGGCGACACAGATAACTGATAATGCTGTGGACTGGATCCTGTGCCAAATGAAAGTAGAGTAATTTTTTTGGTTAGCTTTATATCTGATTACAAATGGGTATTAACAACACTCTTTCCCCTGGGCTTTTACCTAGAACAACAAATACTTCTTTGTAACTTTAAATATTTCCTAGTGCAAGTGTTAGTTCGGGAGGACAAGCCCAGAAAATTACTTTTGTGTCTCATAAGTTCCCCATCATTGAGTAAGAGGGTCATTCACCAGTGTTTCTGATGAAGAAAATACTCTTTGGAGTTTGGTTATATGACTCTCTGGGACATAAGTATACCTGAAACTGCTTTTCAAAGTTCATGTCACTTAGTGGAACCCCCTCATACTTAATCCTGTACATGTGAACGTTAAGGATTGTATGTGTGTCTTTTTGTGGCCACCCATCTCTTCTGCCGTGCACCTGGGTGTGTGTTTTCCTCTGTCCTACTCTGAGCATGGTGGAACTGGGGCAGCTATTTCCCCAGACAAGGCTGCAGCTGCACAAGTTTTAGCCTTAGGGGTGCCTGGAGCTGGCTGTGGCATCAAGGTGCAAAGAAACTGTCTCCTGCATGCTGGGTGTGAAGGGACTTCTCTGGTGTAGTGAGCAATGGTGGGGTCCATGGGCACTTGCTGTGGCTGTCATAGGCACACAACCACTGTGTGCTGTCCTTGCAGATATTCCTTTCTTGTTTAGCTCTTCTCAGTCAGGGTTATGTATGCTTCAGCCTCTGCTTAGCAGTCAGGTTATTTTTTTCTGACTGGCTACTAATGAAGAATAAGTGAATTTATCAGTAGAGTAGAGGGAAAACACAGTACAAATATCACCATGTGGAGATGGCCTTGCTTTTTTCCGTTCCCTAAATCCTGGCTTATGTAAACTGAAATAAATATTTATAAAAAATGCTGGGCACACTGACCCTCTTTCTAAAACTGCTTGGATTAGCTTGTGAGATGGAACTACTGATAATGCAGTTTGGTACCCTGGTGAAGAGATTTACATTGTACAGCTATGGGTGCCACTAGTTTTTTCAAATTAATGCTTTGCTTCATCTGTGTAAGAAAGGAGCTTGAGAACCACCAAAAAAATAAAAGACATCAGAAAACATTCTGACTTTCAGAATTTTCATCGCTTGAGATTAAAGGAGACAGATAGGAGGGACTTTTGTGGACAACAGTCCGTTGTGCACCTTAGACATGTGCAGGATGCAAACAGGTGTCAGTACATGTGTGCTGCTCTCTCCCTCCTCTGCACATGGGAATGAAAGTCAATTAAAACCTTTTCCAGAGGGCTGGTCATGCTCCCGCTGAAATCAGAGCCAGGGCTTCCCTGCATTTCAATGGAACAAAGTTAAACCCTCTGTAATGTGCCCTGGAGATTGCCCTTTGTACCATCCCCACCTCACAATTACTACTTCTGCTGGAATGTGTACAGGCCAGGGGTGTTTGTATAATTATTTTCCCCCTAAAAAGATAAAGCAAGAGATTTTAGAGCTTTAAGAGTTTTAATAATTAATTGTCAAAAAAGCATATCAAAAATAGACAAAGCATGAAAGCGAATTTGCAAGCCGTTGAAGTAAAGAGCTGCAAATAGAAGCAATGCCTGTATTATACCTTCAACTATCAGTATAAAACTCATCAAAGTAAACCAGTTTTATTTAGACATCTGGAAAATGTACTTTGACAAACATCCACTTGATGACTGTCAGTGTCTTATAAAAAGACTTTGATATCAAAGATCCTCAGAAACTGTCAGAATAAATCGTTAGGGGTTTTTGATGACAGGAGGATGTTTCCTAGCCATGATTTGTATTGTCTGATTGATATGTTTTTAGTATCTTAATACAAAGCATTGTTTTTACGGATGCTTTTGTATCTGCTTGTGCACAATGACGTGGCATTAAGAAGATGTTTTCACAAGTTAAGCAAACAAGAAAAGCAGAATGCGCTTTCTTGTTCCTTCCAGCGCTCTTAATTGTTCTGTCCCCAAGGTTAATGGATGGTGACTCTAAGACTTGTATTTTCGATAGACTCACAGAGCATAGGTAAAAAAACCTGTTTCGAGTTGATGAAGATAATATGCCAATTATGTCCTGGAATGATATTGTTTCCTTGCATTTACACTATGGAAATGTATGGGAGCAGGGCAAAATACAGTTGATACGTATTTTAGTCTTTCTACAAATGCCTTTCCTTCAGCCATATCCAGCATATCTCACCCTAGATAATTCATCGCTGAACTGTTCAAGGCTGTGGGTATGACTGCAGATGGACAAAACAGTTTCTTTCCTTTTTGTTTTTTATTAAATCCAGAAAGAAGGGTTTGCCTTGCAGTGTTACTGGAGCTGCTGTATACATTAAAATAGAAAGATGAGAGGAATGCCTTGTGGGGACTGCATGTAAACATGCAGCATGATTGCTTTTCATTGGAGAAGGCATTTCTGAGATGCTCTGTGCAGTGCTGTAGTGCCACAGATATGTTGAAAATGCTATGAAAGCCTTAACTGTTTAATTCTCATGATCAATCTGTGAGCACTAAGTAATTGGTTGCAGTTTTTCCCAGTGTAAAGGCTAGTCTTGGGACTTGCATAAGCTTGCCCTGCAAGGCCCTTGTGGAGACATCATCTTGGACAGTGTGGCTGACAAACTTCTCAAGAACATTAAGAGGAGGGCTGGCAAGGCGGTCCTGAGTAAGCAGTAAACTCTGCAAGAGATGATCGGTTTAAACTGGTTGGAGGAATAACAGGGTAGTGGCTGGATGGCTACCTGGATGCTCACGCTGCTTAAGCAAGGCACCAAATTTTGGAGTACACTTCTCTGTTTTGTCAACAGGGAAAAGAGGCTCCTTGCATGGATGAATCAGAGCAAACTAAATTTCAGGCTAACATGCATATCGCTATGCTCTTCTTTTCAGCTTTATTTGGATACTCTGGTATTTGCTAAAATGTAGGTTTCTGCATGTTCTTTTGTGGTACCAACGAGACGCTGTGGTTTTTCTCCCCTGCCCTGGGAGACTACATTCATTACAGCAAGGCATTTTATAGGCAGATAAAAGTAATCCAAGAATCTTGTAACAGTTTGTTTTAGAAAAGCAGACTGCCTTGTGGTGGATATCCTGTATGGAGTCAGGAAGGTGTAGGAGGGGACAGGGGATGCTATGCTTGCAGTGGCTGTAGATCTAGAATTGGATAACAAAGGGGTGGGAGGGGAAGTAGTTGCTCTCTTGCTCTTTCTTTCTCACACATAGGCTATTTTTGTCTAAAAATATCAGTACATTGGTATTATAAAGTGTTCCTGCTAAGGAAATACCCCATTTTCAATTTTTTGTTTGCTGCTGAGTTTCAGAAAGTTTGGGCGATGTTATCTCAAAATTAAGTGACTGAATTATTTCATTGTTTACCTTCAGGATGGCTAAGCAAGGATTAGGTTCACTTCTAAACCGCTATGCTGTTTCAGAACAATTGCTTTTGATACATGACACAGTTCTCTCTGTTAAGGATGGCTCTTCGGGGAATCACAGGTATCGACCTACTGGGACACAACGAGCCTTGTCTACAGCATCAACACTGGACTAGGCAAGTTAGAAAAAGGCTATTTCTATCTGTCAAAATCTGTTTTTCTTAGATAGGTGGTTTTTTGTTTTGGTCCAGCAGAAGGGACCCTTTCGGGAGAAGCAACTTCACCTCTTAGACTGAACTGAAGGGCAGCTGAAGCCTACTTTTTCTGGAGGCTAGAAGATCATATGCTCTGTTCTCCCTGCTGTTACTTCCTGCATATGGATTTTTACAAGTGTGGGCAATGCTAAAACTAGAATTGTTTGAAAATGAAAAGGAATTTTCAGTACCTTAAGTTTGACCTGAAGTGAAGCAAAGCTTATTTCAGAAGAATCAGTCAAAATAGGTGCTGGACTTGTCCCTGTAAGGCAAGACTACGAGCTATTTTGATGGAGAAAAGTTTTTGAAAGGTTGTGCAAAAATACCGTGTACCTTTATAAGAGTTTTGTTCTGGATTATATTCCCCAGTTTCTCTCCACAACCACAACAGTCTGGAGCTCAGTACTATTTATTTCAAGCAAGAAGCTCCTTTTAGCTGATTTGGCTAGGTTAATATCCTTGACCTAGGGATGGTGTTCTTCCTCTCTACCTGTGCACATCCTTCTCATCTTGACTTGATGATCATAAAGGTCTCTCTTGGCAAATGATATCTGAGAAAGTACTAATGAGAGCAATTGCTACTACTATATTTGCCTTCTCTAATGCATTTCTAGCTACACCCCTGAGGCACCTCCTTCCTTGCTTTTTCTTCTCTGCTCCCCCCTGGCTTCCTCTGAAGGTTTTTTTTGGTGTGTGTTTATATCTTTCAGTTGTCTTTTCAGTTATGATTTCTCGTCCATTAGCTCACTGCCATGGAACTACAGCAGTTTGCACGTACACTAACTTAGCCACACAGATTTAAATCTTCAAGCTTCTAACTGCAGTGTCTCATCCAGTTCTCACCTTCCTTTCCCTCTCTATGAACAGCCTATATCTTTCCCAATTCCAATTTTGGGATACTCTTCTCCACCCTGTCAGACCTCCTTGCATTTAATTTCTAGGAGTTAGGCTGACTTAGGCAGAATAAAATGCTGGCTCCGCTTCATGCTCTTTGCTAAAGAGCAGTGCCCACACTTTTCATCTCTGTGACTCATAGCACACAAAATTAGTGCTTGAGGAGCTTGAAGAGCAGGAGGAAGCTGCAGTTCCCAAGAAATAGTGTTAGCAGGCATAAGCCACTGTTGTCACCAGAGATGGTGACTTGCTGCTTTGGGCTTATCCCTGTTGCCCACTCTGCCTTCCTTTTGCCAGGAGAAGCGTTTGTGTAACTTCCCAGATCAGTGAAAAATTTCAGGTAGAGCAATGAGGGAAGATAGAAGGCTGATTTGCATTTGAAACACACACAAAATAAAGGTCTTTAGTTGATCTGGTCCTTTTTTTAAAGGAATTTCTATTAGTTGTTCATGTTTCTCACAGTGGACTGTGTGATGATAGAGACCACTTGAGTCCTGCGTTCACTACGTTAAGATGTTGTGTTACAAACCTGTCCAGGCTTTCTGTGTCAGCCACAGACCTGCCAAAGCATACAGGTTTCCTGGGAATGTCCCAGGCCTCCAATGACCTCTAATATCAACTCCAAACACAAACACACACAATAGATTTTTTGGGTTGTTTTTACCACACAATTTGAGAAACACTGTCCCACAGAGGGATTCCCAGCTGGAAACCATTTCAGTCCTAAGTGGCAGATGATAAACTTCATCTACTCAGAGCATTGTATCCATGATGGTAGTTAAAAATTGTTTTTAAATAGTGTATAAAAGCTACTGTGGTCATTTACTTCTAAACCCAAACTAGTCACCCTGTCTGAGTAGGTGATGAGTTTGTGCATTAAGTGTTTGTGATCCAGAAGAATCAAAGCTTTACAGTTGGTATCACTAGAAGTATTTAAGAGAGCAAACAGTTAAAATTTCAGCTTTTGACTGACCATGTTTTATACATATGCATGTATGTCTATGCATGTAGATATGAATATGTATGCAACCTTTCATAAACACCACTAACAATACGTTTTTCTGCTAGATTTAAAAAATAACAGTAGAGCAGAGTGTAAGTAGCCTGTAATAATCTGAAATACATCACCCAAGTACGCTGAGGTGACCCTATTTCAATTGACAGCTACCGAACTCTGCCCATTTCAGAAATATGACATAACACATGTATATTTATCAGTAGTTTTTTGAATTCACTGCATTTTTAACATTGGAAACAGCACATTCTATTCTCCTGTGTTTAGGATGCTTCTCTGAAAATTTAAATCTGCTCCTAAATGCTAAGGCAGGAGCTAGTTATTCAGTTGAATTTTAACAAGTGTATGGGTGGCGTGTTTCTGTGAAATAGAATTCAGCGTAACTTCTCAGGGTGCTTGCTCTGCCAAGAAGTGGTTTCCCATGCTAACTGGATGTAGCCGTTGGAGGATACAGAGTGGTTTCCAGCAGTAGAGATGGAAAAATATGCCAAAATCGGTCGAGCTAGGTAATGTTATTTTGAGCTCAATCCTACATAGCACTGAGCATCTCTGCCACTGCTTCTTCCTTGCAGGAGACAGCTGGGAGGGAGGCACACTGATGACCTATTTTCTTCTGTCCTATTTGGGACTGCAGCTGCAGATCCAGAGCAGATAGATCACTCCTTGTCCCTGGCTGGAACTTACACTCATTTTACTCTGCCCTCGAAGCCTGTTCTGCACAGACAAACATTACAGCCTGCCACAATAGTTATGTGCTGTTTCTGCTGTTTCCGGTGGGAAGATAGGGGACCCAGTGGGTACTTGATGGGAATGTGAAGGGAGAGGGAGGGCTGAGTTGGTGCTTATGTTGGTCTGCTGTGAGCTGGGCTTTTTGATCAACGCTTAACAGTTATGGTGACTGAATTTTCCTGTCAGTGTCTAAGCCATTTAGTGGATCTGGGTCACGTTACCTTACAGGACAGGACCTTTACTTCCCAGAGTATAATGATTTTCATGTCCAGAAGTGCAATTCATGTTGCACACTGTGATGGGATTTACAGCAAAAAGCCTAGCATGAAGGAAACAGAAAACGTCAGAGCATAATTGTCTACCAATATCTAGCAGAATTTGTTCTGCTTTTGTTGATTGGAACCTCTTTCATATCAGTGAGATTATTCAGATTAGGGAAAAAGTTGCCCCTTGAACAACAGTCTGATAGCCAGAGAACTGGGAAAAAGTTTGCTACATATACCAAGCAATGTCCTTGGAAATATTGCAGCCTGATCCTGGCGATTCCAAACAGTTTTGTTTCTGGGCTGACCACAGTACACAAACAGGAGAAATTAAGGAAGGAAAGAGAGGAAGAGTAACTTGGCTATCCAAAGGGCATGGTTGTATCTCTAGAAATAAAGGTGTACTGAAGTTACAGCTCATGTTTCTTCAGCAGCATCTGAATTTAGTTCCGGTTTTATTTACTCAGCATACACCTGTTCTGGAAATTAAGAGAGGATTAGAATATTGAGGTGAACTTGCAAAACAAAAAAAGCAACGCTGGTTGTAGCACAGCTCGGTTCCTCTTATCTATAGGCTCTGCTGCTGTACCCTTCTTGTATGGAGCTACCAAACCTCAAACTGTAATGAAGTGCCATAGAATCATTAGGGATCAGAAGGGACCCCAAAAGAACATCTAGTCCAATCCCCCTGCCACAGCAGGATCACCTAGCCCAAGTCACACAGAAACACGTCCTGGTGGGTCTGGAACATCTCCGGAGGAGACTCCACAACCCCCCTGGGCAGCCTGTTCCAGTGCTCTGGTACCCTCCCTGGGAAGAAGTTCCTGCTCATATTTATATGGAACCTCCTCTATTCCAGCTGGCACCCATTGCCTCTTGTCCTATCAGCAGATGCCCTTGAGAAGAGCCTGGCTCCATCTTCCTGACACCCACCCCTCACATATGTAGAGACAATGAGGTCCCCCCTCAGCCTCCTCTTCTCCAAGCTAAAGAGACACAGCTCATCAGGCTTTCCACCCATACGGGAGGTGTTCTACTTCTTTCATTGTCTTTGTTGCTCTATGCTGGACACCCTCCAGCATTTCTGTATACTTCTTGAACTG
>VZRI01007406.1:50788-228075 GCA_013397515.1 Upupa epops
ATGCTATGTGAAACTGTGTCAAGTGCCTTCCGAAGTCAAGACAGGCCACATCTATTGCTCTGCCATCATCTACCCACCTGCTTCTGCCCTCATAAACGGCTATCAGGTTGGTCAAGCATGACTTCCCCTTGGTGAAGCCATCCTGACTGTCCCTCATGACCCTCTTGTCCCTGCTGTGCCTAGAGACTGCATCCAGGACAAGTTGTCATTCTCAGAGTCAACATTTAGATCTAATATAAAAATTTTTGATTTTTGTTGGNNNCAGTGACATGGCCCGCATTCCCCTGCAGTCAAATGACAGTTGCTCTCTGGTGACTGCAGACTTACTCTACTGAAGCAACAGGTGAAAGCCAGCAATTGAACTGATGAAACCCCAAGCATTATTTTTATCTGTATGTTGGTCAGCTTGGAGAAAGAATAATAGAAACTTTTTGTTGGTTCTTGGAAGTTGCCTCGTGCATAGCAGCTTCGGTTTATCTAGTTTTGCACCTTGTAGGCTTCCTGCAGTGATGCCACTCTGATTTAGTGTTCTGGGTAATGCTCAGCCTGTTCAGAAGGGTAAAATTACCAGGGTGAGCTTTATTGCTGTAATGGAGGTCTTGAGAAATGTAAATTGAGGAGTTGTAATGCATCTCTGTAGAGTACTATCTGCCTCACTTCCGAGTGCTTTGCTGCTGTGAGCAGAACATGGCACCTAAGTGGCTTCTGGGGCATGAAGCGTTTTTCCTTGTACTCTCCTAAAACAACAGACACTTCAGAACTCTTCCTGAGATTGGGTTTTATTGGTAACTTACATGTAAGGAGACTAAAGCCCGTGACAATGAATTGTTGAAGGTTTGTATGAAATCTTCTGTTGAAGGTGGAGCCAAGATCAAATTAAACAAAATGGTTTTGCGGTGCTTCATAGATGGAAATTGTTTATGAGATGGTCATTGTTTATGACCTTAGATTCGCTGGTCAGGGAACATAAACTTCATCTTCTGCTATAGCCAGCTGGTTCTACAGTACGAATGTTGAACTACATCTAACGAATTACCTGAGGAGTATGCTCTGTGAGGAGTTGCAAACATTATATGCTGAGATGTGCTTGATATGCTGTTCATTGAGCAACTCTGAAGAGGAACAGTAATAACAGGAGCCTGTTTGCAGACAGTTGCCAGCAGGAGAAGCGACTAAATGCTTCAGTCAAATTATTCCTTATTTGCTTTGTCATGCTATGTGGTAACAGTTAATGATATAATGCATTTTAGTAATGGGTTGGGGACTGTTTCTCTTTTTTTAATTATCCATATTGCTTCCTCTGGCCACATTATTCTCGTCCATTAGCCCATTCTCAGTGGTTTGGTTTTTTTTCTTGTCCATCCAAAGATCGTAGGCTGAATTCAAACTCTGCTTTGACACTACATCCAAGTGATGAAATAGCATCTTTTCATGGACACTTTATTTACAGCAGATCTGTGATGGAGGGGTTTGTCGCTATGTTATTGAAGTTCTTCCTGGAGGCTTGGTAATAACTGTGCTGGCTATCAAACCTGGAGATGGACATGGATCTCCTTTGCACATTTTTCAGAGAATTTCTAACCCCATTTTTGACATTTAATCCTATAAGATTATCCTATAGATGGAGACTTCAAACAACCAGAGTTATGATAGTATTAATCAGCTTCAAATTACCTTAGATTTGTAGTTCACATAGGAGACTTTACACCTCACTAAGCTTTCCTATTTGTATTTACCTCTTCTGTTGCTTTTTTAAAAGAAAGGCATTTAAGCTTGTAGAAAACTCTTCTCTTAGCTGTTTAGAAGCAGCTGATTAATGTAAATAATGTGGTAGTTGGAGTATTTTTAAAAATGAAATCAGTTCATGTCAGACTAGACAAAAGTGCTTGACACAGTGTATTCAGACACGTCCACCTAAACACAGAGAAATGTTCAAGAGGAATTTTAGTGTATGCACTGGATATTGCCACTTGCATAACAATTCACCTCCCTGTGTTGCTGGTGAATATTTATATTCCCATAGAAGGACTCTTCATATTTACTCTTCTGCCCAAGTGTGAGAGGGCATCCAAGCCCTCTAGTGTTTTAGAGGAGTAGACATGTCATTTGCAATGTTACTATGAGCCTTCCTAAACAGAACAAGCTGAGATGAACAATAATCGTGTATACCTCTCCTAAAGCTCTTTAAAATGTAATTGTAATGTCGTATTGAGCCAAATAGAGCTTCCTCATTTTGTCAAATCACTTATACTGGCTTGACTTAGAATACGAAGCTAAAGATGGGAGAAGAGAGAGACTGTGGTTCTCAAGACCCTGAGCAAAAAGTGTTTGTAGTCCCAAAAGCAAACACCAAGAATCATCTGCGTTGGAAGAAACAGTTTCTAGTATTATAATAGCATGCAGGATACTAAAACCAAATTGTATAGGTCTAGCAGATTCCATTCAAGGGTTCTGTTTTCTATATAGCTGGAGTACAGCCTTCCCAGCAGCCCTGTCTGTAGAAGCCCAGCCTCTAACTGTGAACTGTGTAGACTGCTTGTAAAATAAGTAACCAGCATGGTTCCTGGCAGTCTTCCCTGTTCTGGCTGACTCTGCCTTCATGGCCCTTCCCTTGCTCCTAGAGCCATGCTTCCTACCTGTGCTCTCCCTCAGGACTCTTCCTGCTCTCAACATGTTTTTCATGTGACACATTCTTCACTCTTCAGCACTGGAGCTGCTCAACCCACCTACTCCAGCAGCTGGATCTTTTCTAGGAAATCAGCTCTCACTCCCTGCTCCAGCAGCCCCCTTTCCATGGGCTACTGGTTTTTTACCTCCCTTTCCTTCCTCCTCTCTGCTGCCTTCCTGCTCCAGCAGCTCATTCCCTCAGCAGGCTGTGAAACTGCAAAAGTTGGATGTATGTTTTAGCACACTTTATTTACAGCTACACTATGTTTTGCTAAGGGTGCCTCATCAGAGCTACCTGGATCCAAAAGGGGACAGCACTAAGTGCTCTCACTAGCTTTGAGGGAGCTTCTGTCACTCTGGGATGGAGGGGCTGATCTTGGAGGGGCTTGTCTCTGAGCAGTCCAAAGTGCAGCCCAATTTCGTGCAAAGCCTGAAATCTGAACACTCCAGAGTAGACCCAGACAACACAGGCACAGGTGCCACATTTCCAAACAGATGTAAACCTCTTGTCTTGAAGGGGATCGAAACCCACCTGCATAGCCACCCTCCTCAGCTAGATCCTTCTCAAATGCTCAGCTTCTACAGCGTTTGTGTGCAAATACTGCTTAAAGTGATCAGGCAGCGCAATTAAACAAAACCCTACTTCTGGAACATCAAGTGAATTTCCTCCTCATCCTGATGGGAAAAGAGGAAACAGCCATCAGGCCTCACACTTCAGCACTACAGTCATGCTGCTTCTCTGCTCTTCAGTCACTGTCTGTTCAGGGTGCTTCTTTCCAGATCACAGGTAATGTTTTGGCAAGCCCTCAGCCACCAGTGCACTGCAAGGATTGGGGGTGCAAACAGCCTTTTGGGGGGTTGTGTGCTGTGTTGCCGGTTTCCCTGCAGGAGCAGGGATGGCAAGTGTGCAAAATCAGATTGGGGGGGGGGGGTGGGTGGGGGGGGTGCAAAGGGCTAGGAAGGGCTGAGCCTTTGGCGTTCTTGATGAGGAGATGTTCAGTTGCTGACTGCTACTCCATAATTGAAGAGCTGCCAGCCCAGCTTCATGATGCAACTGCAAACTGCTGTAAGCCTCTCTTCAAGCACCTTGGTAAAGCAATTCAAAGCCTGCAGACAGATCCCATTAGGTAGCATTTCTGTCAGGACAGGGGACATTCAGATCAGCAAATGGGAACCTGGTGTCTCAATTCCAGTTGGATTTGTGTAGCTTTTGTGTTCAGCAGTGGTGGCCCTGTTGGGTGTCCTTTCTGCTGGTGTCGTTGTCATCCAGGGTCTGAGGAACTGATTTTCTCTAGCCAGTGCTCTTTGTAATGAAGATAATTTCAGTAATTCTGTTTCTATAATCATCTGGCTTTTCGGTATTAAAGAGTTATAGTTGCTAGTTGATTTTGTTGCAGTCTCTGTTAATTTGACTCTGATTTCTGTTACTTTATCACAGTACTCAGCAGCGGCTGTATTTTACAAATATACACGACTTATGACTTGAAACGCTTCAGTGGGACATTATAACTTGTTGTTTTATGTTTTCCAGAGCAGATTTTCATTATTTTGTCCATCAAACTCTAAAAAAACCTACCCCTGCCAGTAAACGAACAGCATGACTTACCTTGGCTGGGCCATCTGGAGTCATTTGATGGAGTTGACTGCAGGGCTTGCTTTGTGCTTTGTACACAGGCAATACTTACATCACAAGTAACGATCCTCAGAACCACCTTTTCCCTGGCTTTCCCCTTGTCCCAAACGTGGAACTCATTTCACAGACGCATGAACGTGCGTGGGTATGGTTAAGGGTGGGATGTATTTCAGATGGCACCAGCTGCCTCTGATGCAAGAGGAGGGGAATGCAATCACTTCTATGGAAGTCTGTACATATTTGCCAGAGTTTATAAATGTTTACAAGTAACTGGTCTTCACATAAGCAGGGCCCTGAGGGAGTGCTAGGCCCCCATCTGCTGGAGAGTTTTATGTCAATTCTGGTGATTTTTAGGTTCTTTTCCCTGCATTTTTCTCTAAGAATTATCATCACTTGGCTTTCTTAAACATTGATAGTGCCTGGAGAGGCAAAGGCCTGATTGTTCAGAGTACTCAATGTACATATGGTGAGAGACAGTTCTTCTTCCAACAAGGTTACCGGGGCTTGCAAGCAGCAGTAACTCCCTGTTTCACGGAGGAAGCACCAGAGAGTGAGAGGAGCTGAGCACTGGTCCCAATCCTGACAGGCACTGAAACTCTTGCTCCTGGCAAGGGCAGAGGTTTTTGTAAAATATTTTCAAGTTGAAAACAGTTGGAAACTTCAAGAAAAATAAACATTGCAATCTGCTTGGGTAGCTAAGGAAGAATAGCACAGATTTTGGCATCCCAGAGGTGGTGAGGATTACTAGCTTTCACTACTTTTAAGCCCTTTTGGGGGGGTGTTCTGTGGTCTGAGAAGTGAGCTGACACATCCACCTTGGTGTTTGCAGGAAAGGCTTGGTCAAGGAAATTCTTGTGTGGCCGGCAGTGAAACAAATGGAGACTCTTTCCAGAATGCAGCTTGTCTTCTATTTACTTTTAATTGGAATTTAAAGGAATGACATAGCAGGATGTGACCAAGATGGATGGAGCCAGGCTCTGCTTAAGGGCATCTGGTGATAGGACAAGGGGCGATGGGTGCCAGCTGGAACAGAGGAGGTTCCATCTCAATATCAGAAGGAACTTCTTCCCAGGGAGACTACCGGAGCACTGGAACAGGCTGACCAGGGGGGTTGTGGAGTCTCCGTCTCTGGAGACGTTCCAGACCCACCAGGACGTGTTTCTGTGTGACTTGGTCTAGGTGATCCTGCTGTGGCAGGGAGATTGGACTGGATGATCTTTCGAGATCCCTTCTGATCCCTATTGATTCTATGATTCTGTAACAGTCAGTCTCACATAGAAACTTCCTCTGTTGCCCCGTTTTTTTATGCCAAACGTTGCCAGTGAAAAAAACAGCAGAGTGCTCTTGGACCAGCCTCATGGCCCCTGCCAGGCACCTCAAGGCACTCTAGTGGCTAGAATAAGATTCGTTGAACATTTGAATTTCACACTCATCTTTTAAGAGCATCTCTGATTATGAATGAATTACAGCATTGTAATGCTTAAAAACGGTTAAAAATGTTTAAATGTGGAAAAACCAGACAGCTGAACTATAACATTGCAGATATACAAACAGACATTTTCTGTCAGCTGAGAAATACTGAAGGAATTAAATCTTGTGTTATAATTTTCCTCTTCTCCTGTGTAAGAATAGCAATGGGTAAGAGGGATGGTCTCGGGGTCTGTAGAAACAGCATTCCCAAGAAGAAGCATCCCAGTTTGGGGATTGTTTGGGTAATCGGCTGCTTTTAGTCTGTGAGATCTGAAAAATCATTCACAGACCTGTCCGAATAAATTAGCATAAAGCTGGGCCTAGGATGTGCCAGCAAAGGGTAGTTGCACTTCATCACACAGTGTTGCTTGAAGAGACCTGGTTGTAACATTGGGCAGATTGGCAGGAGAGAAGAATCGTGCTTAGGTAGAATTTTATTTATTGCTGCAAATTAAAAGCACTTCAAAAGTTCACCTAATGCTTCTAAAGTCTTGCTTTCATTCTGTCACCTGATGTGTTGTAGAAAGGATTAAACGATCTCTGTATTACAGAAGAGGGGAAACTGTACTCAAATCACATGCAGGGTTTGGTTTCTTCAACAGAAAGGCAGTCTTGCCCTACGTTTGGTGAACTGCATTTATAGTGCTGTGCCCACAGATTTAGCTTCTAACAGGGACGTGTGCTATGTTTAAATACCCCGAAGTCTGGGAGACAGATTTGTCCTGATAGCTTGTCATTTACCAAGATGGGTAGTGATAATTTGACACAGGAGATGCTTGCAAATCACCCTTTAGAGACAGAACTAATAGTTACTGAAAACGTAAAACATCTCATGGTAGAGCATCAAAGCAGTGTCCCCAGTAACCACCACATACGCTGCTGCCAAGTGCATTGTATCAAGGTATTCTCCATTCAATTCCTTTCCCGTTCTTCAAAGAACTGCACAACTGTGCATATTACAATTTACAGGCTATTAACTAAATCGGAGAAGTGTAAGATAGGGATGGATAAACACACCCTTCTGAAGTAGCCTTTTTTCCTGATGGCTCTGGCCTGGAGCTCAACAGGCATATTAATTATCTGCCAGGTTTAAACCTGTTTGCCAGTCCTTTTGATCAGCATCATCCCACCAGTTTTCGTCTTTTAGCCTCCCCTTTGGTATTTTGTGCCACAGAACTGTGCCAACGTTCTGATTGAGTGGAACAACATGAAAAAGAAGTGAAAAATCAGATTTACCAGAGGATTCAGGTATCAGAGACTTCCTCTATCACAACCTTTTCTTTTGCAATTCTTTTAATGGACACTTGTTGCAGCTTCCTTTTTATGTAGTTGGTGTGTTAGGTTTTCTGTGGGGCACCATGAATAGCTATGATATAATGCTAGAAATCTCAGGAAAAGGATGTGTATCGTTTTGACTTCGACCGCGCTTCTGCTCATCATGTTACTGATAAGAACTACAGATTTTTACATGGTTTTTATGTGCTTGATGCAGATGCTTTTATACAGCTTTAACCTTTCCAGCTTCACAGTGCCTGCAGTGGGTGCCTCATTCGTGTAGTTGCAGCATTTGGTTGTATAAGCAGCTTCTGAAAATAATATTCAGATGAAGCTGAACTGGCAGCTAAATATTGAATCGAGCAGTAGATGAGGAAGTCTCATATGTTGGTTTATTATCAATCTCATCAGGAGTTTGTGAAGAACAGTACCAATAATTAATCAGTCTTCTAACCTCACAAAATGGAACCTATTAATTATATTACCTTTCCTAGTGTATTTTATTAATAGCTTCCTACTTCCCTCATCATGTGATGAGAGAAGAATTGCTGTATCTTAATGAAAGTGTTACGAATTAAATAGCACAATTTGACTGAACAGGTTAAACCCCATTTTTTTCTCAGATCTAAAGCAGTGCTTAGCAGGTTAGTGTGTGTGGTGACTTTTAACTTCTGAAATGAGACCTTCAGTACATTTTTGAGGCGATCTTTTGTTTATGAAATGAGACCTTGGATTACTGAATGCTGGAAAGATTTAAAGACTTACTTTGCTGCCCGTGTGCTCATGTTGTTAAGTCTAGATATAAGATACTTGAGCTGTATATGATATTCATATCCATGGCTTCTATGACAGATGACCTGAATATGGTAAAAAGATAATTTTATAATATAATGGTAAGAATTTATAAGGATAAGAAATGAGGTCAGTAGCTAGCCTATCATCAAGGCTCTTTTTGAGGAAAAGTTCCTGTGCAGGAGAGCTGTTAAGATTTGTGAAAGAAAATGGGATTCAGACAGACACCTAAAGTTCAGCACATACCTCAGTGTTTTTATTAGCCAGGATCAGAAAGTTCTTTTGCATCTGTAATTGAGTCAAGAGCAGACGTTTGAGCATGTTTCCCTTGATTTGTTACAGCTTCAGCAGTGATGCAGTTGCAGAACTTTACCCAAAAGTTATTGAGAATGAAAGATTAGGCTAGCTGAAGTCCTCAAGAGAGTACAAACACTAAATACAGTTACAGATTTAACTTTAAAGCATTTTGCTAGAAATTACTTTACTATTTGTTCTCTGTGCTAGAAATGGTTTCTCTGACTGCAGGGTGGGTGTGGGTATGAGTATCAGGTTGGCTGCATGCCTTCAAATGATAAATATTGAATTAGAAAGTTGTTGGTTTTTTCTCCTGTTATGAAGCTGATGGCTAGTGAATGGCTATTTATGAAGACTCTCTAGTCCAAGTCTGGTGTGAGAAGTGCCATCTCAAACGAACCCTCCTTAAAGCAGACAGGTTGCTGAGACCGTCTGCTTGACGGTCCCCTTGCCGTCCCCTCGCACGCTTACTACAAGCCACAAATTGTCCTCTTAGGAATGTAGAGCAGACTGAAGGTGGTGGTAATCGGTAGTACCTAGGCAAAAGCACTTTTTCACGAGGCTTGTGAATGTTGCTGTAGAAATGCACAAAAGCAATTAAACATTCAATTAAAAAACTACAAAAAACTTCTCAAAACAAATAATTTTGTTTTAAATGGCTATTGTTATTATTAAATGTCTTAAACTTTAACCACATCCCTAACTTTACTCCTACGTTTTAGTTTGGATAAATAAGTAGAAGAGAAAACCCTCCTTTTGCTTTATTCTTCTGTCTTCAGGTCAAAGTAATCCAGCTCTGGAAAGCTTGAGGTTACCCTATTTTATTTGCAGACTTTTGAGGAGAAGGAAAACAGTATACTGAAGACCAGTGTTCACGGATGAAGGCTTGCTTTCTTTTCTTGCCTGAATTGTTTTGGGATGTTTAGTTTCTTTAACAAGAGTATTGCTTTTCATATGTCTGAGGTGCTCAGAGCCAGGCTAGTGTGTCTCTTGGGTATCAGACTTTCAAACCCACTGTAAACTCTATTTATTACTCTACATAAGTTGCAGGGCTAATGGAATGAATCAATAATGCTCTGCACACATTTGCTGTGTTTACCTAGTTCTGTGTAAGTATGAATGGAAATTTTACTTACTGTTTAACTAATAATTCATTAACCAGCTATATTAGTTCTAGATATTGATTTTACACTCGCAGTAAACTTGATAAATCTTTTTACAATTGTTTAATTGCTTATTTATTTGTTTGGTTGTAGATACTAGAATTAAAAGTCATAACTGAGACATTCAGCTGCCAGGAGCAAGCACATGTCTATACAAAGACAATAATAAATCCCTTCCCTGAAAATCTTTGCAGATAGCAAATTGGAATCTGACTTGTGTACCCACATGTGTCTAAGTGTTGACTTTACAAGTTGAAATAATAAAGGACTAATAGTGCAGGTAGGTGTCTAAACATGGAGTGAGATGCCTACCTAATGAGGAATAATCCAGGTGAAAGTTGCTGTCATGATTAATTGTCCCGTGACAATTTAAAATGGAGTTAAAAATGCTTAAAAGTTCAGCAGTGCAGAGGAGCATGGGGATGTGACACTTTGAACCTACACAGTTTCCACCTAAGTTTAGTGATTCAGAGTCCTGATGTGTATTTCTGTGAGTAAGCATTGTTCCGGGGAGGGTAGATGGTGGAGAAAAGTGTGTTTGGAGCAGTGTTGTTTAGGAATGATGTCCTGCTGCTCATTTAGAACATGAACTGTTCATCAATACTAACAATTAGTAGACTAAAGATTCCATTGACCACATGACAAGAATCGATGTATGCAGTAGTTGTTAGTTATTTACCACCGAGCGTATTAAAGCCCATAGATTCACCATAAATGCTTTAAAGCTATCCTGCTGTGATCCCTGCAACAATATGCATTGACACATCAATAAATCCTTTTGACAAGGGCGATATGTGAAAATCAATACCAGTTTATCAGCTATTGCCATGTAGTCTTTTCCCAAAGCTGTACAACTGACACGGTGTAGGGACAGCTCTTGTACCAAAGAGTGACCTTGATTAATGCTGTTCCCTCAAAGAATTTTGTAAATCCCATACTGAGGATATCAGACCATTTCTGATGAGCTTCACCATGTGGGAAGTGTTTTTCAAAGATTCTCCTGAAAGGGTATCTTTTTCATGAAAGGGAATGAATGTTCTATGTGAATTCCGAGTGAGTTACGCTGCTTTTTCTCAAAGCACAAGAAGTTTCTCCAGCTAATAAAAAAACCCTGCCAGTTGTTTCCTTTTCACTAAGCTGTTTTCTGCAACAGAAGAGCCATCTCCAAAGGCTGTGATGTGTACTTACTCTGTGATATAAACTACTGCATTATAAAAATAGATTTCAAACCTGTGGCTGTCATGCAGTGTACAGTTTGGACAGAGGACACTTTTTCATTAAGCTGGTTGATATTTAGTGATTGAGGAACTGAGCTGATCTCATCAAGCTGATTTCAAGTATGGAATAATCTTTTATAAATCTAGCTTCTTCAGGCTTCAGGTGGATGGTTATCTTTCACATCTGTGTATGGGATTGTTTCAATTTTTAGTGATTCCTTCTATGCACATCTTCATAGAATCCTTAGGGATCGGAAGGGATCTCGAAAGATCATCCAGTCCAATCCCCCTGCCACAGCAGGATCACCCAGACCAAGTCACACATGAACACAGCCAGGCGGGTCTGGAACATCTCCAGAGAAGGAGACTCCACAACCCCCCTGGGCAGCCTGTTCCTGCGCTCCGGTACCCTCCCTGGGAAGAAGTTCCTGCTCATATTTATATGGAACCTCCTCTGTTCCAGCTGGCACCCATCGCCCCTTGTCCTATCAGCAGATGCCCTTGAGAAGAGCCTGGCTCCATCTTCTTGACACCCACCCCTCACATATGTAGAGACATTAAAGAGGTCCCCCCTCAGCCTCCTCTCCTTCAAGAGACCCAGCTCCCTCAGCCTTTCCTCATCAGGGAGCTGTTCTGCTTCCTTCATCATCTTTGTTGCTCTACGCTGGACACCCTCCAGCAGCTCTGTGTCCTTCTTGTATCGAGGGGCCCAGAACTGGACGCAATACAGCCTCATCAGTGCAGACTGGGGAGGGGGAGAAGTATCTGTCTCGTTATTCTGACCATCCCCTCTTCTGATCCCCCCCAGGATGCTGTGGGCTCTCTTGGCCACAAGAGCACATTGCTGGCTCATTGTTATCCTGCTGTCCACTAGGACCCACTTTCTCCAAAAAATCCTGAAATTATATCCATCACTTGTTTTACCAGTGAGTTCTTATTGCCCTAGAGGATAATGGGAAAAAGCCCCAGTTTCCCTAAAATACCAAAATATATCTGTAACAATACTTGAACAGAAAACATTAAGTACATTAACAACATCATTACTATTTTTAGAATAAAATATTTCCCTTCCTTTCTTGCAGTTTGATTTCCAGAGTGGGCAAAATATTGAATTAGTTCTGTATCTTGTTTTCGGGGGCATGTGAGTCATGCAGCAGCTTAAAAACCATCTCAAAGCCCACAGAGAGGAGAGGATAAGGAAGCCTATTACATGGTTCTTTGGGAGCACCTCTGCAAAAGTCAGCTTTGATAGACTCTTCAGTCAACAGGAGTTGGCATTGCTAATGGTGGGGTTTGATTCTGCCCCTTTCATGTCATTTTTCTTGTGAAAGCTGAATATATTGTGTTTCATAACTCGGTGCAAATGTGCTCTGTAAAATCTTCTACAGGTACAGGCGTTACAGGAAGGCATAGGAAAGCTTTGGCATACTCTGTGATGGTTCTACATGAACTGATGTAAATATTTGCTGTAATGGTCACGACAGGGAGTTCTGGTTGCTCAGTCGCCCCCCACCCCATGCCATACAGCCCTTTGGTGTGAAAAGCCTACATAAAGCTTCCTTTCTAAAAGCCCTGTTTTTCTGCTGTGGATACAGTATATTGTTCTACACTGTGTTCCCTTTCTTTTCCTCACCACTCTATAATTTCTTCTTTGTGTTTTTCCCTCTGACACAGCTCTGAATACCGATAAATGCAAAGTATTAAATAGTAATAAAATGCAAGAAAGCCTGTACTGTGCAGCTCCCTCATTTATGGTGATGAAGATATTTAACTGGCACCCCCTCCCTGATTTCAATGCATTAATTTAAAATTAATGAGAGATTTTTTTTTTCCCTTTCTGCAAAGGGTTCCCTAAATACCTTCTGTCTCCCTCTCCTTTAAAGAGGAAATCTCTTGTTTTCACTCGCAGTTGCTCTTTCCCATTGGGATATTCTAGATTTCCCAGTGCCCAACCGGGATTGGCTTCTGGTACATGCTGTAGGGAGTGCAACCTGAAAAGGGAGCAAAGCATGAGGAAAAACAGGATGAATAAAATCCATACAAACAACCAAAGAACAATGAGCCCGGAATGAAAAACAAGGTAGAATAGCCTTAGGCAACAGATAACCCAAGCTCCAGCTGACCTTGGCAGCATAACAGGGTCTTTATGTAAGGACAGAATCCTCCAGCAATTGCAGCAGTTTCGCCCCAGTGTCAGTCTCGCATACATTGGTATCTTGCTTTTTCTCTTGTTTTTCTCCTCCTCAAATGTGTTTATTGCTCAAGTGTATTTATTAGGGCTAACAGAAGGAAGCTCTCTAACCATGCTTGAGCTCTCAGAACCCAGAGGACTAGTGAAATACAGAACTGTTGGGGTTAATTTTTGTTTGAAAACTCTTGGGCTAGGGAAAATTAGATACTAGTTCTACACTAACAGCTTTGGATTTTGGGCATATAGGGCGGTCTTGCTTTTCATTCTGGCATGGCTGTAGAGTATATCTTTCACCCTTTCTGCTGTGAGTATGCAGTTAAACTAACAGCAGAGGATGGAAAGGCAGCCGTTTCAAGCACGTCAGTTGGCAGCAACAAGACCTTAAGCATGAACAGATTTGTTGAGGCAGCTTTCCCAGCCTATTCAGTAAAGGCAACCAATTCTGAGCCTTGTGTACTCTGAGCTGATGGGTTCTATTAAATATCCTCACATAAAACATGCCAGGGGCCAGTGTAAGGGAAAGAAAGGAGCATTCATTTAGAGACCTCTAAGTTCAAAACTGTCAGCAACAGTTCTGTCGCACCAAGGCTGCTTGTTCAGTGGTTTGTTTGCAAAGGATGCATGGATGCATCTTGCTCTAAAACTGTAATGTCTGGGGGAATTTATTTATCATATCATAATTTTGCCATTTTTGTAGCTGTAACGAACAATCCTACTGCTGCATGTACAGAGGATGCTTGCCTGGTGGCAGCTTTGTTGCAGGCTGCCATGTACTCTATGTTGTATGCTGTTGCATGAGAGAACACTTTTCGTAAGTGACAGTGTGTCAAATGTCCGTGAACTAAGCTGAGCAGGAAAAAATTGCTAACTGTGGTGTTTCAGTGTTCTCACAGTTGTAAATGTTAGTGTCACTTAAGAGAGTGAATTCTGTCTTTTAGTTGGTGAGGTTCAGTGGCAGAAGAGGTGCAAAGGGGGTTCGGTGGTGAAGACTGAAAAGGAACCCCACTAGAGAGTGTTGCCTGTGAGACCATGAGGTCTTTTCAGAAAATGATCCCTACAGTGGAAAGTTTGGGTGGGGAGCAAAGTTTGAACAAGCAAAGAGCAAGAGAGACCTGAAGTCTGGCAATTCTACATAGTTATTTAACTTCATTAATGGCAAGGCATGAAAGACCAGCGAAGCTGAAAGACGGGGAAGCTGCAGGCACATTTTGGTGTCACCACCAGTTGTTGCATGATGAAACCGAACCACCCGTTTTAATTTGCGCCTTGCACAGTGAGGATGGTGGAGTGTTTTACTTTTGAGTACGTGATGGTGGTGTGCTATAATATACAAAGCTTTCTTGTTTTCTGGGATCATAGAGAGAACAGACCCAAAAACTTAGTGGCTGCCTGGGCTGGGTAGTCAGCTTGCCCACTCCATGTGTTTGTTTCTGGGAGTTTCTGAGTTCCTGGCATTCAGAAATTCCTTCTGTTCTCTGCCTGAGACTGGGGCCTGTGCTGGAGGCAGGTTGCCTTTAAAGACTCAGCATGTATTTTGGATCATCTCAGGAGTCATAAAGGAGTTTGGCAGGTGAAATGCAGGGTCTTTCAGAGGATGTTTGCTTGTGTTCAGACAGCTCTGATGGCCAGCTCTGAGGAGGGACAACTGCTAGTCACTCCTAAACACTTCCCAGCACTTTCTGGGAGAAACTGATGTCATGATTCATCTTTGCGTGAGTCAGTACTAGCGCTTCCCTACTGTTTTATGCCTCGGCACAGGAGAAGGTTCTTTGTTTTCTCTCCCCTTGTGCTTGCTCCTTACGGTCCCATGCAGAGCTAAATACAGTCTGGCCCATGGTAGAGGTTTGGAATCCATTTGCTTGCTTCTGCAGTTTTCAAGGCTTGCCAGCAATACTTGTGGGAAGCCTGGAAAAAATTAAAGCGTTACTCTATCCTGAAAGTTGTCTCAGCAGAAATGCTGTTCTTGTCTCCCATGTTTATTGTTTCTCCAGGATTATCTGCAGAAATTTGATCAGTTTAAAAAAGAGGACCAAAAGACATAAAATCCCTGATTACCTTCCCAGCAGACTCCTGTGAGCAGCCAACCTGAATTCTCTCTCCTTAATCTGAGAAATAAAGATTCTCCAAATGGGATTTGGTGCTAGTGGTACACACTGCTGGTGAGAGGAGTCAAACCCAGCTGAGAAAGGCTCTGCTGTATTTGAGCTTAAAATTCTTTTCAGCTGAAAAAAAAATGAGGTACTTGACAGCAAATTCACAGTTGCTGGCTATTTTTAAAGGTTAATATATTGAATGATTCATAGGGAAAAGTGAGGACTATAAACTGTGGGGTGGGTGGTGGGGTTTCCTCCAAGCAGTGTTTTTGTCACCTGTATTCCAGCATCATTTATTGAGCCTGCAGAGTAACTTCTCGTGTTTCAAGTGCAGATCGTGCACCAGTTCTCGGATGAGCCCTCTTATGACAGCCCAACACACCCCTGCTTTAGTTCAGCTGGAGTGAACCCTTGGAGACTTGAATATTTTCTCTCTATAAAATACAGTGACATTGATCACAAGCTTGCATTGAGGAGCTTTTCTGGGGAGGCGAAGCACACCGTATGTAGAAATTGTGCTTTGCTGAAAGGCTCCCTGTGCCAGAAGGACAGGAACAAGAATTTGGGATTTTAAAAAATGCAGATTCAATAATGATCAGATCTTACAAACAGTTGGGCAGCCTTTCTCATCTCTGGATGTTTGTTTTCAAGTGAACTTCATCAAATCGTCTTGATCTCTGTCTGGAAAGTAAAGCTCTTCTAGCCTACAGAGCTGTAAAGAAGTCAGTTCAACCACTCTCCAAAGAAGTATGAGCTTGGCCATTATTAGTTAGCTGAGAAGTGTACCTATCTGAAATAAAATTAATAAAGAAAGCCAAGTTTAATGGATGACTACTTATTTAAGCACAGAAAGGACAGGAAGCTCAGAAGTCACATAAGCAAAGCTGCCTTCATGCTTTTGGTCACTCCTGTATGGGGTTTCCGAATAGCTTACATGTCACAAGCCACAGAAAAGGGAGGAAGCAGAGCTGGCGTTATATCCTGACCTTAGAGTGCCTTAAGTAAGTAGTGCGTCTGGCTTCACTTCTGCAGTGCTGAGTGAGGTAAGCAGCCTGGCACTGGAGGATGGAAGGTTGTGCCCAGGGCTTTGGGAAGCTGACTGATGGGCTCAATGAAAGCTTTGGGTTTGAAAGGACCGACAAAGATCACCTGGTCCAACCCCCCTGCAGTAAGCAAGGATGTCTCCAACTAGGTCCGGTTGTCCAGAGCCACGTGCATCCTGATCTTGAATGTTTTCAGGGATGGGGCTATTACGACCAAGCTGGGCCATGTGTGTGGGCGTTTCAACACCTTGTTATAAACCATTTCTTCCTTTTCCCTAGTCTCCATCTGTCCTCTTCTGGTTTAAGACCATTGCTGCTTGTCCTGCCTAGGCCCTACTAGAAAGGCTGCCTCATCTTTCTTTTGAGACTGGTGTGTTCAGCGGGGCCCCAGCCCTCTGCTGTAGTCGCCAACACTCTCGTTTATCTGTGTTTAAAACTCTCTCTTAATGTGAGTAAGGCACAATTCAAACACAGCTGCTTTCCCTTTTGAAAATTCATCGTTACGTAGCCTTTGAAAAAAACTTGGGTACTTGCAAAGAGAGAGACTTGAAGGGCACTGTTTATTGCAGTCGTTGCCTTACGGTTTTAAAAGCTCCTTTGGTCCGCGACAAAAAGGACGTCTTGCAAAATAAAGTAGTGCACTCTGAAAATAATGTGCAGTGGTATGATTGCCAGAGCCTATCGCAGAAGGCTATGCTTTCACTACATCAGGAGCATCAGTAATTACATGTTGTGTACTGTGTTTTGTGCTCTTTGGTGGTGTCATACATGAGATTTTGCTAAGATCGCTTAAAGATCTCTCTGATAACTCCCTGTTTGCTGTTGCTGATAACTTTGCCAGACTTTAACCATTAAGCATCACTGTGGAGCAGAGATTTTTGTGCTGGTTTTCATCTTGTTTTGGAAAATGTCAGTAACAATGATTCAGAAGTTTCCAGGCATTAGGCAAGAGGCAAATACATTTGTTTTGACCACACTGCAAGGTCCTGGAAAACCTTGGACGGCTGTAGCTTCCCTTCCTACCCGCTGTCCCTCATCCTATTGTTTTGGAATAAGGATCTGAAATTTGGCAGGAGAGTGATCTTTGTCTTATAAAATTTTTATGAAAGGCATCACGCTGGGTGAAGTTATAAATCATTGAGAAAATTTAATGAAGGCAGGTGGGAGAGTGGAATTAGCTGAGCAAAGAAATAGTGCTACCTCTGCGCTTAGTGCCATTAGGAGTTAATGGGAGAAAAGCAACAGGAACAGAGGCGTGAACAGAGGAGCTGTTAATTGTGGATGAAATAGTGATATGAAACTGGTGAGCAAAGTGAGCTATGGGATTTGGTATTTCCTCTGCAAAACATCGTGCCTTGGAAACAGCCTTCCCAGAAAAAAACAATTTGTAGGGAAGAGAGGTCCAGTGTTCACGGTTTTGCCACTAGCAGAAGATGGCTTGGGAAAACAGAAGTGAACAAAACTGGGAAAGGACAGAGCAGTTTTACTGGTACGTTAGCTCAACCCAAACTGGAGGCTTTGTGGGGAGCTCTGTGCGCAGGAACTACCAGTGCATTCTGTCTCCTCTGATGCACTTACTGTGTTTTAGAATCTACAACTTGGTAGCAATGAGTTCTGCAGCTTGTGCGTCAAAAATGACTTGCTCTTACTGGGTTTAAAACTGGGAGCTAATTTTGTGAGGCCTCACCAGGTTTTTTTAACTGTTTTCTTTACCTTTTATTTGTTACAGTGATGATTATTAGGGTGCATAATCATTTCCTAATCAGACACAAGGCACAAATTTTATCACCTGCACACCTCTGTTGTACCCATCCCCAGTTAGTTCCTTTCCAAGCTGAAAGCATGCGGTTGCCCTTTTTCATCAGCTCATGTCACTAAGCCAACATTTCCATGGAATTATCCATGCTGGTTCTGAGATTTTTGTGCTGAGTAATAATAGCTGGGGTCTGTTGTGGTTTAGATCTAATTAGGATTGTTTTCTCTCATGCATTACTTTGTGCTCATCAGTACACTCTGCCGTGTTATTGTTTAGTATTTTAAGCCTCTTTGCATTCAGCTCAGCTAGATAGAGCAACTCTGCATGCCTGGTAAACTTTTTCATGGTTGTTATCTATCTTTTGAATCCCTGACATCTTGGGTCCTTGGGAGCTGGGCTGGTAGGTTTCCTCTTTTGCATTTGCTAGTTCTCATTTATTAACCAAATCTTTGGTTTTTCTTTACTAAAACTTAGATTAAGGTAAAAACTATAGTGACTTTCATGGAAAACTTCAGTGCTACTGCTTGGAGATGAAGGAATTCAATTTGCCTATGACAGTTCAATGGGTATCTTTTAGCTTGTAATAAATTCTTGCAACTAACTGATCATGCAGTATCTGATCCTGCGATCCCTGTTTTCTGCAGGGTACAGCCTAACCTTGGAATGGAATGAATCAGAATAACAGGGAAAGAGGCTGCTGTCTGGAAAATAATTGTTCCAGAATTCAGCAACTGTTCTGTGAATAAAATGGGGGGAAAATGGTTAAACATTAAGCTGAAAATTTCATTGCATTTTCACATCTTACTGTGAGGAACTCACACAGGCAAAAAACCCTGATGTTCTCATAGTGACTAAGCCCTTTGCCTGGCTATTTACAACAGGGTTCAATAATTTTACAAGAGATTGGAGCAGTGGATGTGGTGGCATTTCATCCAGATGGAAATGTGGCTGAAAGTACACACTTGCAGGTGGATTACAAGATCCGTAGATCTATGCACATAACACCTTCTTCCAAATGCAATTCAGAATTGTGTTAGTAGTAGTATTATTAGAAACCGTCTTTGTTTCCAGGCAGCAGCAGAACCACTGTCCACTGTGAAGCAGAACAATTGCTTGCAAATGATCAAGCTTAAATGTTGGCAAAACAGTATCTAAACTCTCAAGACAACTCTAGCTTTTACAAATCAACAGCAGCTGTTCCTGTTTACACAATACATTCAAAAATAAAAGAATAAAATAGAATCTGATATGACAGCTTCTATACCAAGATTCTTCTCTCTGCAAAAGCAAAGCAGGACATTTTGGAGGTTCTAACTGGTCTTATGATAATAAACATAATCATGCTCTCTAATGCCTTTAGGCATATGGCAGGTACTTGGCAAAGAGATTCCTAATAGCTAAGCCATCAGGGAGGTTTTCTTGCTCCCCCCCCAAAAGGAATGAAGAGGAAGACCCTGTCATAGACAGCACCTGTCAAGCCTTTCTGAGCTGTGTCAGGCTCAGATTTGACCTAAATGACAATTTGTGATGTCTGTCACAGATTCTGTCACAGAAAGCAAAAGGATTCTCTGCAGTCAGTGTGGTTTGCTTTAGTGGAATTGCCCCCAGAATATAAATAGCCCAGATACCCAGATCTCACCTAGTACTATTGGAGTATTGCTCCCTGCGTAATTAACACTCTCTGGGTTGGGTATTTTGCTAATCATTTCTTGTGAACACTATGCCCTAGCTGTCATGGTTAGCTAAAACCAGGGAAGTGGGGAAAAGAGGGAAGATTTAGTCATCTCATGGCTAAGTGTGTGGCCCCCTACTTGGAATAAAACTACAGACTGATTCCATGTGAATCATAAGGTGAAAGGTTTCTGGGAGCACGATTCCAAACAAGTAATTTGTTAAGCTGAATGTTAAGAGGCCTTTAGAAGGAGCTTTTCATGTTTTATTGTGAAAGCTCAACATGTCTCCATAGCTGGGATTCACTTTGGCATGCCCACCCAAGTTTCTGAGGATAGAAACCTGTAAGTTTCTCCTCAAAAAAGGGATGCAGAAATTATCACTATTTTTCTTCTTAATGGTGTCTGGCCATTTGGGCTGCATTTTCATGTCTGCTAGTGTTTTAGGTTTCTACTTGGATTGCCACCTTCGAAGCAAATTATCTGAGTAGCTCTACTTACTACGTGTTGGGCCGTGTTGCAAAGCAGCCTTGGCATGTGTGGACTGGACCCTAAGGTCTCTGACTGTGTCTCTGCCCTTGCTCCTGAGATGAGTCTCAAGCTCATTGATGTTAAACTCCTCTTTCCTCCTCCCTTAAACCCCAAAGTTCATATATATTTTAGGCATTTGAATCATCATCAGCAGCTATTGTGTTCTTAGTACAGCTTCCTAATGCAGGTGTGACTAGAGACCTTCTATATGATAAACAGTTGGATAGTATCCAGAAATACAAGATCCGTATCTTCCAAAGGGACCTCTTCCCTTTGAATCCAGAGTAAAGTTCCTACTTGCATAGTCCCTTCTTGGCCCTGAAAATTTGTGTTTCCTTCTAAAGACAGTGACACAACCTTAAAAGGGTGGCCAAGATGAAATAAACATTGCCTCTTTTGGTTTCCTTTGGAAATTGGAGCACTGCTTGGGTGCTAGAGAAGGCAGTTCTGAATGACCACGAGCTGCAGAGAGACTTGAATTTGGGTCTTCTTGGTAAATAATGTACTGATGAGGTTGTTATGTCGGCACTATCTCCTGTTTACCCACATTGCCCCAGCCCTTCTGGGCTTAGGGACTGTGGCATTTGCCAAATCATGTTGTGCCCACTCAAAGAGGAGAGGACTGGGGCAGGATGGTGCTGAAATTCAGAGGCAGTGATTGTGCTATGGAAGTTTTTTTGTAACAAAACCTGAGTAGGGCTGATCTCCAATTAACCTAGTCTGGTTTAGATGATAAAGGCATTCGATGTTTCTGGCTTCCTATTATTTCTAGATGACAAATCTCTGGAGTTTTTCATTCATGAAATTTTTGAAAGCTGATCATAAGTTTTGTCACTGCTTTTGGAAATCGTTCAGAGAAGTGTTATATCTCACTGTTTGTCGTTCATGAACTGTCTGTAGCAGATTTCTCATCTCTTTGGATTTGCTAGTCTTGCTTTATGGTTGGTCACCTTTGCTCATGATTTCCTATTATTTTCTTAAAGCACACATAAATATCGTGTGGCAGGTTGACTAGTAGCAGTAGTAGGTGATCGTGCAGTTTTTTCTGTTTCCTGGTTCTACAGCTCAGTTTTAATAAACTGCCTCTGTCTGTGCTGGAAATTCATTTCATTTGATCACAAAATTATTCTTCTTTTCTTGATTGCCCCTAAAATCGTAGTTCTCAAGCACTTGTATGAACAAAACTTTGGTTGCAGATATACGCATAAATAAAATAGAGATCAGATTTGTCGTTTGAAAAAATCCCTAACAGAGAGTTTCGTGTTATTCAGTGACTATTTCTGTTGACTGTTAAACTACAAACAGCTGCCTGCAGATTATTCAGGAGTGTTGTAGTAGTACAAAGCATTAAAGGCAGTACTTGAGAAGTGGGAAATGTTTTTTCTGGCTGAATTTTATGGGCCTTGCCTAGGTAGATTGTTCTCAGAATATTTACTGTTCAAAAGCCACTTCTATTTCTAAATAGTATGTAGCAATAACTGTATACAGAAGGGCTCCATAATTTTTTGAGGGCAGAGTTCAGATGATGTTTGTCACAGTGATTTAATGTTAATCAAAATTAATGGGTACAATGAAAAATGTAGTCCTGGTAAGAGCAGCTTGGCCCCAGAGTGGAGCAGAAAATAGTCACCTGGAAGGAAGGTTTTATGTCTTGCTCTGCATCCAAATAATGTGATCCGTGCTTAACCAGGAGGCCACTGCCTTCAGGGTATCTACTATAGACTCATTTAATGCTTCTGGTTGAAAGGGTCCTTCCAAGGTCATCTAGACCAACAGCCCTGCAGTGAGCAGGGACCTCTTCGACTAGATCACTTTGACCAGAGCCTTGTCCAACCTGACCTTGAATGTTTCCAGGATGGAGCTTCTACTATCTCTCTGAGTGACCTCTTCCAGTGTTTCACTACCCTCATTTTTAAAAAATTCTTCCTTTACATCTAGTCTAAATGTTCCATCTGTTAGTTTAAAACCTTTGGCCCCTTGTCCACTTGTAGCATGCACTGTTAAAAAGACTCTCCATCTTTTTTATAAGCCCCTTTTCAGCACTGGAATGCCAAAATAAGATCTCCTCAGACCTTTCTATTCTCCAGGCTGAACAACTCTAGCTCTTTCAGCCTTTCCTCATAACAGAGGTCATCCCCACTCTGATAATTTTTGTGTCCCTCTTCTGGACCTGACATGTTCATGTCTGGTTTCTGCTGAGGGATCAAGAACTGGACACAATACTCCAGGTATATATGCTCTACTCATGAAAGTAGAGCAGAGAAGACTCATCATCACCTTTGACCTGCTGGCCATGCTTCTTTTGATGGTGCTCAGGTTACATTTGGCTTTCTGGGCTGTGAGTGCATATTGTTCATTCAAGTTCAGCTTTTAATCTACAAGTATCCACAAGACCCTCTCCACAGATGTGTTGTTGATCCTATTGGCCCTCAGCCTGTATTGATACTGGGAGTTGCCCTGACCCAGGTGCAGGACCTTGGACTTGGCCTTGTTGAACCTCATGAGGATCATAAGGACCCAATTAGCAAGCTTGTCTGGGTCTCTGGCATGCAATGCACCACTTGGCTTGACATCATCTGCAAACTTGCTGAGGGTGCATTTGATCCTGTTATGTGTGTTACTGATGAAGATGTTAAACAGTACTGGTCCCAGTACCGACCCCTAGGGTCATCCATGTCACTGAAGAGACCAAGTGGTGTGCAACATCTGGCAAGTAAAGGCAGAAATGGGACACCTCAGCTTTCTGGAGATATTTGAAGGTGTGGTCTTTTAGTGGCAGGATCTGCTAAGTAGAACACACTGTTTTGGAACTCTGTTTTGAGTTTATTTATTTACGACTTGGCAGACTCATAGTCAAGAGGGGATAACCCTGGCCCTAGTGATGTGCTAACAACTGCATGTTTATGCACCGGCAGGTATCAGAAGGTCAGTCATAAAACCCTGTCAGTTTGTATTACTTCTCTGCTGCATGAAGGAAGGGGAGCTGCCATATTTTCCTTTGTAATGAATTGGATAAAATAAGCTGACTTTTTGCTTGTATTGGTGCAAAATGCTGTTCCTTTGAGAACTGGCAAATTATTTATTATTTATTTATGCTGTTCCTGAAGCAGAGGTACTGCTTTTGCCAGTGAAGGCAGTGGAAATGATGTATTGCTTCGTCGGGGCCTCTACAGACACACACCAGCAGTGCTCCCAGGTGCCTGTGATATTCTCATCTCCCCAAAGTCGATCTGTTTGGGTATTAATGGACTGTTAATTTTTAAGTCATATGTGAGAGGGAATAGTGAAGCTTGTGTTGTCTTTGATATGTTCAGGTCGTTTTCTTTTGATATGAACACTCACATGGAAGAAGCTGAATGAGAAATGATAGTATCGAAGGTGAGCATGGTTTCTTCTGCAGCGAATGAGAAATTCACACTGTGTTTGACACCTGCCTTCAAGTGAGCTTCCAGTTGCCTCATATTGGTGGCCATGAGAAGAAACATGGGCATTTAAACTAGACAAGCCTCTAAATGATTCTGCCCAAAACATGGCTAGGCTCTGAAGGGTCATGCAATTGGCTTAAATGTCATCGCACTGGAGAAGAAAAGGATTTTAGAATCCCCTTTACTGACTTGCTCTGGTTTGCACGCACTTTTCACTCTTTGGTTTCTCTCTGAAACCATGGCTGCCATTAGGATAGACTCCTGTTTCTGAAAACATGCCGCATATATGTCTAGAGAACCTGAGAGCTTTGATTTCAAGTTGATTTTTTGGCAGGACAAGCTGCGTAAGATACAGGACCTAGTTATTCTAAGATTGTAGCAAGGAAACTAGCGAGTCAAATGCTAAGCTATGTTGTCTGTCTGCTCCCAGCACTACATCATGCAGAGCAGACACTGCTGCATCTCACCTGGGAGAGATCCTGTAGGGCAGCAAGACACCCAGAATTTGTTTGAATATTATCTGAGTGGGAAATACCTTTTGTTTGTTCTGAGACATGGGGTGTAGTTTTTTTCAAGGTGTTTTTTGGCAGCAGTAGTGAAAGTGGATAAATGGCACAGCTGCTTGTCTTTATGTGACCGTTGGGGAAGTGCCCTTCTGGGCTTTGCTCTCCAAATCCAACAGGTTGCTACCTTGGAAGCGCACATTTTCTAGGAATGAAAAGTGAGTAATCCTTCAAGTAGGAAACATCAATACTTAGAGCTGTGGTGACTTCACACAGTACCACCTTTTCACCTTGCGTTTCTCTGGAGACATTTGTTAGCAGCATTGTGGGACATCATGTTTCCGTTTATGTTTGCAAGGCACTACTGCTGATGGCCTGATTAGGTACATCCCTTGGTCACTCTTTATTTTGAGACTCATCCTGCACAATGTATAGGATGCTTCGGCTTTCATATCCTGTCTTGACTTCTGGATTCAGTTGGTACATATCAGCTGAAACCCCATGGGATCTGGGATCAGGGGGCTGCAGCACAGCACACAATGCAGTTTGAAATAGGATCTTTGCAGCTTCTAGGCCATTTCCCCACAGCAGTTTGCTGTCACCTCCCTGACTGCTGCTAATGAGTGCTAAGAGTATTGACACAGGAATGTGGAGAATACTGATTGCAAAACCCTGTTTGTGTTGTCCCTTCAGAACAAGGTGTGTCAGTATTTTCATGGAGAGGGGACGCTGCTTGGCTTCTGTACTGCGAGTCCAGGGAGGATTTGTGACACAAACGCCTGTGATTGTCAGAAGGAAGTCCATCCAAATCTGACCTCTACCACATGTTGAGCTGTACTGAACTAGAGCACTCGCAGGAGTCTGTACAAGCAATTGCTTCATTAATACCAGTTGTAGAAGATTTTCAGTACACTCTTCTGTCTTCACTGATACGCTATGAGATGCACAGCGGGCTCTGTGCTGACCTTGCAGTATCCAGTGGGCCTTTTGCAGCCTTCAGAAAACACATGTGAAAGTTACACAAAGTTTGTGTTCACAGACTGCGGATAACTTAATGATTTTAAGAGGCAGATCGCAGGATGATCTGGTTCAGGAGATGCTACTAGAAACCTCGGGAATATTAACAGGAAGTTAGTGTGTGCACGTGTGTATCAGTGCATCTTCTTGTAGAAGAATGCTGCCAAATGAGAAAACAAAACTAAGAGAGCAAGAGGGGAGGGAAAGAAGTAATTTGTTTTAGAACAGGGAGGTGGTCCCTTAGTGTGACGTACAGAAGTCTTGGGTGAAGTTCCAAGCTGATTGTGGAGGAACTCATTGGAGAAGGGGAATCCCTAAGATACCTGAACCCAGCACCCTCAGAAGATCATCTGTGCTGTTTGGCTTCAGGTAGTTTTCATTTGAGTACTTGGAGAGAAATCCACGTAGGCTCCATTTTGCAGGCTCCGATTAAACAGTGCCTAGAACCGCAACATCTCTCTCTGATTGTGACTGCATTGGTAGAAACCAGGCTGCTTGGTATGGATCCAAGTTTCCAAGTGTGGATCCGTGTATTCTGGGCTGTGCTTAACTAAATTTTCCCCTAGTCAAAGAAGACATTAGCACTGAATCTTTTCTGATGTTTGGTTTCACTCTTAGATGACAGCTCCTGGAAATGCGATCATGTAGTTTCGTGCCTTCTTGGGATCTTCAACAGTCTGAATGGAAATCTCAGAAAAGCTCTGAAACCGTAGATGCTCTTGGTTTACAGCGCTTTTGAGAAGCACACAATCCTTAAAAAATGTAGGGTTCTGCACACAGTTATTGCTTATTTTAGCTAGAGATGCACAGCTGTAGCAAACCAACCAAACAAAAATACCCCCAAGCCCCGCACTGAATACTTTTGTTAAGACATGAGGATTTAGATCTTTGGAAGTGGGTCTGAGCTGCTGAGCAGTGCATTCCTGTACATAGCTGCTTTAACTGACTCCATTCCCTTCTGCAACAGCTCTGTGCAAGATTCACCCTGTTATGTAAAAATGTTTTTCTTCATAAAACAGTTTTCTGTGTGTTTGAGCATTCTCACAGGCTTCTTATTCTTGATGGTTTCAAAAGGCCACATCAACACTAGCATTTTTCTCTAGGCTATAGATATACACCATGTCTCTAGATCATTCCTGCTCCTTAAAGCAATAGGGGAGGAAGGGAACTGCATTTCCCATGGCTTTGCTTGCTCTTTGTCAGAAGATGCTTCCAGCTGGAAGGCAAAAAGGGTTCACAAGCTTTCTGTAGAAGAGTTTTCCAAGCTGCCACATGCATGTAGTCTTTTTTCGTAGTGCTTGAAGTCCTTCAATTTTATACAAAGGAACTTTCAAAGCATTAGAAATTATGGAAGGCCAAATACCGTGTCTCCAATGCTAAGACACCTCATGTGAACCAGTTCTGCTGCTGATCTAACAGGTACATGGAGTCTGAAGCGATAGTTTGTAATTGATAGAAAGCTACTGCTGTGATGAGGAAATGTTTAAAATGTCATTAGATGTTTCTGGACCCAGGGGGAGGCCCTGGTGGATTATCATATACAATACCATTGCAGCCTTTCAGATAGATGGTATCAGGTTTCAGCTATAAGGACGGCCTTAGTGGGCAATCTCCCTGACACGTACAGTTCACACTTGGCTTTGCTTACTGTGTTTAAATTGGGATTATGCATTTTTCATGTTTAGGCAGTAGGGTAGCTGCTAAGTGGACATTTTTAGTAAATAGTTGCTCATGTAGCTGCTAGTTGACTGACAGCAAATGAAATCCTACAAGGTTTTGTATACATTTGGGTAGTAGTCATACAGCTAAGTGGCCACTTGGTAGGTGAGAACTTTGTTTGTCTAGGGTTTTAGCATAATCATGAAATCACAGCTTTCTCTAATTGCTTCCGCTGCAGCCAAACTCAGTTGGAAGGGATTCTGTAGCAAATGAAATTCTGTCACATTCAATATTGGTGTTTGCTTTATTAAACAGCATTTCTCTGGGGACCCACATGGACTTTTGGAGGTTTTGATTTGTGGCAGTATGTAATAGCTGGCTTCTGTGAAGGCCTCATGCACCAAACTGCGTTCTTATCATTGCTGCTGACGCCTTTCTGTGTTAAATGAGGTTGACAAGATAAGATGTGCCATTTAGAAGAAAGATGTACTTCGGTCATTGCAGATGGAATTTTGAAAGGGAACCATTTTTGGCATGCATACATTCTCACATGCCGTTTGAAATGAAAATTTAAAGTTAATAATTAAAGCAAACACATGAACCCACTCTGTTATCACAACTTCTGGGTTTCCCAGTGTGTGCTTCACTTCCTCATCTTGGTACCTTTCAGGGCAGGAACAAAATGCCTTTAATGTAGCAGCCTGAAGACCTTCGTCAGTGATCTCACTGTTACAGTGCCATGCAAGGTTGCAGCAGCAATGGCAGCAAAAGTTTTGGTCCTGAGTAGGTTTTTCTTCATTGCAAGGCAGGTGATTCCGAGAGCTTCCTTGGAGTTTTCATTTGCAAAGGCAAATACATCTTTAAGAAGTTTGCTAACCCAGCCTCTCACCTTCAAAACTTGCACACAGTGTGATTGGGGCAAGCGCAATACAGGCCTCACCTCAAGTACCGGGGGCAGTTCTGTGCCACTCGCTTCAACAAAGATATTGAGGTGCTGGAGGGGGGGTCCAAAGGAGAGCAGTGATGCTGGTGAAGGGACTAGAGGGAAAGTCTTGCAAAGAGAGGCTGAGGGAGCTGAGGTTGTTTAGCCTGGAGAAGAAGAGACGACTCAAGGAGGGATATTATGACTCTCTAGAACTACCTGAAGGGAGGTTGTATACAGGTGGGGGTCAGGCTCTCCTCCCAGGTAACTAGTGGTAGGATGAGAGGGCATGGCTGCATCAGGGGAGGGTTAGGAAATCATGAAAAGGGTGATTAGACACAGGAATGGAAGGGAGGTGGTAGAGTTGCCATCCCTGGGGGTATTTAAGGAAAGACTGGACGTGGCTGTAGGTCATAGGTGGGACTTCATGAACTTAGAGGTCTTTTCCAGCCTCAGTAGTTCTATGATTCTGTCTTCCGAGAATCTGTGAGTATCTTAAGTACGATACCTCCTTGCTTTGTTGGAGTAACCTGGACTCCTCATTATTGTTCCTTCATTAGTCAGACTTGGCTGTCACTTGCCCATTTGCATTACGTACTTGAGAAGGGTAGTGCTCCGTCATGGAAAAAGGGAGAAACTAAGGAATCTGATGGAAGCAGAACAATCCAAGAGAAACAGCAAGGTTGTGTGTTACCTTGACTTAGGATTTCCTTTTGTTTCAAGTTTCTGGGGATTTGAGAAGATACATGCGGCCAGTGCTGCTTCTGGTTTAGCTGTATTTTGTACAGGAATTTTGCATCCAAATACAGCATGCGATAGAAACTGGGATTTGAGGGCTCTGCTTGGCAGCAGTGGCAGTCCGAGGAGTGAAGTTAGGAAGCCAGCAAATAGTCATGTCTTCTTCATTGAAGACATTTTATACTGGCAGAAATCATTAACCAATGCTCCAACTTGTCTTTGCCGCTCAGAGCTTTTTTATATGAAACAGCAGGAACCTGGCAGCCTGGAAATCTTCAAGTGCTGTGAGCAAAACTTGAACATCATTTATAGGCTTTCCTGCCAAGGCTGTAAAAAGACGAAGTAGATAACGGTTGTTTCACCCAGCCTTTCACTTATGTTTGTCCTTCACTGTGTAAGCTCACAAAACCTCTACCAGATTTCTTCCTGAATTTAAAATTCTTGGTAGGTACGTAGAATAGGATTTGTTTTACCCACTTTTGTGCCTATAAAAGCTACGTGGATAAACCAAACTGTTCTCTACGCACCCTCTACAGTCCGTGAAGAGACAGGTATCTCCAGGAGGCTTTTTATCTCATGTGAGTTTAGACAACTGTCTTGGGGTGAAATGAATCCCAGCCCTGTTGTAACCTTCCAGCTTTGATTTAGCAAATGTAACAAGTTCCATTTTCATGCTGGGATTAAGAGCCTTGCAAAGAATATTCTGATGGCAGATTCCCACTGAATTTAATTGAAATTCTTACACATTAATTTTCCATTATCTTTGAATATTTGATAGAATTTGAATGCACTTATGTTTGTATATAAAAGTTTACAAGCAATACATCTAGCTGTTTTTTTCTCAAAACCTGAGCATGTGAAACCCTCAGCTGGTTATTGGACCACATGGCCGATACAGGAGATACTGGTTTCGCTGTAGTGTGGAAAACTGGACCAAATAAATAGGGTCTACCATATGGCCTTACTAACTTCATACCTCAGTGCTACCTTTTTCTTGTCTCTCTCTTAAGCAGTTTAAATTCTGAAGCACACAGTTAGCACTGTTAACATTTGTGGATGGAGTGCCATTGCCCTTTGACAAATGGCTGTGATTACTAACACTAGTAAGTATTAGTACACTTACATTGTTCAGCACTTAATGTGACCAACAACATGTAATGCAAAGTGTAGCTATGCTTGTAAAGACTAACAAAACAAAGGGATTTCTTAAACTCTTCCCGTTTAGAAGTTTTTGTTTCTCTCACTACTAAATGCTAAATTAAGCCTTTGCGCACAAGATTGTGTCATCCAAAAAGGAGATGGGGCATGCGTCGGATCTTTGCCACATCACATACCTTCCCCAGGAACAAGAGCTCTTTGGTTAGAGCTGTCCACCCTGCGATAGGCTTCTAGCCGGTTTGCCAAGCTTAAGCTATGACTAAGTTATAACGTGTAATTTGAATTTCGGGCTAATGAGTCCATACTTTGATGCCAGTCCAGAAAAGCACTTGAGCATTATCTTAATTTTAGAAGCCTTTTGCCAAGTTTTAGCAAGAGTTTTCTCGAAGTTATGTCATTTCAACCTATTAAAACTTTGTGATAAAATCAACTTTTTACTTCTGCATTACAGAGACCTGTCACCATTTTATACTTCTCTAAGACACGGAAACATAGGTAGTAGAAGCATGGTTCGGTTTATCTGTGTATCCCTTCCCTGCTGGTCTACTAGACTTGCACAGGAGCTGAAAGCACTGTGTTTTCTTGACTCAGCCAAAAAGCTGTTTATTACCTCTTAAAGTACAGACTGTTAGATCATAGTTTAGGCTGCAGCTGTTCAGGGGCAGAGACCTCTGAAGGTCCCAGATTTGTACTTGTCTCTAATAATGCAAGGTGCTTTTGTGATACTTGGGGAACAGAGAGATGGAGAGAGTTCAGTGTGAAATAGACATGTCAAGGACAGTGTTCATTGTATTTACACTGCCCTTCTTTAAATGCTGACAGTTTTTACTTTCACTGATAAAGGCATCATGTTCACTAAATTTTTGGGAGTTGGTGCAGTCAGGTAAGTAGGCACGAGAGACTCTTTTATTAATGTTGCTGGGAATATGACATTTTTCCTCTCTGCTTTAGTGAGATGCTGTGTGTGATGCTCTGTAAACACTGATGGCAATACTACTTACTGCCTTTTCATTGGGAGAGCTGGCACAGTAGCTTCCATTTACTCATATAGATGGGAGTAAACAGGGTGAACGAAGAAACCGGGTCAAAATGTCAGAATAAAATAAGAACATTCTTATGACTGATGGTAGTGCAGTAGATAATAGGCACACTTAATATTCTGTCTCTGTAAACGATTCTCAAAGGCTGAGGCGGTGGGGTATTCTGTGGCAGAACAGAGAAGTGTAACTTAACTGTGTCATTTTGGTTAAACACAAAACTAAGGCCTGTGATTTGTCTGCAATGATGACAGATAGGAAATACTACTAAGGATATCTATTACCATCCTCAGCCTGCCTGGTGAAAAGCGGGCTCCAATTGAAAACAACTTTGAATGTAATTTAGCATGCATCGTATATATCTCAAATCCAAACTCGTACTATGCTGTGGGTGGAAGTTTCTACTTCTGTTAGCAGCTGTGCATGATTGAGTTGTTGATGCCCAGGCTTTTTCTTCCTCCAGCCAAAATGCAGGTCCTATGCATAGAGACCAAATGTAGCCTTATCCCGTATATTTTGAAAGGACAAAAGAGCATCTCCTGCTAGTTACTGATAATGTTGCTGTGAAATATCAAGGATGATGCCTTGGTGGCTATAAAGAATTGGGAGTGGATTATGTCTTGAGCTCAGCTTCATTGATCTCTTTTTCTTCTGTCCATTCTTGTGCACAAGTTCCAGGAGTGGAAATAATGAATTCAAATTAAAGAAGCAGGTGAAATGACATGTTTTGTAAGTTAACCCTTTCTTCTCTGTACTGCTCCCAGTGAAGTATTAAATTCTGCAATGACTGTTTGCTTGCAGAAGAATAGTGAAACACGCACAGAGTAAATATCTAAAGGACTCCTTTCTCCTTTGTCCACAAGCTGCAGTCAAATTTAAACAATATTAAATAATTGCTTTGTGACCAGGCATCATTCTTTGGTTGTTACTAGACTGAAACAGGTAGCTGTCTCTAACCCTTGCCTGACTACTCAGCTTAGAAAATCCTTGTAATTTTAGAAACTTTAATGTTAATAGAATATCTAACTTGATCTAGCATTTCTATACATGGAAAAATTGTGTGGTTTAGATGCAGCGGCATAGCCATATTTTAATATTTGCGTGTAGACTGGATTTGCCATTTGCCACTCTAATGAGCAGTTGCCACAAATACTCTAAAATACACAAAAGCCTCTAAATTTTGCACAATTCAGTGGCTGTATGACAAGAAAGAGATCAACCATCCTCCTAAATATAAAAAAATACTCCTCTTCCTCCTGTCAGTGTCAGCACGTTTCAGTTAATCTGAACCCCTGGTACAACTGCCCAGTCTGGACATGCTGTTTGAGAATCTAAGTGATGCTGTCTCGGAGCAGAGTATTTGCTGAGGTGTATGACCAGTATGATTACAGCAATAGTGTATTGCTGGGTACTGAATGCATCCACAAAATAGCATGGATCAATGTGCAGAAGCAGAAGGTTTCCCCTAGTTTGTGCTGGAGTCAGGCTGTCTAAGGCAGCATTGCTGCGGGGATTTGTTATATTCTGCCTTTTCAATGAAACAGACACTCGGTGTTGTTTCCTTACTGTACAAATGAAGACAAGTCCCAAGGTCAAATGTAAACAATAATTTAATTAATTATTAAGTAAGCTGAAGAAACTGATATCTTATGGGCATTGGGCAGAGTTTTGGCAAGAGCTTGCAAATATGTAATGGAACAGAAAACTACTTATGACAAAAGCCAAGCCTTAAAACCCTTCTGCCAGTTTTACTACACATTGTTTGAGAGATGGCATCCAGCCACACTAGTAAGGGAAATCAAAGCAAGCAACACCATTCAAACCATGAATCTATGGGAAATAACAACTGGAAAAAATAGAGTTGGGTACTTCTCACAGGGGGTGCCCTTGCTATTTAAAACATGCTTTATATTTAAGATAAGAAAATTAAGAGGATAGAATAACAAAAGCAAAAGCAATGAGAGCAGTCCTTACAGAATTGTCTTGAGCAACCATATTTCTCCTCTTTTAAGGTAATTTTAGTAACTGCACAAGGTGCCACATACTGGGAGCAAAGATGCTCTGGATGCAAGATAGGTGTGCATCTCCTTGTACCCACATGGTAATAGATAGCTTTTTGACTATAGAAGTTTCTCATCTACATTCTGCATGGTTGAGTATTCCACGCTTTCACTCCATTCATACTGTTTCCAAGCAAATAAATTTAAGACTGTGCGTTGTTGCAGTCAAAAAATTATCAAATTTTTGAGTGTTAATTCTGGTGCTTTTATGCCAAAAGACCATTTGATTTTGAAGACAGATATAGCTTTCCCAGCGGACTCTTGGGTTGGAGTCCTGACTCTACAGGGGATTGGTAGACAGAGTCTATAAAAGGGAATGGACTTCCTGTTTTCTTCCCTTCTTCTTCTCCAGTACATCTTGTAAGACAGAGAACTTCTCTGCAAGAGAGCTGGGCAGGGGATAAGTAACGGCTCTCAGCTGCCACTGAAGGGTAGAACACACAAGGTTAGGGATGTGTTGAGCAAACTGGATGTACATAAATCCATGAGCCTTGATGGGATGCACCCATCAGATGCCAGACTCTACACTGACCCTTCTTGTACCTCATTCAGTTTCTCTCTGCCCAGCTCTCTAGCCTGTCCAGGTCTCGCTGAATGGCAGCACAGTCTGCTAGGGTGTGGGTGACACCACCCAGCTTTGTGTCATCATCAGACTTGCTGACAGTGCACCCTAATCCCTCATCCAAGTCATTAATGAATAGACTGAAGAGGACTGGTCCCAGTACAATCCTTGGGGGACCCCACTAGATACAGGCCCCCAACTAGACTCTGGCCTATTAACCACTGCTGTCTGGCTTCTGTCTTGCAGCCAGTTCACAATCCACCTCACTACCCAGTCATCCAGTCCACACTGCCTCAGTTTGGCCACTTGTGAGACTGTGTCAAATGCCTTACTGAAGTCAATATAGACCACATCCACTGCTCTGCCATCATCTGTCCACCTGGTTATGCCCTCATAAAAGGCTATCAGGTTGGTCAAGCATGACTACCCCTTGCTGAAGCCATCGTGACTGTCCCTAATGACCCTCTTGTCCCTGATGTGCCTAGAGACAGCATCCAGGACAACTTGTTCCATCACCTTTCCTGGGATGGAGGTGAGGCTGACCAGTCTATAGTTACCTGGGTCCTCCTTCTTACGCTTTTTGAAGATTGCAGTGACATTTGCTAACCTCCAGTCTCTAGGCATCTCTCCTGATCCCCATGACTTAAAAAGGTGATGGCTAGTGGCTTAACAATGACTTCCACTGTCTCATTTAAAGCCAAAACCCCATGCGTTAGCTGTGTCCCATTTCTCTCAGAGTGTGTAAAGGCACTGTGACACAGGTTCTGTTTTATCCTTTTTGATTCTTATCTGGGGATTTTTCCTTTTCTTACTGGTGATGGGTTCAAGAAATTCCTTTTTTTTTATAGCTGTTGAATTGTCACCGAGAGCTGGTTGCTGGGCTTCTATGGCAGGCACCAACCCAAACGGATGCAGACCCTCGCTCTGAAGCATTACACTTGTATTGAGCCATCTCATTGTAATACTCTGGCAGTGTGTCCTGAGTATGCAACTTAGTGTCACAATTGGTTTATGACACCTATGCATAATTTGCAATGTCTCTATAGTTTTTACAGGGGTATTTAACCACAAAATCTTATCTTGAGCTATATTTTCAAAGCTCAGGTGTAGTTTGATTAGCAGGAGTGGGCAGAGGGGAAAAATACCACTCCTTCCTTCGGGAAACAGCAGTTTCCTTGCACAGTATTCACTGGAAAGAATAAGAGAAGTAGGTATGTTGCCAGCAGGAGCGCAGACATACAGAGTTCTGAAAATAGTACGTGTCAGTAGGGAAGGGTTGCAGGTGCTGGAAATAAAATGTAAGCTCCCAAGGGCAGTCTCTTCTTCTCTGTGCCTTGTCCAATGCCAAGCCACATAGGTGGATGTTTTGAATTCAGTTCTTCCCTGAAAAGTGCTTATAGGAAAAAAAGTCCCATTTCAGAGCAGATGCTTTTGGTGCAAATTGAGGATCAGATGTATTTGTTTCTGTGAACCTCTTTTCAATGTGTGCCTCTATAACTTGTTGCTGGGTGCTGCTGTGATGATGCAGCTCTGTCCAAGGCTCATAGGCAGTGGGAACTCTGCATCCGTTCTTTTTGGGAACACAGTAGCCATGCGCTCTGGTCCTTCCCTTCTGCAAACACTAGCCTAGAAATCTGTAACAGGGATGAAAACATTTAACCCAAGATGGCAGTGGACTGAGTGGTTTATTACTTTTTCTGTCCTTGTTAGCTACCAAGGACAAGTGATTGCTCTTCTTTATACAGGTCTTTTCATACTGCTGAAGACTGTTGTCACATTCCCTGTGAGTTTTTCAGTCTGATACTAACCACAGCTAGTGTTCTAGTGGTTCTTCTGCCTTGCTTCTTGTAACTCCTTTTGGCGTCAATTCACCAATTGCTGTTCTTCTCAGCTAAATTCTTTAAGAGTGGGTGGCCCAGACCTGGTCACAGAACTCCAGAAGTGGACAGACTATTTTAGTTTAGGTCTTTCAAGAGGTGTGTTTGGTGCAGCAGAAGGGGACTATATCTGAGCCACTTACCTTATTTGTAAGTGCAACAGATTGCTGACATGGTTCCTTTGTGATCTGAACTGTTTATACAGCTATTTCCTTTTTTGTGTTCATGTGTTTTGTCATCTCACTTTGTTGAGTTTCACCATAATTTCAGATCATTTATGCAATCCATCAAAATCATTTGTAATCCCAGTTCTCTCCTGTAGGGCATCTGCATCCACTTTCAAGCGTGGCCTCATTGAACAAAAGCAAGGGAATTTGGAGAAAAGGCCATAGGCTCAGTTGGCTTTGTATTTCAATTGCAGAATCTCTTTTAGTTCAGCAGCCACCATCACAGGCCAGTAGAAAAGCTTCCTTTGGTTTGCAAGCTCTTCATCATGAAAATGTGTAAGGTCTGAAGAAGAACTCAGCTTGACTCTCAGATTACACAGTGAACATGTGGGACTTTTAGATGGAGGGGGGCAAAAGAACATCATTGTGCTTAAAATATGATTACATTTGCCAAAGAAATCAGAGTCAGGGGAAAATATTGAAGCCCTAGGATTCCATTTACTTGGAGACCTTATTCAGACTAGAGCCATGCCTCAAACTGCAAATAATGCCAGGGGTGGATGGCTAAGAGGCAACAGTGACAGTCATGACAGAGGACATTGCGCTGCTTGGATAGCTTTGTACAGCAGCGTGGAACCTTCACTTCTGACCCAACTTGCTGGCTGCCTCTACCCTCTTCTCTCCTTTGACCCATTCCTTGAGTTTATTTTAATGAAAATATTTTTTAAATATTAAATTTTTTTCTTGTTATGTTTAGGCCATTATTTCAGTGTTTGAGCATGTGAGTGCACTATGTGAAAGGAAGGTTGCCATGGTAATTTCTCATTATTGTTGAATAGAAAAATAATTACTCTGGCAAAATCCCCCGTAACCTGTCAGAGCATAAGTTAAAGATGCCTGGGGGCAGCCTTGCCTTCACTGTCCCCTTTTTGCAAGAAAAAGGGGATGAATTTATTCTTTTTTTTTTTTCATAATAATTCAATCCTTTTTCAGCTTGGCTAGGGGACACCTCATTTGGTCTGGTTCACTGTTTGTCTGTGAGAGGAGCTGGGTCCATCTGTGAAGAGGGTGAAGCAGAGCTTTGGTCAGCAAAGTGCATGTGAGCTCGACAGAGGATTTGTGTATGGTTGGGGGTTGGGGTGGGGATTTTGTGGGTGAGGTGCTGCATTTTCTGGTTTCCCTTTCTCTTGACATAAAACATGAATAAGTGTAAGATAAAAACCTTGGACAGTATTCAGACTCTGACAGAGTATGGATATTTCATCTGCCCAGGGATAGAATCCACAGTAATTCTGTCTCCAACTTGTCTTTGCCTTCAGACTTCCTGGAAGCAAGAGTGAGTGCAAGCATGTGTGGTTTTGAGGGGAGGTCCTGAACTTTCCCTGCTGTAGTCTGTCTTACCCATGTTCATTTGCATCCCAAATATATGATGCTCCCAAGTCATTGGATGCTGCATGAGTAGCTCCAGCAATGCAAATTACTGAGTTAACAGGAGCTGAAAACAGCTGTGTCGTTGCTAGTCTCCCCTGCCCTATTCCTTCCCTATGACAAGCATGTCTAAAAGGTCCCAGCGAAGTGATGCTACAGCCTTTCTTTTGACAAATGAGGAGCACTAGAGCTCTTCATTACTTGTGGAACAATGCAATCCTTTATAAGCTTATAGTGGCTGGCCCAAGGAAGGGTGAGTGTGCAGAGGTGTGTTGCTAGAAACTAGTTGCTAGGCTTGTATTGAACACCTACATGTATGTGCTCTGCTTACTGTTGTGGCTCCTTGGCTAGCTGATGTGGCAATGTTTGCAGGTGGAAGCACTATCAGGTATACACCAGCAAAAAGGAAAGAGCAGCAGGTCTCTGTGACAACAGATTTCTAAGCAACAGAAATCTGAGCAGCAGATTTCTAGGACATGGTGATGGTTAAAATACCTCTTCACGTGATTGAATTTTTAGTGAGTCATTGTCCTGCCACTGCTGAGTGAGATGGCTTTGACCCAGCCAAGAGCTTTCTCAGGAGCTGGAATGCTAAAAGCTATCCTTACCATTTCTTCCCTGGATGCGTGGCAAAAGTCAAAGCAAAATTGTGAGGCAGGAAAGACAGTCTGCTCAGTACCTGGGAGTGAACTCCAATGGTAACATCTTCAGGAAAAACAGAAGCAGAACTAAAAACCCCAGAGTTGTTTCTCCATGTGTAGGTGCAATGAATGAGATACATAGGTGTTTTGTATTTTATGTTGGGATATTTTTTCCTGTCAGGATAGCAAATACTTTCTGACTTAGCTTCATATTGCTCAGGCATGAAGGAGTACTCGGTACTCAGGGTGCTTATGAACTTGGCTTTGCACACTAGGAAGACGGCTGCCATGAGTAGGGTAGAACGGCTCTGAAGACTGCAACTGGGGCATCTTCAGAAGTGATCCTATGTGGTACAAATGATTTAAATCTTGGGGTCTTAGAGGAGCAGAGCAAACTGCACCAAACATTTCAAACCCAACTATTAAACATATTGGCACTTCTGAAGGAAGCAATTGTTGTCTTGCACCTGTGCAAGGGTTTTCACAGAAGTAAGACATGGAGGTTTGGGTGCCTGTTGTTGGTCACCCAGGTCTGGAAATGCCCGATTCAGCTGCCGGTGCCAGTGGCGGTGTGCTTGCATATGCTCTCCATTGTATGCTGGATTAAGAACTGCTGTGTTCTGGCGATGCGGAGTGCTGTTAAACAGTAGATACAGGTCATCTTTAAATATTATTGGCAAAATATGTATGGCACCAAAGTGTAAGGATTTCTCACAACAATTACATTTAAATAATTATCTAGTATTTAATTAGCCTGCAGTACCACTGTTTTATATGAAAAGCACCACAGTGGATGCCTCTTGTATTTAGTTTCTAAGTAATTTCTTGTCAGCTTACGCTGATAGTCGGGTTATGCAGCACTACAGAATTACCGAGGCTTCTTTGTTGTTAGTACTGAGCATGTGAGATATGCAGCCCAGAACAGGGGTGGTGTGGAGAGGAAGTAATAATAATTTTATTTACAACTCGTTTATGAAACCATTTTAGCATTTGAAGAAAAACAGCTATTTGTGAGAAACAAAGGTTTTATGTGTTAAGTGCGCTCAATACACTTTTTTGTCTTATGAACCAAACATTTCAGATTTTATCTTCAGGTAGAACTAGAACTTTACCTAGGAAAATTAGTTTGAAATATCAGATAGACATCTTCACCCCCAAATTGTAGATGGATAAGTGCAATCCTGTCCAAATTCTTCTTTACAAAGGACAAACATACTGTCATTTTGCCTCTTGCTGAGTGAATGATCTGTTGCTTCCTAGGACAGTGACAACCTCTGGTGGGATGCCTTTGCAACTGAATTTTTTGAAGACGATGCAACCTTAACCCTTTCGTTTTGTTTGGAAGATGGACCAAAGCGATACAGTAAGATACACACTTTTTTGTTCTAATTTTAAGCCTCAGTCTCTAAACACAATTTATCAGACAGATGCAAGCCTGATGACGGCAAAGTTGCTTGCTTGTATTGAGTGACCATCAGATTGCATTAAGGATTTGCCTGGGTTGGTGTCCCAAGACAGTTGGTAATCCATTTTTGGTGAAGTTCCTCTGTATTTTATGACATGACAAAAAATGATTGGCTAGTAGAGCAGGAAAAAGTAATGCAATATTATCTTTAGGAATTTGAAAACTTATTTGCTTTGGCTGTGTTTGAACTTTGTTTATTTGGTTTCTGAAAATGTTCAAGTTTTGAGCCTTTTAGGCAAACTGGAACATAGGGGGTCCATAAACACATAAACACTAGAAGAAACCTCTTCGTAGTGAAGGTGACAGAGCACTGGAACAGGCTGCCCAGCCTGCTTGTGGAGTCTCCTTGTCTGGAGACGTTACAGACCCGCCTGGCTGTGTTCCTGTGGGACTTGGTCTAGGTGACCCAACTCTGGCAGGGGGATTGGACTGGGTGATCTCTTGAGGTCCCTTCCAATCCCTAGCACTCTGTGATTCTGTGAACAGTTTTCACAGAAAGGGAACGCTGCAGGAAATGACAGTATTGTTGCTGGGTTAGGGTTCCATGGATCAGAACAAGCCCAAACCAAAGCTGTGTCTTTGGTGGTGTAGATAATTGTCATGCCATCAGCTGTGTGGAGCTGTGCTGGTTGCATGCGTTAGAGACCTGCCTTGGGTATTGTCTGAACAGTGGTGGAAGTGAAGTGGTGAATGAACCGGATGGCATTGCCCACATATGCTGAGTGGGACATGGGTAAAATCCGATGAGTGAATTGTTTGAAGAGAATGATCTGCTCAGCTTTAGCGTTAAGCGATGGAGAGATAAGGAAACATTGAAAAACTGCATTGCCAATCGCTTCACTCCATTCAGAGTGACCCTCACTTCATGGTGACAGCTTGTGGTCTCTCCTTAATGTTCTGAATCTTGCAAGGTTCTCTTTTTTCATGAGTGACTGTCACCTTATCACTCCTGTACTTCCAGTTCCCTTCATCAATTATCTCAGGTATTTATTTGACAAGTGTTACCTTCTCCTGGAGAAGAAATAACAGCCGCTTAGAGCGCACGTTCTTGGATTAGTGTTGACAGAATCACAGTTTCTTGCCTTTCAGAGCAAGTGATAACTCTGTAAAGGTCCTCAAATTACAGCCTGTAGCAACATCGCTAACAGCTGATCTGTCCCTATTAGGTTGAGTCAACTTGTCAGATATCAGATTTGCTAGTTGTGTTATCAGTCCAGAAGGCACAGATACATCAGCAAAAAAGCAATTAATGTCCGGTTGGATCAGAGGCAGTTGTGTTCCTGGAGAACAGACCTGCATATGAAAGAATGTGACGAGTAAAATAGGCCTCTTGTCACAAGTGGTTGATAATGGCTGTGCTGTCTGTCACTGGGACAGTCTGGTGTGGGGCAATACTGTGATTCTTGGCATTGTTGTGGGTACGCATGATTGAACCATCAGCTTTGTGTAGGCACGTTTTTCAACTGGCCAATACCGAGGATGGTTCCTCTGGTTTTAATTTCTGACCAAACTGTTAGTTTGCACAAACTGTTGTTGCCTTTGCTGTTGTTATTGTCAGCATCTGGAAGGAAAGCTGAGCATTGAGAGCTCTGTCTGTTGATTCACATTTCCTGCCCCTCATTAGTCAATATTAATGTAATTCTGAACTACAGTAGGGATGTTTTTAGGACACACCACATATTCCTGTGTAGTGATACCCTAAAGAGCGTGCTTGAGCTATTCCAGAGTGGAGCTTCCGTTGCCACCAGAGTGGACCTTAAGGGCAACTCTGGGGGTGCCAGGAAGTCCCGGACTCTGCTTGGAAGTACCTTTGGCATTACTTGGAGAGCGTTTACACTCAAGGTTATGTATCAAGAGCAGCCCCATCTTCCTACCAAAGAAGTTTTTGTCCAAAAACATGTCCAGGAGGGAGAACAGTCTGCTCTCTTTTTTCAGTTCAAACAGTGAAAAGTCACTCGTATGTGTGGCAGGTCCTTGCTAAGTCGATCTGAGCAAGGTCTCTCTTTTCCTGCCCAAGCCGTGTGTGTGTTCCATTACAATTGCGGATGGTTCCTGCTGTAACCCAAGTAACCGACTAAATTGCTAGCTGTTGGGTTGGAACTTCTGTTGGGTAAGCCTGAATATGCTGAGAACTGGCAGCACCGCACATGAAATTTTGAACAAGATGAAACAGAAGTGCCTGGTCTCCATCAATGCTGTCCCCAGCCCGACACCTGCCTCCTTGCCCAGCTGTGCACTCTTTCTTGTGTAGTGGGCATGAAGAACCTTGCAGTTGGCTAAGAGACAAATTGTTCTTACTCTTGTGGGCACAAATGGTGATGGAGGGAAGGGTAGGTTCTAGAAAGGAGAAACAAGGCATTCTTTGAGTTGTTTACAGGATTGCTAGTGATGGAAGATGCCGACCTTTTGCCTTGGTTCCAGGATTCACCTCCAGATTGCCTGCCTTTGTCTTGCTGCAGCCCAGGAGAGACTGGCTCACTTCTCTCACACTTGATTGTGGCTGCCACCTCATTTGTTTTCTTTGGGGATTGGATTCCCTCTTTGGAGAACCAAAACAGGCTCTTCTGGAGCAAATCAATTCCAGAAAGAATCCTGGGGCAAGGACAGCTTTTCATTGTCAATGGTCACAATTTTTCTCTGGCTTGTGCCAGTTCTCAACTCTTTTCCCTCCTTATTTTCAGCAGCTGTGTGGGTCTTGCTTCTTCAACTCTGAATACAGGGAGAAGCATGGTGATTTGCCCCACCTTCCTTCTTCAGAGCCCCCAGGAGCACTGTGGGAGGCTGGTGGGAACTTGCATGTTCTATTCTGTTCTTCTCTAGTCTTGACTGCAAGATTAGACTCCAGCTCTCTCTGGAAGCTACTTTTCCATGCTTACTTTACTACCTTTTCGTGGGTTTCCTATCACAACCTTTTTCCCAGCTGGCCCTCTCTGCCTTCTGCTCTTACCTGGGCAGCCCAATCCCACAGCCCACACGGCGTGTTCAGAGCAGGAGAGTCAAGCCTGTAAAGCACAGTCTGTGTATTACAGGATTTAAAAAACACTACTTGTACTTTTTGCTGTTACTTGCTCTTTTTTTTCCTGTCCAAGAAACAGTAGGGGTTGTAAACTCGCTTCTCTTTTGTCTCTGAAAACTAAGGTGCCTGTTTCGTTTCTTGGTCCCAGACTCAAGCTTCACAAAAACACCAGCTATTTTGAGGTGCCTCTACCCCATTGCCACGTTTTGTAGCTCTCCTCTCTATGCTGGGAAAAGTCGTTTTCTTCCCTTTCGCCTGTTATTGTTGGGCCAGTCAGGTTTCTCCTCGACTGTCACCACTGAGATTCTTTAATTTTTGGGGAAAAATAGATTTGGGGAAAAGTGGGGATGTAAACTCAGTGGGTTATGGTTGCTTTACTTGGCACGAGACAGCGCGCTGCACTGATACTCGAGGTTGCTCTAAATGTGCCTGTGTATCTGTATGGCATGTAAAGATGCTCCCTGTAGTAGAGGTCTGTTAGTTCAGTGATCCACCAAGAATTCATTTGATTGCCAGGTTTGTTAGACCCAATGTTTGCAGAACATTCTTCTGCCTAGGACAGATGTGCACTTGAAAAGCCAGCTCAACCTTTCGTACAGAGAGTCTGTGTCAGACCTGAAATTGCTACCATGCCATCTTTGCCACTCGTTTTGTCTTTCCTCAGTATTTTATTTCTGTAGATGTGAGAACATCACCTTCTGCAGTTCTTCCTCCCCAGTGCAGCATTCCAGAAAGAAGATTCTATCTTTCTTCCAAGCCTCCGCTGAAACTGTGTGTTTTTCTCATGCGTTTATACTTCTCAGCTATTCTGTTGGAATGGCATTATCTATGAACACCACTCACGTTATTTAATTCTGTGCTGAAATTGAGTTTTAATGAGCAATGCTGACGAAAATAAAGATATATTTTAAAGTAACAAAGATGTAATTTTGTGCCTTTTCTGTAGTCTGCCTTTTTGGCAGTAGCAAGACGTAGCGAGAAAGCTCCTGTATTCCAATGCCTAAAGACAGGGGAAGAGTCCTAAAACCAGAGAGATGCTACCTGTTTTAAACTGCACTGAATCCCATTCAACAGAAACTAAGATGTAAACCTGTGAAATTAATTTTAGAATGACAGCAAAAACCCCCCGTGTGCTTTAATTTATTATGCCCTGATTTATTGGGTCAAGAAGTAAACAGGATTTAAACAAAACCAGAAAAGAAAATATGCCTAATGGAGCAGATTCATTTGTTTCTTAATGTGGGTAAAACGTATTCATTTCCTCTTAAGAGCCTTCCATCCCTGCAAAAGGGTAAACACTAGACTCTCATCCATTGTTGCCCAGGTTCTTTGTTTCTTAGAGACAAAATATTTCCCGAACAGATAAGAGAAACAAGTTTGATTGACAGCTCGTAGCAGAGTCTCATCAGCTGCTGTGCTGACAGCCTGGTGAGGCACACTGTGCTGATGTGGTGGGGACTGACAGGTGATTGACAGCCCAAGACTGTGGAGACAGGAAAGATGAAGCATGCTCAGTAAGAATAATGTGCAGTGTTTATGCAGCACTGCAGAGAATAGAAGCTTGAGAGTTAACTCTTTCAGAGCAAAGTGCCACTATAATGCATAATGGATGCAGTTGCCACTGTACTGAAAATTAGAGCTTATCTACATTTCTGTTCACTAAATGCTTTCTGTTCACGGAGAGCTATATACTGAGAGGAGGCAAAAGCATGAGCCATCGCGTTTGTAGATGTGAAATAATTTTATGTGCAGTAGGTATGATGGAGTCTATAGAAAGGATTTATTTAAACCTATAGAGGTGGAATGTATTGAGGATTTCAGGCACTTTGCTAGGCTTCCATAACCAAGTTTTGCAGAGCACTGCATAGTGTTGCACAGCAGAAATTTCAAAGGGAACCAGCTGAACTCTTTTGCACTGCGTATCCCTAGAAAAATGCACTGGTTTCAGTTTTATTGTGGCTCTGAATCTGTGGCTGAGAACTGAAGGTGTCTTTTGTGTTGCAGTTGCCATTGCAGTTTGTGTTTAGTTTGCACATGATAACTACACCATCATTTGCATTTTGTGCACTTACTGTTCATTTTCTCCATTTGCTGCATGAACCCTGCTTGATTTTAATTTGTTTCCTGATTTTTTTTTGGTAATTGGAAAATTAGAGGTAGTTTTCCCGACAGTAGTTTCTGAGTACAATGAACTTTGGGGGAAACAGTAAAATCACCTGCTTTAAAGTGCGTATCTGAGTATCCCCACGTGTCTTTACAATGTATGGCTTAGACTTTGTTCCGGATTGTTTCATGAGTACTCAGTGATCCATCTGCATTCTACCCATGTCACTGTTGATGACCTCTGCAGTACAGGTAACTGCAGGCCCTGGTTAAATAACTTCTGCAGAAGTTAAGGGTAGAAAGCTACATCTTGTGGGCATTTCTTACAAGCAGGGAACATAGTGTAGAGATAAACAGGGAGCCTTCACCACACATTACCTGCTTGCTTAACTAGTCTCAAAAAGAATTGTTTCCAGAGGTCAGCATGCCTCTAAAGATGTCTATAAAGATGTCATTTGACTTCTCTCACCTAACTCTTAACAGAGAAAATTAGACCTGCCAAGAGAAACAGGCTGTAGTGTTTCCAAGAACACGCTCTTTCTTTTTCCAGTTATTTTTTTTCCCAAAGATATCGCAGTTATTAAACGTGATTTGAGCATTGAGGTACAGCACAGTGAATTGACTGGCCTAGCTGTTTAAGCAAGACAGATTATTCTGTGTGTATGCCTTGTCTTCATGTTTACGTACCACTCTTACAGCTTTGCTGTTTTCATAGTTTATTGGCAATCATTTTGAGTTTCATTTATGATTGTAGATTAAAATTTCAGGCACTAGCGGGGATCCATAGGAACTTGTGGACCTGTTAGACACGTGTCTCCATTGCCCAGTTAACGGTTTGTAATTGATAATTACTCGTGAAAATTGGTGTTTTGAGAAGTTCTGAGCCCATTGTACATATGCTGGGTTACATTCATGGATTAATAATTCTAAGTAAGAATAGGAGCAATGCGTGAGTGTGCCAAATGCAGTACAGGTGTCTAAGTGTACTAGACCGATGCACTTACCTTTATCACCTAAGCGTCTGAAAGCCCATCAAAGAATAACATGATACTTGTTTGACAGACCTGTTTTCCATAAACCCGGTTGACTGGCATAAACTGCATCCCCTTCATGTTGATCCTTGTCAGTTAAACGCTGGATATTTTTCTCACTCTTTTCTCTGCGTTGGCACAAAGAAAAGGCATTATGTTTGACAGTTCTCTGTCTGAACAGTGTCCCTTCTGCAGCATCACCACAACAGGACTGGGGTTTGAAAATGTCTATAGTACTGGGCTTTTAAAAATGATTTTGTAATGCCAGATAGAAAGAGAAAATCTTAGAACTGCTAGTTTTAAAGCGTTTACTACTATTAGGTATTAAAGATTCTTTGCTACTGGTAGACTAGGAAGCCATTTTCATCTCAAGATCGACAGTCTTTCTAAAAGTAGAACAAAAAAGCTTTTTGTGTATTAATGTTAACAAATTTCTGTTTCAAAATTAAATTAAGTTTTGAATACAATTCAAGGTCTTTCTTACCTTATCTGGCCAGTACATTAACAGATCTTTCAGTGCCACCTTCAGCATCTCCTTCTAATATTTATTTTCTATTTCATAATGTGTTTTTACAGAATGAGTTCCCTTTTTTCTTCTACCTTTGCTTTTACATCCTATAATCATGGTAATTACCAGGCTTTTTCCTTCTAATTATTGCCTTAATTTTTCCAGTAAGTTTTTTTGCCAAAGTTGGTTTCTTTCTCACAGTGTAGTTGTGGATTTTTGATATCTTATCCAATCTGCTTAGCAGATTCTTAGTTTTCACGTGTAGTTTCTAACTGAATTTGTCACAGTCAATTCAGCTTCACTGAATCCAGCTTTTGGAAGCACCAGCTCTATCTCTCCCCCTGACTTGGATTACGTGTTCTTTGTCTGTGCTGAGGATGGTTTTGCATTGCATTTGTGTCGAAACATGTGGTCTGATTTGGGAGTGTTCAGGGGAGAGCAAAAGTCATGAAAATAAGACTTAGTAACAAAAATGAAATAAGAGAAGACCTGGAAAAAAGGAGAGGGGGAAAATGGGACGTGATAGGAAAGCCCTGTTGTTTGTTTCCGTACCTGTGATGAGCATCATGCTTGCCTTAAATTGTGTTTTAGAAGTACAGTAAGGGGTTAATTCCTACTAATAAGAAAAATTAGGTGCTGGAAGAGATTATCTGAGGAAGCTGTGGAGCCTCCACCAGCCAAGGGGCTGTGTCTGACCTGCATCTCTGATTCCCTGGAGTTGCTGGTCCCAAAGCATCAGCTTTCAGCTCCCTTTGCAGTTCAGTCTCGGCCATCATAACAAGTTCCAGAATGATTTTGTCATCTCGGGTGCTGGTTTGTTTTAATGAAAACCTCCCTACTATGTCTTATTTTTAACAGTATGAATAATGTTTTCCTAATACTGCCGGCTGTGCAAGGCTTCTCACACGAGGCTTCCACTGATTTCCTGCAGCACGTGCATTCTTCTGGTTTTCGATGTTACTGGCAGGTGCCGATGGAATAATTCCTTCCAGTTCCTTATTTGCAATTACCAGATATGAATGAGACCTTCACCTCTGCCACTACAAGCTTGTTAACATAATGTTCCTGTGCTTCTGAGCTACCAAAACCTTTAAAACACAGAACGACTTCTTACTTTTTACAGTCACGTGCAACGTGTGTGTGTGCGCTCGTAGTTACACACACACAGCCTCAGTTAGGTACTTCATGGAGGGATTTACCATTAAAAGCATATTTTTAGCCTCTGTTGTGACTATCTTACCAAGAAATACAAGATTTCAGATCTCTTACAAATGGCTATTTCAAATCTCCTCTGCTTGTTACAGTGCCGGAGACCCTACCCTGTACCTGTCATGTGTGTGATGGGTTAGGACACCCTGGGACAAGCATGACACCTGGAAAAGGGCAATTAGGATCCTAAGTGAATATTGCAGAATTGTACACAGCCTCTAATTGCAGTGGCACACCAAACTCCCAGCCAGTCGCGTTGATTCTGCTGCTCTATAAACAGATGAAGTGATAACCCCTCTTGTGAAGAAATTATACAGTAATAGTATATGATGTATTATAGGAGTCCAGGTTTGTACAGGGAGCAGGAACAATAAAGGCAAAAGTAATGTGAGAGAATCACAGTGATGTATAGTCTTTTCCCCTGCCCAGTGCACATCATTCTTTTGCTATGGTTGGCTTTTGTTCACCCATTTGGTACAAATCACGTAGTGTCCAGTTCTTTATCTTGCTGGAGGTCGTGTTCATAAAATGCTGGGAAGCCATGCAAAATAATGGAAGTCAGTATCTTTTACACCCAAATATGGAAGTTTTTCACTCTTAGGAACTGGAGGGAGATGGTTTTTTTCTTTGAGTAGTGTCATGGCAGTTGGGAAGAACTGGTCAGTACTTTTTCCGGTCTTCTGAATACCTGTCAGGCAGATCAGTGTTTGGCTACCATTGGCATCAGTTCCTGAAATGCAGATTTTAAGCTTTTGAAACAATTAAGAACAATGCAGATTATTAAGCTTTTGAAACAATTAAGAACCATACAGGTTGATATACTAAGCTATTTAAAAAAACTCTTGCTGTGAAATTTCAAATAGGAATTTGTTATTGCTTTTACGGTTGTCATGTGAATTTTAACATGGCCAGTTGAGATAAGTTAAGCTGATGCAGAAATATGTTATAAGGTACTTACAGAGTGCCTGCAAGAAACTTTTTGAATCAGCTAGCATAGGCTCCCAGCTCTTAATGGGTTTGAGAGCTTTACATCTAGTATGATCATTTTATAATGATTTGAAAATCCCATATTCTGTGTACACCCTTAGCACTGCAGGTGCTGCAGACATCACAGCCCTAGGACTAAGAGGATAAAGCTTGTAGGTACATATGATAGTTTTAAAAGTCAAATAATGAAATAAAAATATGGCCTGTATTCACAAATTTAATCTCGCAGTCATGTGTGCAAACACAAATCAAACACAGTCCAGTATGCAAACAGGCATCCTAATGTAGTGCTGGGGGTATTACACAGAAGTGGGTGTTTGTGTTTACTGTACAAATAAAACATTAATGGCATTTTTACACTGTATTTCAGCGATGCAGTAGTGCTGTTCCACATCGTGCACCTAATTTTTAAGCACTAGGTATTTACTGCAGTGCAATTTTTTAAATGGCTTAGGAAAATACAAGATGCTGCATCACCAAAAATTATGGATTCTTTATAGAAATACATTTCAACTGGGTCAGCTGCAGCTTCATGATTAGTAGAAGCGGAGCCAAAAGCTGACTCTGGACACTGAGATACTGTTCCCAATTCCATATTGGAAGTTTCCTTGAATTAATGTAGTCATGATTTTTTTCTTTTAAACTCTACTGTGCATGAGAAGGCAGCGCTATTACACAGGGGCTATCGTTCTTTATCGTATTGAATTCTGCACTCCAAATTGTATTACCTTTAAAATGTTGCTGACATTTGGCTGTTCTGCTATTCTGCTCCGTATGGAGTTCATACCACAGGATTTTAAGTTCATTCTGGTGCATACAACAGTGTACCTCTCTCCTTGTTTTCTCTGAGAAGTGAGTACTGTGGAGGTCGTTTTTTCTCAACACAAATACAGCCAATATATAGATACACTGTTAAAGGTTGGCATCAGAGAGGGCAGTTTTTAGGAATATGCATTGTGCTTGGAAGAGAGTGCTTGCTCTTTGTGATCTTCCTTTGGTTTTGTGTGGTTCAACCTACTCTTCCACTGAACTTCTGGGAGTGTCCTGTCTTCTAAAGGATGTTGTTTGTTGTTCAGCTCTGCCTGCACAGGAAGAAGTGCTAATCTAGGTCCGGAATTTCAGAGCTGTTCTTTTTTGACCCTGGCCCCAAGTCACTGACTGTAAGTGTTGGTACTTCTTGAAAGCCAAGAGGTGTACAGATGAGCTGTGATACTCCAGAGGTGGTCCTGGGCTGCTGCATGCAGGGAGCTGCCTACAACCTTGTGTTTTTATGCTGTGAGTCAGTTTCTTTGTTGTCGCTCAGCCAAGACATGTGGCTCATGATTCACTGGTTGAGAAGTTTATTGCTCACAGGCACTACCACATGCAGCTTGGTATTAGGCAAGAGTATAGGTGATGTCTCTTCCACACCTCTACTCCAGAATGAACTGATGATTTGTAAGAGTGTTCTTTCAGCCAAATTAGTGTCTTAAAGTAGTGTCTTGTAGTGTCTTAAAGTGCTGATCCATTATTATCATTGCCTCTTTTATACCAAATAGCTACTTTTAGTCTGTGACCCAGGCTGGTCTCAGTTACCTTTTTGGATATAGGGGAGGAATGCCTGCGGAGAAGCAGCATTGGACACCTATCTGTCCAGCAGCAGCTTTTGAGTCAATGTCAATCTGTGCAAGTTCACTGGGTGCCTTAAAGTTGATGTTGACCATTTCACAGGATGTTTTAAAAGTCCATTCCTGCTCCCATCTCCATCTGGTTATGAAAAAGGCTTTTATATACAATTGCATCTAGGCCAGAAATATAAGAATACTGTGTAATTCCATTTTATTTTTGTCTTTAATGTCTGGACCTGAATTAATAGGGCATTACTTTTCATCCTGATATCAATCTTGTTCCTTTCATTCAGATCCAAAATTCCTTTGTAGTACATGATATAATTCACTGGAATGAGGTGAAATGAAACTCGGGTCCAGGGAGCATTAAACTAACGTATATTTGGTGCATGTGCAGTAGTAGCAGCCTGCTGTATAACTCTTTGTGTTTCCCTGCCCTTTCTGAGTTGCTTGTAGACGTTAAAACTTTCTTAATTCTCAAAATTTGATATTATCTGCATTTGTCCACCTCCCCATCTCAGTCTTAACACAAATCTGTTCATCCACTATTAAATGTGATTAGAGCGATTCAGAACACACTTTTATAAAATGAAGTCCCTGTGTTGTTTCTTCTCTAAGCAATCCTAAACTCCAGCCAGCTTGGTATTCCCTAACTGCAGATCAGTGCTTTCTTTTGTGGCAAATTGGCTTTGATTTGACAGCTAATTTTGTTTCAAGATTGTATGCACCCCAGCTTTTCTGCTGAGGCTCGGCTCTTAGGGACAGTTGCACATGCATGGCTGGCTATGCATCAAAAGCTATAATCCAAAAAGGTGCTCTGGGTCATGGTTATTAAAAAAATAAAGGTCCAGCCACAGAGATGTTGAACCAGAGCATGGCCTTGTACCAAGAAAATATTTATCAAGTTGGAAAGCAAAGGAGGAGCTGCCCTTTCCAGACTGTATTCAATAGTCTGGGTTTTTTCATTATTTAGAGTTTAACTTGTGAGCACAGCCTCTAACAGGAATTTGTGTGCAACCTGAGAATGAGATTTTGGTAGGGAGAAGGTGCTTGAATAAATAAAAAGCAAGAGACTGGACAATACATAACAGCTTGGTGATCCAGCATCTAAAGCCACCTTCAGAGTTTGTTCTCTTAGCCCTCTCAGAGGCAGCTTGTTGATTTCAGGTTACAAAGTGTTGTGCTAGTCGCTGGAGGCTACATCAACATTAGTACGCAGTGCAGCATGATAGGAGAGAATCTGAAGAGCAGAGCAGCTGGTGCTAAGGACATGACTTCCACATTTTGCAGAGGTTTACTTTGGACTAGGTCCAGCCCAGTCTAGTGAACTAAATGCCTGCTAATAGCTGGCATGCACTAGGAATACTCTTAGCCCATGAGATTCCTCTCCTGTGAAGGGAATCCATTCTGTGAGCGAAGACAGAAGTGGGGTGATGTGGCCACTGACCAGGAAAGCAGTTCTTAATTGAGAATTGAGATACAAAGTGTGTGTGAGTTTAGCTCTGGAGCAGAAACCCATTCATGGTAATGTCTCATTAGGTGTTGTGTCAGGTGATATGTGTGGTATCCTCAGTAAAAAAAGTGGTTTAGTTTTACTCCTTCTGTTTATAGCATAGAGGGACTAACACTCTGCACCTCTACCTTGCTTCCAAAAAAATGCATGTTACTCCTGGAGGAGCCTGTTCTGTGTATCTAGTACTGACTGTGTTCCTGTGGTTCCACTCCTCTCTGGCCTGATGGCAATTCCTCTTCTTCAAACCCCTGATTAATTTTTTTTTAAGAGATGTGTAAAAGGCAGACTATTTAGCACACTGCCTACCACTCTTTTCACTTAGTTTAGTCTTGGTGAGGTCTGCACCCTTGCTTTTCAGCTGTGTCTCTGCCCTCCCTCAGGGTCAGCCGGTAGACAGGATTGGCAGTAGCTGTTTTTTCTACTCTGGATGCACTTCCCCTGTGTGGGTCAGGCAGTTGGCCCCAGCTGACAGTCCTAGAGTGCTGTGTGGAAACCCCTTCACTCAGGGATGGGGTCATGAGTATTCCTGGCATACTTCGAAAGCCGTTCTGAAATCTCAAAATGCCACCTTCTGAAATCTTCCCTCCCCCATCAATTCTCCTTAATAATGAGAAAGCTAAAATAGCTGTTTGGAATCTGGTGGTGTGATTCTGCAGTGCGTAGCTCAGATATAATAAATATAATTTTAGCTGTTCCTAGCTTTTCCAAAAGAACATAACCAGTATGTTAGCAGAAACATTGTGGACTGCCACCACTTCATAGTAGTGTTAATGTGTCTTGCTGTGTCTCCTGACTGTAGAAAGGTGCACGCATATATCTAGGGTGTAGTTAATTTGTGTTCTATCACGTTCATTTGTGCAAATATATGTGATCATGTAATTACAGCCTGCATTATTGCAATGCAGATGCAAAGGGAAGCATGATTAAGACTGTGCTGTCAACTTCACTTTGAACATTCCCTGGCACCTGAGCACCTTGCAGTGCAACATTAGCTTTAGGTGAAGCTTTTGCAGCAACTGCTGGAAATCAGATCAATGCTAAAGTCGATGGCGAATCGCTGCTGCCCTAAACACAAGTATGTAGAATGTGATCCTCAGTCACCCACAGCACACAAACCCAGGGTTAGTATGGAAGTCATAGCTATGATTAGCTAGTACAGAAGATGAGACTAACTTCTCAGCAGAAGTGGTTAGTGAGAGCTGTGACACAAGTACATGAAGCACAGTGTCTGTGGACCTGGCCATCGCTAGTGCATTGTGCTACAAGAGAAAATGAAGTGTCCAAGGACCAGCTCTCTCCTTGCCTTCATCGTTACAGAGTTGGCACTTCTGGAGAAAAAGGATTAATCCCAAACTTAGACTACTCCTTCCACAACAGGTGATATTGTCAGTGTTTGATTTGTACTGTGGATCATGGGATAGTAGTTCAATTTTGTGTAAGCTGAATGCTTGTTTATGGACAAGTTTAGCATCTACTGAAAGTACTAGTTAATATGCAGGGACTGTAAACAAAAGATATTCTTTACAGAGAGCATTTGAGCGCCATTTTTTAGCAAGACTTTAATGAGGTAATATTGGCATGTGAGGATTTTCTGGCTTGCCTGCGCAGGGGGGAATTGTACCACCACACAGCTCTGTGATTGAGTATTCCATTTCTGTCCCTTCCTTTTTTTCAAGTAAGGGTTATTGCAATTGCACAGCATTTATAATTTGTCCTTATGAAACCAATACATCCACTCACCAGGCTGTGACACATTTCTCACTAGACCCGCCGACAGGATCTAAACTACACTTCTTCCCTGTGCTTTGAATTTGCAAGTAGAAGTCAGCAGGACTGGAAGGGTCCACCATGAGTCCTTTACCACGAAATTTGGAAACAGTTCTAGCATTTGAGAAAAAGACCGTGAGCCTGCATCACGGAGCTGTGTTACAACAGCATATACAGCTTTTACACGTCACCATCCTATTTTCATTCTTAATAAAGAACATAGATTCTTTTTTTGCAAGTGTTTCAAGCACCTCTGTCTCTGTCTTGTCCTTTATATGATCGTAGTTAGTCTTCAGTTTTTGTCACTGTTGTACTTTGTGATCCCAAATATTTGGTGAAGGATGACGTTGGACATGTTTAGATAGCTCAGTTAGTAAGGAAGGAACTGACTTGAAAACAGCATCCTGATATACTTGCTGTGTTCAAGTCAACAGCGCTTGGGTAAAGCAGTGCCTTTTGGTTTATGCTCGTATGCCTTACCTATGCACAGAGGGGCAAAGACCAGATATTTCAGCAGCAGAAAATGCTTACGGTCTATTTACAAGCATTTGTGTGGACTTCATGTTAAGGTATCCATGGCTGCAATTATGTACAGCAATCTGAGGATAAGAAAAATCACTGTTATAAAAGAGTATTTAGAGATGCAGCATCATTTATGAAACTCATTCATGAAACAAAAGCTTCTGATTTGTCATAAAATCATTTAGTTTCTAGGTTTCTGACACAACCACCTTGGTAGAGGATCTTACATATATAGTCCTCCATTTTGAAAAGCAGTCTAGGAAAGAGAATACTTGTTTTATTACATGCGAGTAAACCTACTGTTCGGATTTTATGCAAGAACGTGAAAATCAATGGTTCTCTGAAAACAAATATAGGCCAAAACGTCAGTAATTACAAGGGTCTTTATGCAGGTTCACATCACTATAGCAGTACTTTGTTAAAGTAGTGTTTAGCTAGCTCTGTACCTTTTAAAGAAAATAGTCTTCTCATTAAATCATGGTGGAGCTCCAGCACTTTTCATCAAAATATTGGTCTGGAAACTTAACTGAGTTTTAGGTTTTCTGGACCGAAGGAAGCAGCTCCTTCTCAGATTCCCTCTGGATCATTTGCCACACTCTTTTTCCATTACCAATCCTAAATTATGCCATACTTAGTGCCTTGTGTTTGGATGAGTCCATGCCCAGTGCTTCCACAGTAGAAACAAGAGTATTGGAGCTTTTTGCCCATCCATTTCCCCTTTAACTTTGTCTGTTAAAATAATTTTAAAAACAGTAATATATACTACATACCGTGTTTTTCATTCATCACAATTTTTTTCAGGATAGTGAGAGACGTGATCGACATTGCAGGGATGGTAGACAATACATGAATTCTTTGCCAGCACGTATGAAAGTTTCCGTGGATGATGCGAGAATGGCTACAAATCCTCAAAGGGAAGGTTCTTCCTTTCTTTGATATTTCGAATGTGGCTCACCCTTACTTGGTGGGATTGCAAAGAGCTGTTGACAGACATAGATCAGTGGAAACCTTTCTTAAAAGTAATGTTTTCTTCTTCTTCCTCCAGAAGAAATCTGACTTGCTGTTTCACATGTTAGATGCCTCCTGCTCACTGAGAATAGCAGCAATCAGGTTTGTGCTGTTGCTGAACTAGCTTAAATATAGACATCTACAAAGACAGCAGTAATGAATCTCAGCTAATACCCTGTTTATTCTTGCAGAGCTTTTGTATAGATTCCTTTGCTGTCACTGAAGATGCTTTTATGATTTTTGGAATGTATTTCTCTTTCACAACAGCACAGAAGCTTTCATCTGTCTGCCATCATTACTGTTTACAATTGCAGTGGCACTAAAGATGATCTTCTTCAAGTTTCCAATCCACACTGTTTTCTCAGGTGCTTCAAAACTGCCGGAAGTTAATTCAGGGATAATACATGTAATGCAGTCTATTAGGTCTGATGCCTTGAATTCCTCCAGACATGTCAGGAGTGACTCAAGCTCTTATTTGTTTTCCCGTGGAGCACATGAAAGCATCCTTTTACTTAAAATCGACCCAATTCTATCCATTGCCAAAAGTGCAATGAAAATTAGTTTGGACAGCCAAAAGGTCATGGAATGCTTTGCTAAAGGGATATCTCATCAGAGTGTCGCATACAGTTCTCGAGATATGCTGCAGCATAGCAAAGCCCAATTTTCTACTTAAATAAAATGTAGGTTTCTAAGAGTTTGTAATGTTTGCCAGTGGGATAAACACTGGAGAAGAAAGCACGAGAAGAACAGGCACCACATATGTTGGTATGTTCATTCCAAAGACGTACTTGAAGCTACGTAGTTGGTTTATAGGATGTGTGCAGGGAAACCTGGAACCTGAAAACAGAGTGATCCTCCCCAGATTGCTGTGGACTCTTCTTTCTTTTCCAAGTGGATTTTCTTCTTAATATAATTTTTTATTGCTTGGAGGTCTTATCTCTGGACTGGATGATTAGTCTCAAAGTAGTCTTTGAGACACTCTTAAAATTTCAAGGTAATGATCTGGCTGTAGTTGTATATAGAAGCTAGCAAAACCCCTCGCAAATCCTGGGTTATAGTTTTCACTACAAAACCAGCCTTTTTGCTTTAGATCACCCTTCCTAAACCTTTGGACAAGATGATGTCTAGTGGGAAAATTCCTTTATAGTTAGCCTCTGACTTACTGCAATTATTATTGTGTTGTTGCTGCAGCTAGTCTCATTTCGAAGGCAGTAGAATATTATGGGAACCAGTGTTTGCTCAGAATACAAAAAATGTACCAAATACTAAGCTAAGTTGCTTATCATTCTAAGAGAGCCAATCTGATTTTAAGATCAGAGTCAGTGAGTTGCGGGTCTGTAACCAAGAGTGTGAAAGCCTGCATGATCTGAACCGGACCTCTTGTGAGTTGTATTTCACCTTAAAATGCAAAGCAGATATTTTTCTTTTGCTGTACGTTTTGCTTGAGGTCTGAGATGAATTCACAGAACATCCACAGGAAAAAAAAAATCTCTCTTCCACATTGGCATCATTAATCCTGCATTTTCTACAGCAAAATACAAATTAATTTTATGTAGCACTGAGCTAAAAGTCAAAGATAATAAAACCTCGCAGGTTACTTCTAATCTTTTGCCATGTGTCGGAGTGCATCACATTATCAATGGAGAAGAGACAGTTTTCATTTCAGTACACGGTCTTTTTCAGCTTTTTTATCCTGTAGCCTCTTGTTTTTATGAGGAAAATTACCATGCTCTCATTTATTTTCTCTCAGTTGCTTTTATCATCCTGGAAGTGAAAAATTCTGTCCCCAGTTATTCCCATGCAGTAGCTGTTCTGAGAATTTGGGCTTTTTAGTGAGATTTTTCTTCTTTAATTCATAGTAGATAATACTGGCAGACAGCGTCACGTATGTGCAAAATAAAGATGCTGCCTCGTGCTGTGATTTGTGACTGAAGTTACACGTCAACAAATAGAGAAGTTCTATGTGATGCAGTAGCAAAGGATCAAAACCTGCCCTACTCATCTTGTGACTGTTGATTCAGGTAAGATCTGTCCTTTTGGGCTGCCTTTGGTTGCCTGAACACTCACACACATCTGACATGGGTGTCCCAAACTGCCTTTCCACATCCACAGGAACCCAGGAGCTTCTAGGCCCATAACAGAGTTAACTTCTGCACACATCAACCGTGAAGGTTTTTCTAGATGACCTTCTTACAAATGCAAGTCCACACTCATCATAAATGGAGTTAGATGGTGTGAACTTTGGTCATCAGTGCTGCAATGAAATGTTTGTCTGACCAGTTAATTCTGCTCAGCAATTTTTACTTTTCATTTACAGCTCTCTTAGTAACTGCACTTTCTGGAGTTGTATTTGGGCAGTGTTTGCTACAGAGGATTGGAAAGCAGAAAAGGCCCTTGATTATGCTTGTGCCAGTGAAGACCAAGGTCCCTGCTCAATCCTGTGAACCATGTTGGGGTGTGGCAAGTGAGAGGCTGCACACACTGGTTGGGGCAGACAGGACAGGTGACCCTAAACTGACCAACAGGGTATTCATCATATTCACTATAAAGCTGAGGGACAAGGCTCAGCCTCTATTCAGCTTCCAGCACCTGTGGAGGAATCTGTGTTCTGCCTTGGATCCCTTGGACATTCATAGGTATTTCATTTGGTTGTATTTGTAAGAAAGCAGTTTTAGTTTTCTGTAAGTCCCTCTCCATTTTTCCATTTCTCTACTTCTTTAGAAAGGAAGAGGGGCTAATAGAGACCATATGTAGTGGCCAGTCCACGCTTCACTCTTGTCAACTTGCAGTGACAGTCCGACTTAGACCCGCTCAGTTTCTGCGTTTTTTGTTACCAAGGTAGTGTTTTGGTGTGGAGACTGAGGATGGTGAGCATGGACAACAGCTTTCAGTAACAGGATCCTAGAACGTCTTCTAGGTTATATGTCTCAGGCCTCAAAAAATACCCTCATTTTCTAGATTCCAAACCATCTTATGTACCACAGTCAGTGAAAGTTACTTGCACAGGCGAGGGGAGGACTGCTGTAAGAGATGAATGCCACACCTGTGTGAAAAGCCGGTGTGGCATCAGTGCCTGATAGCACTATTGAGGTTGAAAATGCAGACCTCTCAACATCAAGGCACATTGAAAGAGCAAACCCGTGCCATCGAAAAGCCTGGTCACGGAAATGACATTTTCACCCATTACGTTTCTATCAACCAGGGTACCTTTGTTCTCTAAGTTTCTTGAAGGTGAAAAAGCCCCTTAGAAGCAGGAGATAAACGCTGGCTTCTCTCTCCATTAAATGTCTGATAGAAAAGGGACATCTTGTTCAGTCACATGGCAGTTGTCCATAGGATTTGTGAGGCTAAGCTGTTAGCAGTTCAGAGCTGTCTCATTTTGGATAGGAGGGGTAACCTGTTAGGTCCTTTTAAAAGACTGACTCTCCTCCATACCACTTCTTCAGTCATACCTTTTTGGATAGTTGTGACAGTCTGTGTAGATGGCATCGTCACGTCTTGTGTCCATCATTTGTCTTGTGACTGTTAGGATTCCACATAAAACACGGCTAAGGAAGCATACCGGAATCAATTATACCATGATTGTATTAGGTGACACAAAGATCAGTTTCTACACTTCCCCCCCTTGAGAAATGCCATGACATTTGTGTTGATGTGAATTAAAAATGCCGTGTAGATAGGGCCTGGACTTCTGAACTCTGTTGCAAATGGAATATATACAGCTGTCAAAAAGCAGCACCAAAGGCTGGGCAGTGCAAAGGAAGGTCTGTCACTCAGACTGGCTGGTCTCAGACACTTGCACCGCTTTCTCTGTCCCGCACTCTGCAACATTTGATTGTCCAGAGAGCTTTTATCAACTGTTCAGCTAACATAAGTCCATGGAAAATTGGCCTAACCGTGTGCCAATTACCTTGCTATGATTCCTCAGGCACCCGAGGGCAGCTGTTAAATGCTGAATCTGATTCTGTGCTCATATCAGAATAGTCAGGTGTTACTTCTGGTTCTATTTGTTTTACCTGATTATTCATTTAACAGAAATTGCCAAATAGAAAACACTGGCATCTTCCTTTAGCTAAAGAGAAGAATTCGCTGGAATGCAGTTTTTATACCTTCCCCAATGTCAGTTTTCTCTCCATTCCCTTAAAATACATTTCCATCTTCAGTAATGTCCAGTCTTCCCAAACAGCTAGTTGTCCAGGAATCTTTGCTTTATGTATTCCAGTGTCTAAAAAAGTGGAAGGACCTTATCTGCAGGAGAAGATTAAAGTTGAACAGATGTAAATGGCTTCAGTCAACTGTGTAGGTTTTGTTTTGATATTTCATAATTCCAGAACTTGTTTGGACACCTCTAAGATTGTGTTTATGTTTTTGATGAGCACTTAAAACACTTTGCTCTTTGTAAATTCTTTACGTTAGTAAAGTCATTGCAGTTTCTTTATCCTTTCCCATCTTGGTGATCGGGCACTGCCTGGCTGAGGGTGTCCAGTTATCTCTCTCTGCCTCCCTACAATGTCAGCTTCTTCTTGCCTTTATATAGCAACAGTAGTAAAAACCAAGTAGTGTAATGCGTGTGATGGGATCTAACCTGCTGTGGGCAAGCCTGCATTGAAGAAGAACCTCTTTCCTTTGTGGAGCAGACAGAAATCCCTGTATTGAATGAAGTGCTGTATTTCTGGTCTTTATCACTTGTGTGTCTGTGTGTGCATGTGTTTAAAGAAAGATCCTAACCCACGACCGCAGCTTTGTTAATACAGAAGACTTTGAATGGACAAAGTTCTAATGTGCACAATGTTAAGAGGGAAATTTAAAACTCTCAGCATTGCCTAAGTTGTAAGTAAAACGTTTAGTCTTTGGCTCAAATCAGACTGAAATCAGGGAGTGCAATGGCTGATCATGCTAATCTTTTGAGAGGAATTTTGTCCTATGGAGCAGTGTTCCCATTTAAAGACCAAGGTCTAGGAGGTGGAACTTGAGTCTGCTGTTTTGTTGGTTTCCCTGTGCTGTCACTCACTGGCTTGGGGCAGGTTACAAGACTAGATTTACACCCATGTGAAATGAGTAACGGTCCTTGCATGCCGCTGTCTAAATGTGGTTGTCTGCACTGCATTTAGACATACCAGTTAGATATTGTATAAATTAGATAATAAAATTGCTTTGTTTTCCCGGCACAATTGGCAAAGAACCCGATAACCAGGATCTCAGACAAATCCCAGTGCCTGTTAGGAGAACTCAGCCATATGTTTAGCACCTCTGACCGCTTCTCCTGTTCTTGCTTATGCATGGACGTCTGGGTTATCTACAAGGAAATGGCAAAAGCATCCCCATGCCAGGTGCTGTGGTTCAGCTTGTGAAGTCTCTGAAATAGCTGCTGTGAGTACAAACATTTGTCACAGCTGGTCTTGGCTATTTACTGACTTTAAACAATCGGGTGGCTGTCATCCTGTGCTCCTAAAAATCAATGAGAATGCCAGGCTACTTCCTATTGTTATTTTGGAAAATCCCTAATCAAAACAAGAGCAAGTACCAGTGTTTGCTCAGTGGTGGAGTGTTGTGTGTTCCTTGGAAAGATGATATTCCCTGGAGAGAGAGGAAAGGATTAGAAATGATAACCACTTTTTAAATGCATCGACTTGCTCATGCGTTTGGTGTTTTTTATCAGCTTTACAGCAAAAGCTTCATTTGATTTGTGCAGGGCTGTGGATAATAAGGACAGAGGCCAGCAAACTGATTGTTAGAGTCTGTTTGTAGCTTAAACAAAGATCTGGGATTTTATGGATAAAGACCAACTGAAGTACAGCAGATTATGCAGCTTTGGGGCTTTTTTCAAAGATTTGTTAAGTTCTCCACTCCCCCCCCCCGTTTTTGTCGTGTGTCCATCCCACATGAAAGCAGAGCATAGGAATAGAATAAATGGCAGAACTTCATCTAATCCTGCTCCTTGTCTGTAGCTGGTCCTTTCTCTTGAGGAAATTGCTGTTCTTAGGCACTGTTGCATTTGTGATAAAGGGGGCTTGAACTTCGACCATCATGGCATGAGCAGGGACTGCTCTCACTGGTAAAAGAGCCAGGTTAGTGTCCAGCACTGCACCCCTGCACACTCTGCACTTTACATTTTGCTTTCTTGTGAAGCTGAACGAGATGCCTTCCCACCAGAGCTGGGAGGACTTGCAGAGGACCTTAGTTGAAGTGCTGAGAATCAGATAAATTAAAAAAATCTTCACAGAGATGCTTTATGTTAAAGTATCAGTGTTGTTTTTCAATGCATCATAGAAACGTGGGCAGAGTGGCAGGACAACCCATGAAACCAGCAGTACTGCTTGTTTTCTTATTCTGATTGTTTATTCATTTTCTAATTCAGCATTGGAAGAAATTATTACTCTCAAAATTAATTGTTAGCACGGTATACAATTCAGCTTCTTTCAGAACCTGAGAGCGAGACATGGGTAGCATTTGTTTTTAAATTCCAAAGGAAACCAATATAGAAATAGAATCATGTTTCCCTGCAGCACTTGGAAAGCAACCGGTACTTCATCCACCAGGTACATGGCCACCTGGAAATTCAGTCGACTAAAAATTGACTAAATAAATCTGAATCTGCAGGGAGTATTTCCATTGCAGAGACAGCTGCAAGGAGTGACTTAGCAGCATTTGTGCAGGCAGCGTGATGGTGAGCAGAGCTCAGGCACAGCTCTGCACACCGAGGGCGTGAGGAGACATGACTCTCAATTCTTGCTGGCTGTAAAACATGTAAAGCATTGCTTTTGACGGATGTGGCTTAATTCTTCTGAAACATGATTTGTATACTTAATCTTCTCAGTGAACCACCCAAGAGTGGTGCGGGCAAAACAAAGCATTCTTAAATAAACTAGAGCTGCTTGTTGGAAGATTGAACCAGCTGCCAGTGACTTGGAACAACTAAGGGATGAGAGTTACACTGTCCCTTGTTCTAGAGGACTGCAGGATATTTTCAGCTTACATTGGCAAATTTGCCATCTCAGTTGTATTCTTACTGTATTGCATGTACAACTGGCGTGCTGGTGAGAGATACCTGAGGGTGGCTCGGCCTGAGGGATCAATTGCTGCATATTCAATCCGTAAAGCACTTTGGGTTCTTAGTGGGGTTTAGAAGCTGTGTGAGTTTTCCAGTGCTAATGGTCAAACTCTGATGCTACTCCTCATGTTACCTAGCATCTAACCCTGTGTCAGCTTCAGTGCAATATTATTAAAGATGTGTAGCTGACACAATCCTTGAAAGACTGCACATCAGCATATAATAGGTATGGTTAAAAAAGCAATGCCTTTTGTAAAACTATCACCACAAAGAGGAAAATTTGAAAAAATAATATACAGAGCTTTCAGAAAAGCAGCTACTAAGACCTCCTGCTTGTGAATGGTACCAGGCTGCATGTTTAGATTGTGTTTGCTTCTCCTGCAACTATCTGGCCACAAATCACAGTTCTGAATGACCTGCTTTTATTTTGCCGTGTTTGAAAGGACTGAAGTAGTGGGGATGTTGTTGAGAGACTGCCAGCCAACTGCCCTCCTCAATTATATCTGGCCTTCTTTAACTTAAGTAGGGTGAAGTTACAAAGTCGCTTTAGGAGACATTTTTACTCTACAGGAATGCCATGTTGAAGGTGTAGCAGTGTGTCTGTCATGAAGTGTTCAATTAGGGGGTAAAACATTGCTTATGGAGGTAAATTTGGTCTCTGGAAAGCAGGTGAAATAGAAAGCAGGCTAAGCATCTCCAAAATAAAGGATTACTATCAAAAGAATAGATAACTGTGATTGTGCAGGCCAAACTTAGGGTCAGGGTGTGCCTAATACATAAAGACCTATTGGAGTACTGGGTCCAAATAGAAAAGCTTCCACCACAGCTGACTCCAGCAGAACAGCCCCAGACCAGACAGGAGTTGGTATGGCTGCATTCATACCGAGGACCTGAAACAGACGTGTGCCAAATGGCTCAGTGTCTCCTTTCATGTTCATGATGAGCATTGGTTGGTGTGGGTTTTGAGCTGCTCCTGCCATGTGGGGTGATGAACTCCCTTATCCAGCTATGAACACCCTACCTGTGACACAAAGTCTTTAAGTCAGCACCAAGGGGAATTAATTCCAAGAGATTTAGCCCTGCTGCTGGACAGAACAATCCCATGTATCTGTGTCCCTTTTTTTTAAGAAGAGAGTTATCTCAGCTTAGTCAGCATGGTGACTCCTTTAGGGACCTTTGAAGACATCTGTGTGTTTGCTCCTTCCAGAAGTATAGGCACTCAGTGTCTCCAGCACCTGCTTTGTCACAGGCCAGAGGCAAAGAACACCCCAGAGCTGGGTTGGGCTGACAGTCCTCAGTTGCCTGCATTTCCCAATGCTGCTGTCAGGAGTGCAAGTCAGCAGGAACTAATTTCATCCTGCCTTGTTCCGTGCATTCCATTGATCTGCTCAGCACTTAAGGAGTGGCAGAAACGTGACCTTTCCCATGAATTTTTAACCTAAGGGCTTGTATCTTGCAAACTCTTCTGCCTCTGTGCACCCAGGAGGACCAAAGTCAGAACAGCTTGGTAGGGTAGCGACATTTGTCGGCAGAGATCATCTATCCTGGCCCAAGTGAAGTACTCACAGTACTTCCCAATTGCTTTAGAAACGGCCAGCAACTATAGGATTTTTCTGATGGAAATGTTTTAAACAGAATACAGTTTTTAACTTGTGCTTTAAATTAACTCTCTGACCATACAGCAGCAATTCCAACTTGTCTTTCTTAACTGTTAAAGTTAATTTTTAATGCTTCAGTTTACAATTTTGAACAAGATTTGATGATGTTCTATGACTCTACATAAATTTGATAAGATGTTGCTATTAAAGTTAAATGTTTTAACAAATTTAATGTTGGAAACAATCTCTTGTCACCGTGAGATTGTTTAGCAATAAACAGAAGCTCAAATTAATTTCATCAGTCATGAAAATAGTCTGTCATTGTTAAATAAATAGCGATTATATTGTTTACTACTATTTGAATTAAAAAGAACAATTTATTTACATTACAAACTGTAAATTAACTTACTGTTAAACAGTTAAATTACAGCATTTGCAAAGCGAAGCTGCCAGTAACTTGGCCATAAATATGTGCAATTATTTCCCCCTGAATGCTTAGCAAAAAACATTGTGGAAAAGCCTACCTTACAAGAGCCCAGGGAGGGAGAGCAATGCAAGCTCTCATCATTTTTATCTGAGAATCTATCCATTTTCAGGATTAGAAAGTAAGATGCAATAATGTATTCCAGGCGATAGAAGAAGGGATTTTGATAGCTTTCAGCATCTAACACTCTCCTTAATGCTACTAGGTTTTGATCCTTTTAAGATATCATCTTGAAAAATCATTGTGAAGGAGCACGACTGTAATGTCTGTGTACAATGCATCCAGCCTTTGCTTTTGTGTCACTGTTTTTTCAAGGGCTTTAAACTCATACAGATGTATGAACTGGTTTCCATAGTCAACAGTTACTACAGACAACAGTTGATGTGTAGCGCAACAAGGTCTTGGTATTATAAGGTGTTGATTGCGCCGATGCTGATTTCAGAAGGGCTACCTCAGCTTTAGCCTGAGCACGTACCCCTGTTCCCTGCTGACTCCCTGCAGGGCCAAGTCTCACGTCTTCCTGCTGAATTTGGAGAAGGAGCAGCCCAGTGGACATCACCCCTGCATGAAGCCTGACAATGAGAAAGGTCTGAGTAGAAGCTCTGACCCTTCCCTGCTGTCCATTCTGGATTTCAAACTGGAGACCTTTAGGTCAAATTGTGGCTGGCATATGTTACTGGATGGCAGAAAGTTCTGTTGCGTGTCTCTTCTGTCACTTGAACAGTAGCTCTGGTGCCACTGAAGAAAGGAATCACGGTGAGCCCAGCCAGTGCACTGGTAAGGTTTGTCAGCAGGCAGCCTCGGGGTCTGAATGGTTAGTAAGAATTTGTGAGTTAGGAGTGCGGTATTGCTGTTGTTGGGTGCCTTCTTCATCTCTTCTCTGTTACTGGGGAATGTACAGAATGCCACAGATCACCCTGCCACAGGTCCAAAGGATGCCTTTGGATATCGGTTAATTTGGCAGAGACTGCAGACCTAATTCAAGTGGTTGAATTTTCGTTTCTCGAGCCTGGACACTTAAGATGTGAGTGTCCTGTCTCAGCCATGCCTTCTGCATTTGGCCTTTGGTTTGTCTGCTACTGGCTAGACCAGTTTCTAATGTTGTCCTCGCCTATGTAGGGACTCTGTTTTCTCTTCTGTATCGGTACTGTCACATTCTTGTCTTCATCTTCTTTGCAACAGAAGTAAAGGATAAAATTTGTTGTATTGAAAACTAACCCGACAAGGACATTTTAAAATGGGATAATTTAGAACAAGGAGAATGTTAGCGTTACCAGTACATGAAAAGCTTGTGCAATTTCTTGTGTAAGCACACACAGAACTATTACAGTTTCACAACCTACATCAGCTGCCCTACCCACACTCTTCCACCACCAAAATTTTCCAATGATGTTTCATTATGGCCTTCCATTTCCTATATGGTTTGCTTCTGTAGCCATCACCTCTAACACTGCTGCACACCTGCAAAAGCAGCACAGCGTATGTTTTTGCTGTGCTGCCGTGTGCAAGAAGCAAATTAAAGTGCTCTGTGGATCTCACTGCAGTCTCATCTCTGCATCACGTGCTACAGTGTGTTTGCACAAGCTCTGCTGACAAGTAGAACGGCATGAAAAACCTGTGCCTACCTTGAACTACTGCAGCCTTGTTGAAAAGTTGTTTTGGTTTGAAGTAGGATCTTCTCCAGAAGTAAGAGATTCTGCCAGAGATAAACATGCCACATGTATTCTCCACATCTCTGTTGAGAAAATTTCCATTCAGAATGAATGGTGTTAGATAGGCACCAGTGTGGCTCCTGCCGTCCCTTGTGTCAGCCTCTGTTCCATCCTTTAACTGCCTCTGGTTTATCAGTAGTTAGCAGATCCACAAGAAGGGCCTTTGTGAGTACCAGCGTGGGCAGCTGGCATGGGTCAGTTGTCTGAGATGAGCAAACTCCTTACTCAGGTCTGTAAAAAGCATCACCTGGAGCAACAAGAGCTCAGGTATATCTAGTTTAACACGAGGGAGGCTCTGATTAGAGTCATGCAAGCAAATGTGCTCAGTGCTGCTTGTTTTCTTGGTGTGTGTCATGGAGTTACATGTATTGAGTTCCTTGCCTCACAGGAGCGTGCCATGGATACCTCTGCAAAAGGTCGGTATAGAACAATGATATAGCAATCTGTACTGGATGACATTCTTCACGCTGGATTTTTTTCTTGTAAAGGTTTCTGAAAAATATCACAGAGTTTTGGAGCGCTTCTGAGCTGAGTTTGAACAAGCTGCCATGAGGAATTTGCCATCACACTGCTCACTCATCCCTACCCTTGGAAAGGTTTAAAGTAAATAAATGAATGGGTTAGCATAAAGTCATATAGGAACCCACCAAAGTTATCTAGGGTAGTGTATGCAAACCATGGCTTATTGGTGCTCAGGCACATAAAATAAAGCTGGTGGAGAAGATTGTGTCAAGGAAGCTGTGACAGTGAACCCTGGAATTTATCACTCTGAAGGTGGGTCCAGCTTTACCACTGAAAAGCACCAGTCCAGCTAGTTCCCTAAGGAGTTAGTGGTATGATTAACCAATTAATTTTAGGGGCATGCACATTTTGTTTTCTCAATACATGTATGCACACCTGTGCACGCATGTTGTCCTAGGGTTATGTGTATTCCTGTTAGATAATAGAAGTTAAACTAAGCTGAAAATATAACAATCCAGGAGTGAATTCAGGGGGGTTTGTATAGGCTTTTAATTATTTCTGCTTTATAATTGCAGCTGGGGATGTGTGGGGAGTGTGTGTATATTACACACCATCCTATTTTAGGATTAACTTTACGTAATATGTTATTTAAAGTTTCTGAGTTCTTTTAGTATCCTTGGAAGTCATAAAAATGACCAAGGACAAAAGATTGTGTCTCCTCCTCTGGAGACACTTAAAACCTGCCTGGACATGCTGCTGTGCATCTTGGTCTGGGTGATCCTGCTCTGGCAGGGGGATTGGACTGGATGATCTTTTGGGGGGCTCTTCTAATCCCTAGCACTCTGTGATTCTGTGACTCAACCTTACCAACTTGATCAGAGAGAATAAATGGAGAGTGTGATATTTTATCTCTCACAGTTGTGCCTTGGCTCTGGCTATTAGAGGGAGCATAGAGCCACAAAAGCAAATAACATTATTATAATAATCAACCAGCCATCTCAGGACTTCTCATGTGCTTTCGTTCCTGTGTGTGCTGCTGGATTGCTTTGAGGTGTAAAGTAACTCCTTGGGTTCCTGGCTCAGGAATTTGTGTAACGCTCAACAGAGACAGAATTTTAGCAGTAACTTGTTCTCGCACAGAATGCAAGACCACAGTTCAGAGGCAAGGGGCGAAAAAATGCATTTCCCTTCTTCACCTTGGACCACTGCATAAGGTAAAGGTCAGACAGGGTTTCATTGCCTTTAAGAAGGCAGACTGTTTTCACTGTTTGCTAGACTGGGATTAGAGTTGTTGTCTCGAGTTTCTTTAACAACTAGAACCACAGGCCTGAACACGAGAGCAGGGAATTCTTTGAAAACGACACTGCCTTAACTGCATTTTAACTTCATTTGGGTTGTAAGTGGGTGGCCCACTTTTCAAGACTGCAGAGGGCAACCCCATGAGGGCTGCAGGTTGCCACCATTTCTAAAATCCACCCATTTGCTTTGCTGCTGCTCTTTGTGGCATTAAACCACATTATCCGGAGTCCTAAACCAGTCCTTTGCTCCTGGTTACTGTCCACAGCATCTGAAGAAATGGCAGTAGCAGAGCAGGTGGATGCCTCTGTAAGGTAAACCTGGCGTGCAGCCTCTCCACGTGCCCTGGAAGCTGAGCTTAGCTTCCCACATGCCTTTGGTTTGCTATTATTATTTAAATCTAGCGTCACTGGCAAGTTTTTGGGTGCAACTACAACCTCTTACAGATTGCATTGCATGTCAGACATGCACAATAGTTTTATGTTACCTTCCTGTTTTCAGTCACCTGTGAGTTGGCAGAGTATTTAGTTGGATGTTAGAAATACTCCTGCTGCATACCTACCTGGAAATCCTGTCTGCTGGCCTGAACACAGTTTGAGTTGTGTTCTGACAGAACACAGAAAACATTGTGGACTTCAACAGCTCGTTTGACCATAGGTATGAACTTGAAATTTGGAATGGAAATAGCTCTCGTGAAGGAGACATGTCTTTGCGTTTCCAGAGAAACTGATTTGACTGAGCTGGAAGCCTTTGAGCAAGTAGGGAAAAAAATACAACCTCTGAGTTTACAGGGTACGCAGTGCAGGAAGAACTCTGCACACACCTAATGTAGTGCAAGGTCAGGGTATAGTGCAATATGCTTCTGAGAGTGGATGGAGGTACCTGAGGCTGGGACCCTGTAAAGTATGAGGCACACACTGAAGTAACTTTTAATTTTTAGGGACAATCCAAAGGTTTCCTCCTCTCCTCAGCACAAAAGGTCTCCTAACTGATGCTCGTAGCACAAGGAAGCAGCTTTTCTTACACACATACTTGTGTTGCTTTGCCCCAGAGGTAAAAAGAAGGATAAAGATTTATACAATTTGTTTAACTACTTGAGGAGTTGAAATCATATTCTGGCTGCTCTACAGAAAGTGCAGAGGGTTGACTATGCCATGCACCATCAGCCAGGTAGCAGGGGTTGGATTTGCATCACACCTTATGCTTCCTTTTCTTCATTTCTAGCTAATACATCTGAATTTTTGAGAATTGGTCTTCAAGTGTCTTGTATATTTTTAGTTTCCTTCAAATTCGTTTTTTTCCAGCCATCTTTCTGAAACCAAGACAGTCCGTTCAATCCCTCAACAAAGCTTAATTTCTAGTTTATCTTTGTAGACTTCCCGTAGGATCTCTACACTGTTCTCTTCCTTAAAATTCAGACTGCTCCTTTGTGTTTGCTGCCACAGGATGGAAGGGATCTGTGGCACATTCCTTCCAGCGCAGGTTTTGTTTCCTGGGCACACAGCAGCTATCCGCAGCTCTGACAGCTTCTGCCCCAGCTCTAGCTTCCCTGCTGCTCCCCGTGTGCTCGCTGACTGAGCCCTGGGCTTACTTTCATGTGTTACCTGGCTGTCATTTCGTGAGTGGATCTTCAATTCCATCACCCATGAAGCGGATGCCTTTGTTGCACCCCACATACTTAAAAGGCTAACCCTGGAACAGGCCTGAGCTGTGTGCAGTGTCCCACTTTACTATTTCAGACTCTACTCAGTTGCAGTTCCTCTGGTTGTAATGACCAGCAGGGTCAGAGGCAGTGTGCCCAACACACCCTCCATTAACCCTGGCTTGACTGCCTGCCCGCAAAGGTACAGCAGGCAGGCCACTGCTCAAGGGTCAGAGCAGGTTCTGGCTTGTGTGCAATGAGGTGAAGAAAGCCTCCTGTAGGACCTTCTTTCACCAGAACTTCCTCACCAGAGGCTGCTGCAAGTGGAGATCAGAGTTCCAGACCAAGGACCGATCCATCACAGGTTTACCCGTCGTAGAGGGGTAGAAGGATTCACACACTTCCCTGATCTTCACTTCACTCCAGCGGAACAGCCAAACAGACATGTCATTCATGCCTGCCTGTTGGCCTGTCCCGCTCCGCCAGAGCCAGTAACGGTTTTGTCCCTGCTGGGGTTGGCCCCCGCAGAGATTTCAAAGACATGCTGTTCCTCCTCAGGCCTCCAGCTGCCAGGCTCCTCCGTGCAGACCGGCACAGTATCAAAGCCAGATTATTTGCTGCTAAATTGATGATGTTGGTACTTGGTTCACCTGGGGCAGGCTGTGCAAAAAAGAATGCTTCCTGTGTGGGTGTGGATGGAGCTGGGCACTGGAGATGCGCACCTTACGGCAGCGGGGCATTTTCACTGTAAAATTTGGGGAGGTGATGTTCCATTGAGTATTTTAAAATATTGCTAATATGATTTGAAAATTAAATTGTAGACATGTGAAGAACACGCGTAGGTAATTTTGGTAGCTTTCTAACTTTTTCTGCCTCACTGTTACCATCCTGCTAGCCGCCTGGGGTACAGGACAGCCTGGCACGAGATGGTAAGGGGGTGGTGCCACTTGAGATAGTGAGCTGCACCAGCTGCATCTTGCGCCCCAAATCCACGTCTGCGGAACGGACAGGATGCCACCCTGGGCAAAAAACAAACCCTAGAAAAATTTCCAGAGGTGAAACATCTCCAGCAGTGTGCTGCGAAGGGAAATGCAGAATTGCCTAAGTTGTTCCAGTCCTAGAGCTTGGTAATGTCAGTAAATAAATAATTGGTTATGCAAAAGATTACACTTTTCTGCTAATAGAGCATAGGAGCAAAGAGGCAAAGCCACCAGGGGTTCTCTCTTTGATCTATAGCAGGTCATAAAAACACTGACAATACCACCAAAATGAAAAGACATCTCCTTTCACTGCTGCCAGCCGTCTCCTCACATTAGGAGGAGGGGGAGGCAGGTTGTCGTTCATGCATGCATGAGATTCAGCCCTGTTTGTGGTGTGATTGTATAAATGGCAGTTTATTAAAAGCTAACTCTTATTTGCAGACCTTAAGCTCAGACAAGTTCAAGCACAGATATAAAATCAATGCAGCCTTTCACTTTTTGCGTTCAAGTTAATGTTTTGAAAGGCAACTATTGAGAGTGCAGCGAGTGATTCACTGGTAATGTTGTTCCACTGATCCGTTCATTGTTGATTTGCTAGACCTTGTCCGTTAACCTGACTGTAATGGAAAGCTAGATTTGATTCTGCTGGACAACCTTTCTTTCATCGCCAGAAAGGAGAGCAGCATATATGAAAGTCTGTAGAAGAGAACTCCAAACCCAGTGTGATGATCCAAGGTGTTTGTGCATGAGATGTGCTGTGCATTTGAGACGGTTTATTAATCAGTGTGCTAAAAGTCTTGATTTGTTTTGGAGCCATCAGGTGCATACAAAACTCTAGCAGCGAGTAAGCAGAGGGAAAGGAATGCTAGGTTACTGGCTATGCTTATAACTACTTTTTACTGCCTTTATATGAATTCTGATGAAATTATATATGAAATCCACAGTGCATGTTGTATTTTCCCTGTGTTACCTGGACTGAATGGAGCACGGTAGCTGTGAAAGAGTGCCAATACTTTCTTGATGGCTCCATCTTACTGCATTAGTTCTCTAGCATGTGCGATCCTGAGTACTATCTAATAGGTTAATGTCATTCATCTCAGTGTCATTAGTTTCATGTCAAACGTGACTTCTGCTTTGAGGTTGATGGCATGATAAGTAGCCCACCGTTTCCCCCTGTGGGAGATAACGTCTGCACCAACCTGCCTTCTTACATTCAAAGGTCATGTCCAGTTGACAGAGCAACATGCACAAGAGGGATTTTAGATACGAATTATCTTGTGCCCCTGAATGTACAGAGGGGTTGTAGCGCAATAAATACGCTTTCTTCTTCAAGCTTACCCGTGATTACACCAGTGGTTTAAAAAGGTTTCCTCAGCTTTGCCTTAGATATGCTTGTCTTGGTCATGAGAGCCGTCCTGCCAAAAGGGAGCTTTTCAAAGCACAAGTCAGTCAAACCCTTGCAAGCATAGACTGGACAAGTGTCTTTATATACATAGTCACTGTGGTAAACAAGGTACAACAACTCCTGTATGGTTTGAAGACAACAGATGGGAAATGCTTTAGAAAACTGTTTTTGAACAGCTTTTTCAGTGAATTCATTGGTGATATATTTTCTCCCATAATTTATATTTAGTATTTTAGATCTCTCATTCTACTGCCTCCTGTAGAGAACTAAAGTGATAAACTGCAATATGAAAAGAGGACATATAAATAGGTGCTGAGAAATGCCATGGGAAGAATTCCTATACCCTTCTAGTCCATACAGTGAAAATGTTATTTTTAATTGTTATACTCGATGGATGGCCACTGTGCATTTGACTTTCGATAGGTAAGGTATTGTTTTAATGAAGGAAGTAGGGAGTGTATGGCAGTATCACTGCCAGACCTCTCACTGCTGTTCCTGTGACGCTGGTGACCACCACTGCTGTAGGTGTAGATCATACATGTATTGAGCATTTATATACAACTTGAAGCGGGAGGGAGGGAGGAGGAAGAGGGCACAAAGCTGCTCAACGCTTCACAACTGGCTGAAGGGATATTAAATCAACCTTAGATCTTTGCCAGCTAGTTAGGTGGATAGCACAGTGTTTCTAAAATTTGCAAGTTAAAGGGAGAGAGGCCTAAATTCTTTCTGATATGAAACCCCCACAGCCCTCTGCCTTTCAGGCAGAAGCAAAAAGGAATGGAAAATTCCAAACTACCGAGAGCTTCGGGTTTATTTTTTGGTGCAGTGCTGTGCTTAGAAAAACTGCACTCTTTTTTTTTTTTTTTCCAAGGCAAAGAAGTAAAATTAAAGTTGTATGACTGTTATCAATATTGCATGTTCAGGGTATCAAGAGTACCTGTAGTTCTCTGGTTTCTGAGGGTGCTTCTGAGTTAACCCTTTTGTAGATGGGGGTGTTGAGAGGAAAGGATAACATTCACATTTGGTCAAGACATCCACTGTTAAGGAGAAAGCATCACGTGTTAAGGGTGCACTCGTTGGAGTAGTTGTGGTATCCTAATGTGAGCTCGTTTGCAGCTCAGTTTCATTGGAGACAGTAGAACACTGAAATAATGATGACTTGGCCAAGTCTGCCAGACTCAGAACAAGAAACTGAATTGACTGTCCTCAGTGTGGATCCTGTGATGCTTTGTAACTTGTTGAGTTTCACCATCTATTAGAGATTAGTCATTGTAGACAGTGGTTCTGTATAGAATGCATCTGCCTTCAGCAGCAGAAGCATTTGGGGTTCTTGAAGTGGTGGTCTTCTGCATTTCTCAAAGGCTAAGGTAAATATGCTGTCCTGTGTCACTGCCATGGTTCGGAAGAAATTCTGACTGGACCTTTGGGAGGAGTACTGTGAGACGGAAGGAAGTTTAGATGTCAAATTATTTGGATGAGTCATAAATCTGAAGGAAGGGAATGGAGTGTGCAGAAAAGCAGGCTCTCCTGCTGATGCACACAACAAATGTGCACTGTGCAGTATGATATTTAGGCAGTAGATGCTGTTTGGAAGCCTCTTGTCACAAGCTTCACTTCAGCTAAGCACTGCTCTTGCAGGGGGTGAGAAGCTTCCAGATAGCCTTCCTACATGGTTAAAACTCATGTGTAGCTTTCTGCTGAGTCTTGCATAAGTCATAGAGAGAGACTATGTCCTCATTCCGTGTGTTCACAGCATCTTCCTATGTAGAATCCAGCTGTAATTTAACCCATGCTGTCCAGATTGCAATGCTGAGCAGCTTCCATCCTAAGCCAAAGTCAAAAGGAATACTGTCCAATTTGGTGGTGGTTTTGGTATGATCCTGCAGTTGATTTTTTTTAAGATTGCACTTCTCTGTTGGCTCCACTGCATTTTCTCATAGGATCAAACTTTGCTTTTCCCTTCCACCGTAATACCCAAACCACACACCCTAGCCTCTCCCTGCCTGCCTCTGTCTTCATTTGTCAAGCTGCTCCAGCCAGCAATAGTGAAGTCCTTTCATTTTCTTCTTAATCTCTAGCTGTGTTTTTGCTGGTTAATGTTTCCATAATTTAGGAAAATGCAAGCCTATTTAAATAAATAAACACATTAAGTAGATTATCAGGTATTAACATAGACAAGACATCCCCAATGTAATTACTGTTCTGTGCATTAGTGCTCTTGGAGTGAACAACATAATAGTAAGATTCTTTTTGGGGAAAGGAATACCACATCTCCAATTCACTATTCTCACTTTTCCACAGAAGGAGTCTGTGATCTTTAACAAAAATACACCTTTTTGGGTAAGTACAAACTGCTGTATTAACTGCATTGCAGGCAAGAACAGCAGCTTGAAAAGATGCTGAATTTTATGTTTAATTTCTGTGGCAGTTCCCAGACGTTCCCCGGCATGCCTGTCCCTTTAAAGAGCTCACTTGCTTCAAAGCTATTTTTACCTCTGACCACTATCTGATGAGAAATTCACATGTGCTAAATATACCCACAGCAATAATCTTAGTTTCAGTCCTGCACTGGAAATGCTAACGGTCTGGAGAGGATTTGAGTCTTCACTGTAGCTTCCCTGCTATCACTTTTTCCAGTGGGTTTCAGGAGAAAGTGAAGCTAACTAATAAATACTGCTGAAATGTTGTTTACCAATCGTTTTGTCAATATAACAACAATAATATAACAAGAACAATGTATTTCATAGCACACTTTTTTCACAAAGGACTTGGAGTGTGTAAGTGATGAGAGAAAGGGGCTGGAGAAATAAATTGCAGACACATAGAAGGGAGTGCCAGGTGTGAGCAGTGTAATTCCATGTACATCATAAATTTGGGAAGAAAAGAGTGTTTTAAAATCGTTGACTTGTTCAATCACCCTCCTCTGATCAGTACATCATTCTTAGCTTGACCCAGCAAGACTACCGCAAAGTCACCTCATAAAGGGTGGGTGCTGGAATCCAGGTTTCTTCTGGAACAGATGTAAATTCCACTTTCACTGGTTATGTCATCACATTTAGGGCAAATGAGGTATGCCATAATCATGTGCCATGATTTTATAGCTAGACCACAGCTTGATCAGAAATCTTCCATTGTTTCTGCATTACTCCTTTAGCTGAAGTAGAAATTGTAGTTCTTGCATCCATTGGTTCCTGATCTAGCCCACATAGACAGGTAGGGCTTAGGTACAGCAACACTGGTAATGAGTGCTGAGCCTCTGCTTTAATGACCTGCAGAAAGAAGAGAGCACCCTGGTACATGGTGCACTGTTGCCTTAGAGGTACTTACGTAGTCTACACATGACAGTGTGTGCACTTTCATCTCTCTCTGCCTGAGCTGGTCTACACAGAAGTCAGCAGCATCCTTGGTGTCCAGCAGACATTTCTGCCAGCTGTGATGCAATTTCTGAGGTTAGGGATGCACAAGTTTCACATCGCTAATGAAAAATTAAGGCAGACAAATAACCAAGTAAATAAAATCTCTAAACAGTAAGAATTATTAAACCAAGAGTTCAAGAACGTATGAACCAAGATTCAAGAATGTGGCCAGTTGTTGGGAAAAGGTGGGGGGGAATAAATGTGGGTGTTATACCAAGACGGTCTGATTCCTGCATGAGTTCTGTGACTAAGGCAGTCTGGTAGAGTGGGATTAGGGTTACTTGATTGGGTTTTAGGTTGGACTGGATGATCTTCAAGGTCTTTTCCAGCCTCATCATTACTGTGAGACTGTGATTAGTTGTGAGAGTGAGAGCAAAAGGGAAGATCCCAGCCAGTATCTAGAGAAACTAGAAGATGCTGATTTTCTGAGCCCCCCAAAATTAAGAGTTCATTAAATCAACTTACTTTTCTGGAGAGCAGCTTAATTCTCAAATTTTGTGACTGGATTTGCGATGTTCTGGGTGTGTGCTTGTTCAGTTTTGGTTTTCTTCTGCAGCCACTAAGGCTACACAGTTCTTTTCTAATTACTTGAAGCTGGCTTTTGTTCTGGGACCTGCTGTTTATGGAAGTTATCAACGGTTGTGAGACATCCACTAGCATCATTAGCTATTTATGATAGACTGCATGCTTCAGGGTAGCATCACTGAGACACAAAGATGCTTCCACTCACAGGCCACTGTTTCTGACTCCCACGGGACAAAGACCAATACATTCATTCAGAGCACGGATTTTATTAGAAATCTGAAGTAGCAAAACTGTAGCTGCATGGCTGTCAGATTTGGGTGGAGGAAAGTAAAAATCTAAACAGTGCTCAGGACCTAAACTCTTAATTTAGTTTAGTTTAATTTAATTTTAGATTTGAGCTCAGACCTAAGCATTTGTAACTCGGAGGCTTAATAAACATAACATCTCTAGGATGTTTTTCTACTGAGATGACATTTGTGGTTTGTGAGCAGTTCCTGCACTTAACCTGCGAGGGTCTCCGCTTTTGCATGCTTATTCATGGGGGTAGATGTCCTTGAAGTTTTGCATAAGGTTAGGATGGTAGTTACAAATTCCCATCCCTATAAATTGTTCCAACAGTTTAACTCTAACTGGCAACTAAGCCCCACACAGCTGCTCTCTCACTGCCCACCACAGTGAGATGGGGCCCAGAATAAGGACAGCAGAAGTGAGAAAACTCTTGGGTTGAGACAGTGGCAGTTTAACAGGCAAAGCAGAAGCAGTGCACACAGCTGAGCAGAACAGGGAGTTAGTTAATCTTCTGCTTCTCATCAACCAGGCTGATGTTCATCCTTTACCAGGAAAGCCAGACTCTTAACACATGTGCCATTTACTTGGGAAGTCAAACACCTTCGCTCAGAACATCTCATCCTTCCTTTTTCTTCCCCCAGCTTTAAGTGCTGAACACAACATCGTGTCATATGGTGTGGAATGTCCCTTAGATCAGGTGGGGTCAGCTGTCCCAGCGGTGTCCGTCCCAACTCGTTGTGCACCCCCAGCCTCCTTGCTAGTAGAGGGTATGAGAAGCAGAAGAGGCCTTGAGTCTGTGAGCACCGATCTGATCAACAGGACCTGAAACATCCCCGAATTATCCACACTGTTTTCAGCACAGACCGAAAACACAGCCCCATACCAGCTGTTGTGATGAATAATAGCTCTATCCCAGCCAGAGCAATAATAAGGAACTTCATCTGAATATTTAGCCTTAAAATTATATAATAATTCAAAAAAATAATTATTAATATTATCATATCATAAGATGCAGATAAACTAGTCTTTCTGATCACATTCTGAGTGAAAGCAGTAATTTCAGTGCCCAGGTGAACATTTTCTCCTTTCTGCTGTCAGACTGACAGAAAAAGGTGCAAATGTGTTCTCATGATTTGCAAACACCTTCCTTCAGAAATACTTGACTTGTGCTAAGGAGTGAGGAAGAGTAGAGCATTGTCATGGTATTTCCCACTCAAATTATGTTCGTTATCTAATAGGAACAATTAGAACGTGGCAAAGAACTGCGTGGGGTTCTGTGTTATGGAAGTGTAGTTTACTTGGTACATCTGACTCTCTTTCCTGTGTGTTAGGTGGAAGCAAATGACATTCTCTTTGTTTTCTTTGTGGTGCACTCTGCTGCCTCACATGAAGGTCCATTGCAAGGTAGCAATACTGCCTTTGAGCAGATACTGTTTTCAGAAGTAGTATCCATAGCCTAAAGTAATGACAGAGTTTCTTAATCGTGAAGTTGTGTTTTGTGTTTAAATAGAGTTTGATTATTTATAAAAATCAGATTATTTGTCTGATACATGGACGTAGAAGAACCACCTTGTGTCACCTCTTGGGGCCTCGTTTAGCCTCCTCATGTGGACCTTCAAATAGTATTGGGTTGTAATACTCGTGTCCCACTTTGTAACTCAGTTCACAAACTCTGAGGATTGTCGCCCTTAGTAGAGGAAAGTGGACATCATCTTACTGCCCTTTTAAACCAGAAATTAGTCAGTCGTGTGAATTGTAGCAATAGTTAAGCTGCTAGGGTTGCCTGAAGGCCATCTAGTCCAAACTGTGTCTCACAGCAGGGCTAGTACCAAAGCTAGAATGTATTCTGTAAGTGTACGGTCTGATGAGAGAAAATAATCTGTTCATTATTAGTTCTGTTTTATAAAATTAATTTACTCCAGTTTTCCTTTTTATAAAGAAAACTATATGACAGTTCTGCCAGAAATTAAATAGTGGGTCTGTCAAGCGCAGGTGTCTGTAGTGTCTAACAGAGTCTGGATCTCCTCAGCCTTAGCCCAGTGAAATCCCATCATTTCTGTGCATAGAGTTTGCTGTGCAGCAGTGGATTCACATGGAGTGTTAACGCCTGTCCTGCTGCACAAGACAAAGCATTCCTTTGCCAAAACAAAACACTCCTTTTCATTTTACGGATAAATAATCTGAAAGGATGCGGGTCTCTCCAGGCAGAGACAGCAGTCATGCTGATAGATCCACCTTGCATTCACTTGTTTAGAAAGAGCATGTTCTTTCTTCTTGGCTGTCGTGCCTGTATGCACGGAAAGGCATGCTAGAAATAAAACCCCAAACTTCGGTTTCCTTCACTGCTGTCTCCTACCTGTCATTGGAGGTCAATGGCCATTTTTCCATCTTAGTCAGTGTAGAAGCTATGTGAGTTTGGACATCAGAAGTGCATGTAAGAAATAACATCACCAGGGTCTCAACAGGACATGAGAGGGGTGCAGAAGAAATCAACTTCTTGTGCTGAACAGTATGGACAAATCTGCAGTAATGCCAGCGTTTCACACTCTTGTCTGTGTCTCTCAGTTGAAATAATGCACCTGAGTACGATGATTGCGCGTTTCAACTACTTCTCAGTCTTGGATCTGTGTGTGTTGCTCCTCAGTGGCAGTGTTGAAGGGAAGCTGTGAAAGCAGCTCTTCATGGCCTCCGTGTTTGCTAACTGTTGCAGAACAATCTGAAGGAAAACAAGGCAGGGTGGTGAACTGTGCTGGTGAACTAAGAATGCATAGACTACAGATCCCACGGCTTGTGTTAACTGCACACTAGCTGTCTTCTTGTGCCACACGCGTTGCCATCAAATTTTCAAAATTGCTGGAGTGAGCCTTTCCCCTTCACTGACTGCTGCAGGTGAATCAGAGCGTGAGGTGGACAGTGGGCCCTGGCAGCAGAAGCCTCTCTCAAACACGTGGTAGAAGTGAAAACATTTGTATTGATCAAGTGGAACGTTTCATTGCTATTGCTATATACAACCCCCCTCTTCCTCTCCATGTGGAAGAACTTCAGGCTTCACTGAACCCCTAGAGGAGTCACCAGCCAGAAAAGGAGGAAAGCACAGGTAACAGAAAAAGAACTCGAATAGGAGAGGGCTGCAAACAAACTGAGGTGTTCTCAAAGCCCTTCAGAGTGTCACTGTGTTAGTCTCGGCAAGCACTTCAGCTGTTTTGGTGCAGTTCATCTGGGGTTTTGTGAGAAAAAGCAAGAAGGAGACTCTGTGAGACCGGTCTTCTTTGCTTCTTTGGTAAATCCCTGTCTAATGTGTGGAATCATCTGCCTCTTTCCATTCCCAAGAGACTTGGTGAGTCTGATACTGTCCAGAGAACAGGGAATGAGCAGTGTTTCATTCCCTCACTGAACCCGATCTCAGCTGGGAATGCCTCTCCAGCTCTGTCTGTGTCTCTTTGTTCACTTTGCATCCACGTATCTCTGTGAATGTTCTTAAGGCCTGGAAGCTCAGTGAAGGCAGAATCACATCTGCCCTTGTGCCCACTGTTTAAAGGTATTACAGCATGGAGTGATGTACAGGTATTTTTAAAGAGAAGTGTTTTGAGGCACACAGAGTCTTAAGAAGCCCAGAGCTGTGTAATTGCTTTCAAATAGCATAACCCTCAGCATTCCTTGCTGTCACAGCACAGAAGAGTATCTTTGTGTTTCTGGATGCAATGGTTGCCACTTTTACCCGCAGAATAGAACAACAACGATTTTCTTCTCCACCCCCAGAAGAGTGCGAGGTGACCATTTATAATTAGAGCCAGAATTTGTCATGTTCGCAGAACAATTTCTCCCCATCAGAGCATGTGCTGGTACGGGTGCCGTTTGGCGCTCATCTCCATACAGCCTTCCTATCTGCCAACAGCAGAGCCCTGCTGCAGCTGCTGCATAAGCAGTTTTTGCCTTTTTAATAAGGAGGAGAGAAGGCTCGCGGTTCATCCCAGTGGTGCAGTTTAAGAGAGAATAAAGGAATGAGGCAAACAAGGGCGACGCCAAGCTTCTTAACCCTCTGATTGCTTCCGCCACGTTGCTTATTTATATCGGCAACAGCGATTTCGGCTGTGTGCCTGGTGCACCCCACTGCCCTGGAATAGCAACTGGATGCTGTCAAATGACTTCTCCCTGGGCCTTTCCCCCTACATTATTTGTTGTGGCTCGTTATCTGCTCCACCTGTTGGCTCCCTCAGATCCCTGCAACACTTCCAAAAGGAGGGGAAGTAGCAAACTGTCCAAGCAGGATCTGCCCAGTGGAGGAGCCCTGCTGGCACAACACCTGCTGAAGCAAAAGTGAAAAACTGTGGGGGAAGCAGCTGAACTGAAGCAGGTAGACTGAAGCAGCTGGACTGAAGGCCAGGGAGCCGCTTGGTCATTCTCTTTGATTTCTGTCCATGTGTAAAAACAATTAGAACACAAGTAACCCATCGTTTGTAAAGGAGCTCTCAGCTACAGCTTGCGTGTCAAGTGCTTTTCCATAGTCTCCTGAACCTTTCAGGAGTGGTTGGGACTCTCAGGGCTGTGTTTCTAAGGTGAGTTTGCCTGGCAGATGCTGCAATCCCTTGCACGCTTGGCGTGCTGATAGCCATGTTAATTGTTCTTCTCCGAGTCTGGTGAAATGACCTGGAGAAGAATGGCAAAATGTTGACAGACATAAAGTCTGAACTTTGGAGACGGATAGGATATAGGGAAAGGTTCACCGGTTAATCACCAGTTCCAGTAAAAGCAAGACATTGGGGAGGGAGGGTTGTGTGATCACAAACGTGCTGCCGGAGTGGAGCTAAGGTAGTATCTTCCTCATGTATGGAGCAGTGAAGTGTAGGAAGGATAGCAGCTGGAGTTTGTGTGGCACCTTTTGTCACAAAGGGTCCAGAGGTGATTTATGAATTCAAACCATTCTATAGATGGCACTCGGAGAGCAAATCACGGTGTGTGTTTCCAGAATGGTGACCCTACAGGTTGTGTTAGCGCTACTGAAACGCTTTGGGCTGTTAGTGGAGAATAGCAGGATTTTTTATGTTTGGAGAAGAACACCTGGATCAAGTGGCCAGCTGATACGCAAGCTGGGATCACCCTTAAGTGCAGAAGCCAGCATGTCTGGGGAAAGAATGTGTTGTCACAAGAACTTAAGAGGTGGTTCAGTGAAAGCAGCAACATCGGTATCCCACAGAAAAGATAGGTGTATTGAGAGCAGCTGGTCTCTATGGAGTGGCATGGGCCCTTCAAGAAGCCTTGACTTTCACATTTCCTGCAGAAGTTTGTCCAGCAGCTCGGTGGCCCTGAGCACTGAAGGAGGAGAACAGCTTCTGCGGGAGGGAACAGCCTCTGCAGGATTTGCAATCTTCAGTTTGTACTGCCTTTGGATTACTTTGCAGGTCACCAGCCCAGATGGTGGAGCTGCCTGTTGTGTTCACATGTAATTTATAGAGGAATACAGTGAGAGTGTGCTGTGTGAAAAGTTAACGTAGGTGCATCCAACACCTGTAGGACCTATGATCTTTTTTTGTCACTGATTACCCCTCAGACTGTGATTGCAGAAACAATCTGTTGTAGCCAGCTAATAGGTAGGAGCAACTGCTGAGTAAACTGCAACGCTTTTGTCTCATTCCCATGACACAAAGTGTTACGGGCAGTCCATGTTACAGGTGGAGTCACAACACAGCTCTCCAGCACAGATGTCTGCAGTTACTCATCTACTGTAAATTGAACTGGACCTCTAACATTTTCTCTGCAGAAATAAGTTAGTGTTGTGGGTATAGATGATAATCAGACATCTTCATTTGATACGGATTGAAAGCAGATGTAAATGGAAGAGGGTTCAACTGACTAGTAATCCTTGACTATTAATTCCCTTAATCATGAGAAGGTGGTGCTGGCACCTCGTGCAAACTGTGTTTCCTCACTTTGCCTGCACTCCTGTGCCACTATCACCACACAGTATTAAACGGAGGTTGCCTTTATGGGTTCTTTCAAATAGGCTGGCAATTCACAGTCTGTAGGAATTATACAAAGTACCGGCTGTAAACTCTTAGCATCAGGTGTTGTTTCAGCAACAGATTTACTCCAGCAAGCTTGGGGGTTGAGGGGGGGACTGGTGGGCCCAGCTACTCCATTAAGTTCATTTTGACCTAAAAAACAATTCCATAGCACTTGCTGGCTATATGGAGTATTAACCGAGTTGGTACTAAAATAAAAGGTCAAATATTTCAACTAAAAGATGTCAGGTCAGCTTGACGCTAGGCAGCATGTTATCAAATCTCTGCATTGTGGTGATGCAACTCCCATGCAATTTACTGTGGAAGATGCAAGCATTAAAACTTTGCATAGCGGTCTGAAAATACTTGTCTGTCCTGTGCTTAGTCCAGTACAACGTGAAGAGTTGTTCTAAATGCAATTCCTGCAGTAATGCACTCCAGTCTACATAATGGGATTTGTAGATTAATGCCTAATTAGGACCAGTAGCTCGTGAAAGTCTCCTCCAAAGTACAGCTGCTCTCCCCACAAATGCACCATAGAGCAACTCGTAACAGTCTTCTACCCAACAGTTCTGTATTTGTAACTGAGAGGACTAAGGATATATTCAAAACAGAACATTGGCCCTAAATCTGTGTCTTAGTTCTGTTAACACCAGAGGCAGGCGCCACTGAAGGAGACAAACTGTTGAGCCATTGTTTTTGGTGAGAAATGGGAAGTGTTCGTAGGAAAGTTAAAGAAGTCAGCTGCATGTCAGCATTCATTATAAACGCCTTTACAAAACTCAAAGCTGTTCGTAACTCTTCCCCAGATGATAAGATACTGTACCCTGGACAGGTGTTGGCTTTCAACTATCTAGACTATTAGAAGACTGAGCTTCTCATTCACTTTAGCTAATATGTTTATTCTGTTACTGTCATTGTTCATGTTCTAATGGGTTTCAGTGCTTGTGTATGAGACATAAGTTGAAGAGACAAAATTGGACAGTAACAGACTTCCATGCATTCGCATTTTTACAGTTCTGGACCAGTACCCAAGTTCAACAGAGATGCTTACATTTAAGGCTGTGGATGGTTGCTGAAGTGAGATCTTCCTCTTCTTGTTCAGTTCTTGTTCAGCACTGTGATCATTCTGCTGTCAATGTCAGTGGACATCGTGCCTCAGAAAGAATCCCCTATACCAAAAGGGTCGTTTAAGGGTATGACCCAATCTGCTAAGGGCTGGATGGGCTTGCAGCAGAAACGCAGCACATGAGGCAGCTTACACAAAGGCTGGCAACACTGCGCAGCTCTGCCAGCTGAAATTACAGGGGAAGGTTACAGAAACATAGGATGGACCCGAATTAGATTTTGGCAAACTAGGCAAAGCTACCCCCTCACCCTTAATTTTTTTATAAGATTTTCAGTCTCCCCAGTGGTCAGGACCTTTGGTCTGTTTTTTGGCACGTGCAGAAGCAACATGTGTGAATTAGAAGGAGAATAGAAGGAAAATAAGTGAAACAGAAAAAACCCATAACGTATAAGTAAAAAAGTCCCTAGAAGCGCTTTTATTTATAGGACAAGAGGATAAAGGTGTGTGCGCTTATAAAACTCAACCAAACTCTCTATGTAGATCTGAGAGATGTTCTGCTGTGTTTGAAAATGCAGTGTGGATCAAGGAGAGGGAATCTACCAATTAACTTTTTTGGGTGAACGCTAAAGTGGGTGCTTTATTAGGGTTTCTGATAGATGTGTCTTCCACCAGTTTTAGGTAAGCTCACATTGCCTCCCAGGAGGGAAGATCCCATGCAGGACTGTGTCTCAGTGTCATGGAGGGGCCCTTGGTGAGCTCCAGCAGCAGACCTTTGGTGTGAGTGCTTCTTTTCAGAAGGTGTCTGGCCAGTCCATGTTGATTTAGAGAAAAAAGGAAGTGTTGATGTCTGTTTCACTGACAGCCAGTTTGGGGGGAAGGCAGAACCCCTCTGAGACTGCGTGTAAGGGTGTGAGCCTGCCTGCTTATGCTTAGGTGCAGATGAGGCAGACCTGGGAAAAAGCTCAGCCTTTGCCAGGAGTGGTTCTGGGGGCAAAGAATCCGCTTGTAGATGAAGAAAATCTTTTCTTGTTTGAAGTCCCTCTGGCTTTGAGAGTTTTGCTTCACAAACTGACTGTAGGCTCTTTTATGACAGTTTGGGCACCACTGGGGCAGATGCCCCATGGCTCTGCATCACTGAGCTGCAACTCCCAGCACAGCATGCTGGCAGGGAGCATAGCTTGGGGGACACAGCCTCTCTCCACGTAGCTTCTCTGTAGCTCAGTACAGCCCAGGCCACCAGCTCTGCTGGCACCACTGTCTGCTGCAGCACCAACTCTGGCAGTGCCACACACCCAGACCTGGCTATGTTACAGCCACACCACCCTCCTCTGTGCTCACAAAAGCCAGTCCACTTACAGGGGTCCTCCAGTCCCCTCACCTGGATGATGCAGGGATTAGAATATGACTCTATTTCTTCTTCCTTTCTCTCTGCCTAGTTGTACAACCCACTACTGGGGACGGGTGGTGGCTGCCAAATTGCATCCTACGTCTGTTTGTTGCCAAACATGGCTTTGTTAGGTGCAAGGCAATGTCCCATTATTGGCTGTGTGTAGTCACTTAGGAAAACAAGCACTAAGTAAACATCTGAGTGAACCAATTGGTGGTTCCCATCTACTTATTCTCTGAATGTGCTCACAAGTGGTGAGAACAAGAGCCGGTGTCTGCGACTGCATCCCAGTGGCGTTTCCCCACAGTGTACTTTTTCAAATGCACTGTCTGGCTTTTCCAGCCACAGAATGTGCAGAAAAGTCTGGTGTACAAGAGAGATTAATTAATTGGATTTACAAGTATCGAGGAGCATGATAACGGTACAAAGATGGCTTTCCTTCTGGAATGTTTTTGATTTACACCTGAACACAAAGTTGGCTTCTTACAGCTGAGCTGCTTTTGCTTACTACTCCAGATCTGCAAGGGAAACTTTGGCTTCTTACAACAGTAAATCTCCGGCCTCTCCGTTCCGACAAACTCTCCATTGTTCTGTTTAGCAGACCGAAGTTTATATTCAGGAATAGTATGGAATTGGAGGTAAATAAACTGTTGGAGAAACTCTTAAGTCCCATTGACTTAAGTGACCAGATCAAGCCAAGAGAGTTAATGCAGGCAGCTCTAGAGGAATGCTGATCAGCTGATTTATTCACCTGTTTGCTCTAAACGAAACCACATGGCTAAGGAGGATTCCAAAGCAAAACAAAAAGCAAAACAAGGGTTTCCTTTAAATCTTGGTGTCTTCACCATGTATCTTTCCTGTTGAGATAAAACAGTCTGAAGATATGAATAGACAGCATAAAGACCTTTTAAAGTGTATTTCCAATACTGCATTGGCATCTACTGAAAAACAACCTTGGGTTCCCTGTTGTGTGGTCCAGAACCATCGTGGCAGAATACAGCCGTGTGTTTCTGCACCCCTTGGTCACTGCTGCTCTGGTTCCCTTGCCCACTTTTGTTACTGCAGAGGCCACTGCTGTGGTTTTATTGAAGCCATTCTCTGCAGGTTCTGCTTGCCAGTAAGGGTGTTCAAAAATAACATCACAGCCTAAGATCCAAAGCGAGCTTGGGCTTTTTCAGACTGTAGAGGCGCATTGCCCACACAGGCACATGGTCGGTCCTCTCCTTTATGGAATCCATTCTCACCCTAATGTGCAAATCTACTGAGAGCCTGGTAGCTTTGTTCTTCAAACTACTCTCAGAAATAGAACAAAAAACAAATAACATAGTTTGCCATCCATTGCTATAAACTGTATTTTTACGTGAAGGCACTGGAGAAGCTTTCAAATACTATATTTTTAATTTATTTGATAAGGACTTGTCTAGTTATGATTGACTACCCGGCAATGAAACACATCTCACGTACACGCGTGCAGCTCTGAGGATTGGCAGTGTAAATTAAATTCACTTGTGTAAGTGAATGCTTTTTGCGTGCATCTGCCTGTTTCTGTGATGGTCACCATGAAAACCCTCAGCCATGAGCAAGATCGTGACTTTGCTCCTTCATCTGTCGATGAATGCCAGAGTTCTCGCAAGAATACTTTGCATATGCTTGGCTTTACTTATTACTTTACTTACACAAGTATCTGAAGGCTACCTTCTGTTCTGGTCCCATATGTGAGCATTAAGAAACATTCTTTGCTGTGTGTGCCAGAAAGAAGGTATGCTGTTTTCTCCAAGGTTGTTCTTAGCTGTTGAGCACATCAGATACGAGATCATCAGATGGTGAGAGATGTCATGTCTTTGCCCCAGAATTCATTACCACAACTGTTTGCCACAGCAGAACCGTAAAGGAATCTCTGACAAATCAGAAACCATGCTCCTAGGAGACTGAGAACCTGGAAATTGAGTGGGTGTGGGCTGAGTACCACTTGCATGAAGTGAGGGAAGTGCTGACCATGGTGTGGATAAGAATTACAGCCAACAGTGAAAACAAACCGCTTTATATTACATGTTATGGGAGAACGTCCTACAGCTCTCTCTGCTGACAAGTGGTTACGTAAAATAGTTGCATTAGATTAAAAAATAAGTAAATAAGGTGTTGGGAAAAGTGCCTGAAGTGTACCGCAGGTAATGACCTGACACCGTTTCAGGAAATGACAGAATCATACATTCATCTTTATAGCAGTGATTTATCTTAATAGAAGCCAAAACCTCTTCAAGTCTCTGAAGAGGACATGGCTCACCGTTTTTCAGTCTATAGGTGACAGGAATGAAAACTGGTACTATTTCCTTCTTTCCACCTGAGGCACTCGCTGGTAAACCCGATATGCTCTTAGGAAAAGGCTTTCCCCATTAGCACATAAATTCTAGTGAACACGGGCACTGCGTTTGTGAACAGAGTGATGTAGATTTGGAGTCAAGGTCAGCTGTGAGTGGGTAAAGCCAAGATGCTGGTTTGTTACCACAGAAGTTACTGCTCAGCTCAGAGGATCCTGATCAGCACGGAGTGAACTGACTGTCTGAAAAGCATTTGTTGTGTACATAAGTGGCCGCTGTGAACTTGATATATCTGTGAACAGAAACGATCACACCAGCCAATAGTGTCTGCACTTCATGCATTAAATCCTCCCCTTTTCTCCAAAGCTGAGATCTCTACTGGCATAAATGTTGGCAATATTACATTTACAATTGGGATTGTGATCTTTGGAATTGCTGAAGGAGATGGTACTGGTTGATCCAAAAGCCATGATTGTACCACAGAAAGAAAATTTTGCAAAGCCTTTGATAGAAGACACTTAGAGTCATCTCTAAGAAGTAAAATAAATACAGAAATAATGGGGAAATGTGAAAGTAGAAGCGGTGTGAGTGAATTAAAATTGTGGGTTAAAAATGCAAGCAGTGGATAGCTTAGCGGAAGCTGAAGAAGTCAATGAGATACAAGTAGAAATAGAATTAAAATAGGAGGAAAGATTTTAAAGTATATTAGGAATGAAGATCACCTCAATCCAAGACCAGTTTCACTGCAATATGCAGACTGTATAATCAAATAATACGGAAAAGTCAGAAATGTGCAATTAATAATTCTGTTCAGTGTTTGAAGAGAAGTCGGAGATGGTACAGTTGGTGAAAGGAGAAGTGCACTGTCTGCAGTGAAAGGGAACGTGAAACGATAGCATCCGCTGTAATTGAATGCTGGAGAAACAAAGGCTCTGCGAAGGTACAATTAGAAGTCTTAGAGGAGTTATCCAAGGAGCAGAACGAACTGAATCGCTTGATGGCTGAGACAGAGCTTTAGGACTGGACATAGATAATTACCTGCTGGAAGCTTGGGTGTCACAAACAAAAGCGCGTAAGGGTCTGGTGGGTAAAAGCTGGATCTGGGCAATTTCAGCTCTGAAGCAGACAGAATTTTCTTGTATTAAGGTAATGTAGCATGGGAACAGCTCATCCGGGAAGATGGAAGACTCATTGCCACAAGGATGACTGGAGGGCTGGAGCACCTCTCCTGCAGGGACAGGTTGAGAGAGTTGGGGCTGCTCATCTTGGAGGAGACTCCAGAGATAACTTACAGCAGCCTTCCAGTAGCTGAAGGGGGCTACAGGAAAGCTGAGGAGGTGCTGTTTACAAGAGCTTGTACTAGTAGGACCAGCTGGAAGAGGGGAGGTTTAGACTGGAAGTCAGAAGGAAGTTCTTCATGATGAGGGTGCTGAGACTCTGGACCAGGTTGCCCAGGGAGGTTGTGGCTGCCCCCCAGCTCCCTGGCAGTGTTCAAGGCCAGATTGGCTGGGGCCTTGAGCAGCCTGGTCTAGTGGGGGGTGTCCCTGCTCATGGCAGGGGGTTGGAACTAAACGATCTTTAAAGTCTCTTCCAACCTGAATCATTCTATGGATCTATATTTACTACCTCTTGCATTAGACTCTTCCCCCTTACGATGTCTCCACCGTAGCTGCCATTGATTTTTATTAATTAAGGACGTGTTTCTAATGTGGTCTGTTTTGTGGCCAGTTAGCACTTTGGTCCCTTTGGTGTTGCTGCTGATTATACACACATCATAAACTGTATGTAAAAGACCATGAGAGCCAGCAGGTGGGCACAACGGCCTCATTGAAGAGCTTTGGGATGGTACAATGCCAGGTAGAACTGGAGTGTTTCTATTGAATATAGTAAGGATACTATCTGCCCAGACTTGTCCCAATGTGCTGTGGGTGCTTTTCAGGCTGCTCGAGCAGAAGGCTTGGAAGTCACATTAAAAATTACAGGGTGAACATTTTATTTATCACCGAATTGGACTCAGTAGAGGAAGGTGCCAGACCCTGAGAGTCCAGGCAGCACACACACAGAATCAGGTCTACATAGATACAAACACTTTCGATGTCCTTACCTTAGATGAGGTTGAATGCAGGGATTTGGGTGTTCTTGGTGAAGCTGAACCAAGTCTTGAAAGTCACTCCTTGAACACCACACTCAGAAACAACTTCTGTTCTCTAACAAATACTTCTGGCAGTATATGACTGGCAATGGTTGTTTTATCATCAGCTCCATAAAAGGAAGTGGTGCCTCTCCTACCATGTAAGATGTTTAGAATGAGTGTGAAATGATCCTGTTAGCTTGTACCTGGAGTGCTTTCAGATTGTGATGTTGCTTCCTGCCCAGTGTGTTACAAGGCCAGAGTGTCTAAGGAACCTGTGGAATTAGTCCTGCTTTAAAGTTCTCAGTGGTGTCCTGAGCTTTGGTGGGTGCTTCTCACCTGTCCGCACAAAAAGTCTCATTACTTACTTTTGAAGGGTAAAGACAGTAAAAGGCAACATGAACCGGGTAAGCACTCCCCAAAACAACGTCTACTATGCAGAAAATAGTGGGATTCATATAAATAAAAAGAAAACAATTAAAAATACAATGATAGATATCCATTAAATAGTATATAATGTGTAGGATTCAATCAATTACTTATTTCTGTAGCTGCCTCAACTGGCTATGCTAGGTAACCTACAGTGATTCCCGTGTTTCTGGAGAAGTCTCTTCGATGGACTGGGAAAATCACAGAGTCATTTAGGTTGGAAAAGACCTTTAAGATCATTGAGTCCAACTGAGAATTTTACACAAAGCAGCGGCATTTTCCAGGAACTAGTTAAAGCCATTCACTGAAGTATTGCACCTGTCTGAGGGTCAGCAAAGGTCCCTGTGGTGCGTATCCCAACAGGGCTGTTCCCTGCACCAAAAAACCAAGTCTGGGCCAGCAGTATAGTTTTTTGGACACTGCACAAGTCCATTTATGTTAACAACATGGCCTGTGGTCCTCGGCACAGGAAGGGTTATAGAAAGAGATACTTAGGACATTCCTTGGGACCCATTAGCTTTGCCTTATCATCTGTGTACCTGCCTGCCCCTCTGGTGTCTAGTTATCAGTTGTAGTGTGGCCTCTGTGGAATGCTGTGTGTGTTTATGATTTGAGCTGCTCTTTAAGTCTGCTGCTTTTTTTCTGCAGAGATGTTATGAATGTATAGTTCAAGCTGTGGTGTTTCTAATATCCCTGTAATCTGGAATTCAGGTGCCTGAAGAGAAATCGGTGCTGCTGTTCCTTGCCCAGTCACTTACCTGGAGTAGTTTTGTTTTCCTTGAAAACAAAAAGACAACTGCAGTCCCAATGCAAAGGCTGCATAGCTGCCTAGCTGCCATACATCATTACTTAAGAAAGCACAATTATTGACTGCAAAACATATGTGACTGCAGGGAGCTACTTTTGTTTTTGACTGTGTTTAGTCTCGCCATCTCAATTCTTAGACATCAACTTGTTCTCCTAGACAAGGCACATTTCATATTGTATTACTGAAATGTACAGCTGTGTTTGGTAGCTCCGTCTTCGCACGTTTAAGAATAGCTGTGCCTGAGTTCTTTGAGGTGGTGCCAATATTCCAAATGGCTTCTCTTTTGTTTTGGAGAAGTTAAAGCTTAATTTTGGCATTTATCAGTTCCAAAGTTATGTCTGGTTTCAACAGCTTTTTTTTTCCCAAGATAAATCATCCAAAATACCCTGCAGTAATTACAGGATTTGATCAGGGTATTGCCCATCACCTCCAGCACATGTCTTGTGGGTGAGGTGTGGGGCAGGATGCAAGGCAGACCGTGTGGTGTGCAAGCCCTGCCTGGGGGCTGTTCCCCGGCTGCTGCCCGTGCCATACAGGGTCGGCAGGAATCCACCTCAGCAGCTTCCTCATCTTCAATCAGTCTCTACGGCCCTTAGTTGCTTGTTGTTCAAGCTGTGTGTCACAGCCAGTCACAACAGTTACTTCAAGCAAATTTTCACACTCTTTGGCTCAAACTGCTGGCAGCATTCCTAAAGACTCTGAGGAAATAATTCCACAAAGTGGCATAAATTAATGTGACTAATTAACATGATGTTAATTATTTGTAAATTGTATGTTTGGATACACATTACTTGAGAGGCATATGTTACGTTCAGTGTTTACTGAAACAAGTGACTGCTAATCGCATCTCCTGAGTGTTCCTTTCACAACAGTCAGCAAATAGAGACTTCTCTAAAAATAAAAGTTGTGTCCCAAGGGAATGCGTGAACTGCAGCATGCAGCGAAATGAGGAACTGGAGGACAGACCTACCTTTCTGTCGGCTTGAGAAATGCACTAGAATGAGTCTCGTGGGTACTACCTACCTTTGCCTCGCACGTCAGTCAGGATGTCTGTAGTGTATCAGCAGAATGTTTTGAAATGGCCATTTCACAACCATGTGCAAAAAATAAACAGAGTTCCCATGATTAAAAGGTGCACGCAAGGACAAGAGCTTGGTTTGGGGTTGAACAAGCAGGGGTAACACAGTTGTCTTCTAACTTGTCAGTTTCTGAGGTCGTACTGAAAGGGTCCCCCTGTATCCTTAGCAGTGCATGCAAAGCACTGGAGTGGTAAGGGCATAAATATGATGTGCTCAGTAACCTGTGTCCTCAGCACAAGAGCATCACAAGGTGGATTGCAAGCTGTTAATAGACAACCGACCAGCTGCACCTGAGAGCAGACTAAGGTACCTGTTGTTCTGAGCCCACACAGGTTCTCGCACTGTGCAAAGGGCACTGACAGATCACGCTAGTGCCCGTTGTTGCATGCTGCTTTTTGAACAAGGAATTAGGTTTTGAATGACAGTATTAAAAGGGTATAGAAGAGAAATGGTCCAGTGGTATGGTGCCATGGGCCACCATGTCATATAATCCCTTTATTGACTCGATCAGGCTCCATTACTGAGGATTATTTTTCATTACTGCTGTTGGAAAGTCGTTTTGGAACACAAGGTGGTAATGCTCAAGAAACTCCTTTGTAATTTCTAGACTGCTTTTCTACATGATCACTAAGAGCTGGTTTTTGTCATATCAACACTCTTTTAGATTGAATGGTTCTTTTACCTCTCCCCTGTTCCTGCCATCCCACCCCAACTTCATTTGCATCCTATCTTTCAAAGAGCAAATCCACCAAAGCTTAATTACTTTAAGTGGTGGGTTATTGTCTTGCTGCAGCAGCTTCCTAACCTCACTCCTCACCTGACTGCACACACACACTAATGGTGGTGTAAGGGAGAGGCAGGAATCATGTGGATAGATTAGAAAGATGGAGAGAAATACAGATGTGCACAAAAAAAGCACAAGCACAGACATATAGTAGCTTTGAATTACATCAGTTCAAGCTGCCATGGTGCAATGCCTTCAGGCATCACTGTGCTGTACTGAAAACATTAGCTTTTCTTTACTTTCTCCACGTTAAAAGAACGCAGAATCCTTTCAATCAAACCCTTATCTGTATCTTGTGGTTTGTGTGCTGGGAAGAGCTGTGACACTGGGTGTTTCTTACAGAGCATGAATTGCAAGAGCCACTCAAAGCATCCTTGTGCTGTCTAGCTTGGCCTCTCATCTTCCCAGGGTCTGTGGCATATGTGCCAGCCCTGTTGGGGTGTCTCAGATACCCTAGAGCATCTCAGATGGCACCAGACACTTAACTTTGTCTATCTCAGCCAAGCCAGCATGACTAACAGTTCTGGTTACAGATAGCAGCAACTACCATGAGATTTTTGCTGTTCCCAAGTCAACAACCTTGATATTATAGGAATATTCTTGAATTGAAAACATAATTTCTTTTTCTACAATTTAAACCCAAACAAACATTGTCTTGAGAACTGCTGGAATGTTCTGCTGCTCAGAAGAAGTCTCCATTTCTCAAACTGTGCAGTTGGCAGCTGCAGACAACTGTCCCTAAGATGGACTGCAGCAGGCAGATCCAAAGGAGAGAGCCTGTTCAGCACAGACAGAACATTTGGAGATGGAGGGCTCTGCTCTGACTGCCCGCGATGTATTTCATTGTGTGAAAAGGACAGGTTTTTAAGAAGTGGATTTTCAATTGTGGTAGTAGCCATATCCTGGATACAAGGGAAACCTTTGCCTTTTACCCTTTCTCCTATCCTAGAGTATTTCCTATTCTTCCTTCAGTGCATAAAGACATTTGAGCTTCCTGGTGAAGAAGAAGGCTGTGACTCATTTCTTTGTTTTTAGCACAGGCAAATAGCACGTTTCCCAACATTCTTCTTCTTTTTTTTTTTTCAGAAATAAATAAGCTGCCTTTATTGAAACCTAAAAAATACAATTTCATCTGAGGCAACCTCTAGGCTGGAAAATTTCAGCTAAGTAACTACAGCTTGACAAAGACATGAGCAACTGAAACCAACGTATTATATTCAAAATTATGAAGCAAATCTAACAAGAGCTCTTGTCTATAATAAAAACTTAGGCAGGCAGGCATATATATATCCTGGACTATTTTCTTGCATATGTCATGAATAATGCAGTTCATTATTTTCAGGGCTCTATCATTTGCAGTACCCTTTCAAGCCAGCTCCTGAATTCAGTGGGGCTTGTTGTATGTGTGAAGTTTAATACTCGCATAACTCTTTGGCAGGATCATAGTCTACGATATTAATGCAATGTTTACATTATGAAGTTACCTGCCTGGAAGTCCAAACTGCTTTAAAATACAGCTGCACACATACTGGCAGCTAGGTTCCAAATCTGAGCATTCCAATACTTTTTTTGTGTTAAACAGTTGTATTATGTAAAAAAAGCAAAAATAAGACACCTAACTCCTGTTTTTAAAAACATGAAGTTACTGGGATTCATGGTCTTTTTTCTTCTTCCCTTTTTACCTGCTCCTGTAAAAGGAAGGGAAGAGAAGAATCGGTTAAACAGATTTTACATTCGGCTTGTTTAGGGACTGGTTTGACAAGCGGGCACACGAACCCTGTACTCGCAAGGGTAGAGTGGAAGCCCCAGGTGGTGTTGTGCTGGGGTCGAGATATTCAGCAGGCTGGGTTAGGGCCTTCTTTACTTTGGATGAAGAGTCTTCCACAAGCAGTTACCCTGAAAGCCTGTTGTGCTGAAGCTTGAACTCTCTTGGCTATTAAGTTAAAGGGAAAACTTATCAGTCTGCATGGATGTGCAACTGAGACTGGGGTTTGGTGCCGAAGTTATGCAGCATACAGTCGAGAAGGTAGGTGCAGAAAGTTACAACTTCCACTTTGCTTTTGAGAAACTTAAAAGAGCTTTATGGTGCCACAGTTCATAGTGACTCAGAATTCCCTGTACAGGTGTTTTGAGACGAGTGGAAATAGGTGAGCGCTGCAGAAAGTTTTTGCTCTATAAAGAAAAAAAGACAGCGAGCAGTTGTTAAGGTTTTGCAGCCATGCTGACATCATACTACGGTTTTTGACAAGAGGACGAAAAGGGTGAACAATTGCGTTAAAAAAATGACTAACAGCAGGTCTTTAGCTGTAAAGTCTATTTCAAAGAGAAAAGTTTATGTATCGCTTCCTTCATTAAGGTAGTGTACTTAGCGTTCAGGTTATTTACTGCGTTTCAGACTGTGGTCAGACAACCACAAAATAAGGAAGATAACATATTTTTACAAGAAAACAAATTACTGATTTTTTAAAAACTAAACCCAGTTATGATCTTTCACTTAGAGAGCCCGTTCAGCCAGGCAATTGCTGGCTGACTCAGATAGCAATTGAATCCATTACACTAGCCATGCCACTCTTAAAAAAATGAGAAAGCGTGCCGGCAGGTCTTGTCTCATGTAGCTGTGCCCAGTCACGTGAAACAGCTGCTGCTCACAGGGGACTGGCGCTAAACAAAGTTAGGATAGGACAGGAGGTGAATGCCAAGAACTGCACAGGAGAGATTGCAGCCTGCAGACAGAAAGAATCTAAGATCAGGGCTGATGTTGCATGATACCATGGGAATACAACCCGAGAGATACCATTTCACAGGGCACACGTACCGGGGACCTTTTCTGTGGAGTTTCGCTTTCCCAGTGGCAACTCCATCTTCTGGCACGTGAGTTTTCACTAGATGGTTTAGGTGCAACCCAGTCGGGGATGGTCTGAGAAGAGGACACCTTGTTTGAAATGTCATTGTAATGATCTGACACAAATCTAGCACAAAGATTTGGCACGGAAAGCTGACTACTGAACTCTGTAGCTTTCTTTTTCCTGGTGACTGTGCTCCCTGTGCTGAACAGCACATGTGCTCTTGGGAAGTCCCAGTTGCAAAGAGCTGAGGTGTACATCTGGCAACCCATACTTGCCAGTGCCATGGATATCATTGGCAGTTTGACCAGAGCCCAAACTCCAAGACACCACAGAAAATCCATTTTTCCTTCTGAGTTCCTCCAATACCCAAGAAATGCTGTGAAACACCCCTGAATAAATTCATCAGAGCACTGAAATGATCCTACAGACATTATCAATGTTGTAACCAAAGCTGTGGCCTTCCCACGTTGCACTGAAGAGAGCTGGAATACCTTCAGACACAACTTCTGTAGCATTTTGTAGGGCACAGTTTAAGTTTCAGAACTGTGATTCTGACCTTGTTTTGCTCTCCTTGTTATTTTAGATTATTTGGAACTTTTAAAATATTGTCTCAAACTTTTTACATTTGTTGGCATTTTTTACAAATGTTCAACCTCAGAGTAGCTGCAGCTCTAAATCCATCACAGCTGCATTCTAGCTGTAAGGTTCCTCATGATATAAATCCTCCCCAAAATGCAAGCATTGTATTTCTAGAAAAAATGAGTTACAGCTATAAAGTAAGAAAAGTCATCAAGACCTAATAAATAAGAAAATATAAAATAATAATAAGAATAATAAGAAAATATAAGAAAACAAAATAAATAATAGATAAGAAAACAATAATAAGAATAATAAGAAAACATAACATAAGAAAAGCCATCAAGACTTCATGGTAGTGACGTTCAGTGTGGCTGTCTGAATTCCAGAGGTGGTTTCTGAAGTGAAAACTGATGATATCAGCTTTTCAGGAGTGTCCTTGGGTGCAATCTGAAGGTTGCCTGCAAGCAAAGCTACTAGAAATAGACCCCACAGGTGCATGAAGTAATGGGGCAAGGAGAAACTTCAGGAGGCTGGTGACATGATCTACATGTCAGATGTTTAGGTTTACTTGGTTGGTTTTAGGATGCACTGGATGATCTTTAAGGCCTTTTCCAGCCTCATCATCACTGTGATGCTGTAATACCGTGACATTTCTTTAATGAAAGGTCAATTTTTTGTTTTCATGGCATGGGAATGGAAGAATCTCAAACCAAGGAGGAACCAAAGGGCCAGATTAGGTCCCAAAAAGTTTCAGTACTTTTCTGGCTGGGTGAGGTGAACAGCTGCTGCTCTTATGAAATTCAAAACTGAAGTCGCTACCTTGGGTGGCTTCCTGGTTTCCTAGCGGTGACAGTTGTGCCAGGTTACTACATGCTCTTAACTTGAGTGTATACTCATTCACAAAGATAGCCAACTGGGGTGAAGTTGAACCGCAGACATGTAACTCTTTATGCAGTAACCTTTCTTGTCAGGGTTTCTAGGTCGCATCTTTGAGAATGCGCGTGACTTTTCACGCAGATCTAGAAAGCTTATTTTGTAATATTCAAAAAAGAAATTAAAAGCTTTATCTTGTTATTCTTCTGCATTTCTCCTCTGGCTGATGTGTGACACACAGGACAGACAACACCCACCAGCCTCTCTGGTTTCTTGCGATGAGGTTTAGCCATTGTTAGGACACCTGTTAGCACTGTGCTTATCAAAGATTATGAGTTTCAGGTGGATATCTTTCCATTACCTTCCCAGAGCAAAATCTTAACTACTTTTATAATACTGTCGCATTACTTAGACATCTCTACTGGAAAAATGTCATTTAAAAATGCAACGGCGATGTTATTTGCTTGATTTATAGTTCATTCCTTTTTCTCTCTGGCCTGCAGTAGGATTTCTGTTGTCTGTTGTTAAATCCCAGCAGAATGGATACCACAGCTGCAGGGGACAGCTGTAGCTTTTACTGACTTCTGTCTGGGTGTGTGACGCAGCTATGCAGTTCCCTACTCAGCCCATGTGTTTTGAAAATGGATTTGAATAATGTAAGGGTATATGTCGTTTAATTAACAATTGGCAACGTGTAGTCTTTGGAACTTCATGCTGAAACACAACACGAGTCTGTTGTGAATGTAGTGTCGGCATTCCCTGTGTGCTCAGTGAGGGACTATACAGAGCAGCTCTTGTGGCTCTCTACACAACGTAAATTCTTGTGCAGTGTTTAAATGTTGGCAACTACCTTTAATTTTCAAGTGTCATGAAAGGCTAAATGGCAACAAAACACTGAAGGAATTGTATAATGCTGCTACCAAGACAGCAGGTATGTATCGTCCAGGATCCTGAGTACCTAGCACCATGTTTGGCCTTTCTTGCCATCAGTTACTGACTCCTGTTTCTTCACTTGCACAAAAGCCTGCAAAAGTACCTTCATCGTCCCTCAGCTGAAACTGCATGATATGCCACTTTTCACTAGAATACCATCCCACCCCCCCATTCAGCTTGCGATGTAGTATGTTGGACCTTGTCCATTGGATGACGCCTGATGTCTCAGTTGAGCAGGAATTGTATGCTGCCGTTGTCAGGATTTGTACTTGAGAACGGGTAGCACACACTTACCGGTACCTTCCTCAAAAGCTGACAGAGCTTCCTCCAAGCAGTTTCTACTGCAAGAGCACTTGTGGATGCACACTATCCCATGCCATTTCCCTGTGGTGCAGAAGATGAGGGAAGATGCTAATATATTTGGGCAGACATGGTGTATCCAAAAGACAGCCTGGATTTAGCTGTAGGCACAAACCCCCTGAGAAGTGAGAACAATTTGGCCTCTGGTGTTTTGTACCAGATGCTGGTGAACATCCACAGTCTCATAAAGCAACTCTTGATTACTGAGTGTTTGCAGGTGAAAAGCCCAGTGCCGGATCTAGGTTATCCATTTAAATAATTGCATTAGGTACAAATTCGTTCTCAGACACCATGTAGGCACTCCAACCTAAGGTTTTAAAAAGACATACTAGTACTATTTCCAGGCCATATGAGTCTTTCCAGTATGTAATTTCAAGGACATTGCCACAGAACTGATGTCTGTGCAGCACTGCAGCATGTGTGACATTCTTCACACATTTCCCTACGAGAAACCCCTCGGTCTGCAGGAATCAGTTGGCCATGTTTGATATACTTGGGTGTTTTGCAGATATGTGAGTACTGAGAATTACTGGAGTGCTGCAACAGGAGGGCAGGAGGTTTTCTAGCCAGTTTTGATGGCAGCAGTGGTATTTTAAGAGGGGAAACGGCGTCAGCATTTTGCACGTTTGTCTAATTACAAAAGCTGTTTCACAAGGTTCTTTACAGCCTCGGTCAGGAAGGACTTCTGTGACAAAAAGGAAGGACCTTTTTTGACCAAAATTGGAAGGGTTTGGGTTTCCTCAGGAATGATTTGATCAAAGGTGAAGTGAGTGGTCAGTAGGGACACTGGATATTGATGACAACATTCATCTCCTGCCAGGGTCCAATTCTGTATTACGATGATAAAGTTGAGAGTCTGAGTCTGTAGAATACAAAGTAGTAACAACATTCACTACCTTTGATATCCAGAAAATTATGCGAGCAATTAGCATTTTGAATATATACAATTAAAACTCTTTTTGGTGTTGGAAGACAAGTTTTACTGCCATGGTTCAGCAATTGGTTCACTGTTCCATTTGAAGCAGTTTGATTTTTTAGCTGATTTAAATCAGAGACTATCAGTGTATTGAAATAACCAAACTTGTTCTAGCAACCTCTTCACCCACTCGTGATTTACATGACTGATGTAATTAACAGAGCAGCACAGGTAATGTTTGTCACAAATACCCTGGGAATGGCATTATCTGCTTATTCCTTTTTTCTATGTATTTACTCTTTGCATCTGCGTGCTCTTGGCTTTTCCTGTTAATAGTTTATTTGATTTAGTAGTCCCTTGTAGAATAACTTTGCATTACAAGGGATACCTTGCATCCGAGATCAAATATTGTGCTGTGTAGTCCGCTCATTAAAGAATCAGTAAGCTGTTTCTGTGTTGTAAGCAGCTTGTTCAAAGCAGGAGCTCACAAAGTAACAGTAAGACATCTCCAGACTGTTTTTTTTCTGTTTCCCTGGATATAAAACTAGCAGCTGGATAGAATCTGTCTGCAGTATTAAATAACATCCCAGTAGGAACAGCTTCTCTCTCAGAAAAAAATCTAGCACAGAGAGACTTGCCAAAATGTGCAGACTGAAGCTCTACCTTAGTTTTTCCTTAATTCATCCAATGGGTTATGTGCAGGTTGACGATGGTTCTTTGGTACACGTGACTTCTAGGGAATATAGGGTTTTGAGTATGTAAATTAAAGCCTAATAAATGTAAGGGAACATTCAATTTTTTCAAAGAAAGAATGTAAAGCTCCAGCCCTGGATTCTGAGTCCTGAACTCCTCTGAGAGGGATGAAAATGCTATAAAAATATTTATGGTGGTTGTTAGACTCTGCACGTTCACATATAAAGTATGAAAGTAAAAGGAGCGCGTAAGAGTTTCCCAGAGACTCTGTGCATGATGAATCTTTGAATTAGAGGCAAGTTATTCATTTTATTTAAATTGTTTAGCCGTTTGTCACAATGCTTGGAAGAAAAGCTGCAAGGTATAAATGGCATGTTGAGTTTTATGCAGCTTAAAATATCTGAAGAGCATTCTGTTTAGGTGGTACCTTCAACTACTAAGTACCAGGTGCTCATGATCCAAGTGCCAAACACAAAATGCTAAGACAGCTGTTTGGCACGTTAGCCTGTCACGTGTACTTTCTCTAAATGTGATCATACTTGGTAGTTTCGAAAAGTTTTTCCTTTAGATTAGCCAGTGATTAGATTTGGACCTGTTTGTGTAGGTGTGCACACAGTCCCTTAGATATATGAATGCAGTAATGAGGAAACCGTTTATAAAACAGCGAGCTATTTATGCTTACCCTTACTTGCAGATTCATGATGCTGTTTGAGATCATTCTGCTTGTATGCTGAACCCACGAGTAATTTTTCCATAGCAAACTAAGGCTATATTATTAAGAGAACTAAAGAGTGGAAAAATAGAAGTAGCAGTTAACCGCAAGTTTACCTTGTGAGTCAGATTCTCCTAATTAACTCACATCCACTCCACTGTGAGGACACGTGAAAGGGCTTAATGCAAACCTTCTCCTGCTCTGTACCTGCAGGGAAGTACCTGTTACGCATTTCAGCTCATCTAGGAGCAGGATTTGGTCTAGTAGGTTATACTGTATCTGTGCATCGTTGCCATATCAGGGGCTGTTCCTAGGAGCTGCCCTGGAAGTCCAGGCACTACCAAGGGGACTGCTTGCAAGTTGGTGTAGGGTACAGATTGTGTTCTGGCAGACATGAGCCATGTATGTTGAAACCAACTGAGATGCAGCATCAGAAACTGGGTCAACAGTGTCTTGTAATGCATTGTCTTGCTCTGGTGTGGAGAGAGGGGTATGCTATGGCAGAAAACCCCTCCAGCTGCTGAGGAAAGGCCAGAGGAAAGGCTTTTTCAATGAAATCATACTAATCAATGGACTATGTTACAGGACTGGTCTCTTCTGCATTATGGGCCTTTCCTAAGGTGCTTGTGCAAGATTTTACTCCCCTCTATTTGCTGTATTTTAATTATGGAAAGGATTTTTCAAAGACAGTGTACAAACACTACCTTCCATGAGAGTAATCAGTAAAATGCATGTGCCCACAGGATGGGCTACAGCAACAACCTTGGCATTAGTCATAGTGCAAGTTCCAGGGATGCTACCTGCGCGACAATTGAGGAATTGCTCTGACACCTGCTGTTCCTGTAGTAACAGAAGAAACTCACTGTGTAACAGACTCTGGTATTTAAACTGACTTTTATTCTTACCATCCATAATGAGAAATATTTGAACCTATCCTTGTTTACTCTCCAGCTCAGAATCCTGTAGTTCAGTGCAGGAGTGCTGCTTAAAAATGTATTGAGAACAAATTTAATGCCACAGTAATGCAACAGCTCTAGAAAATGATGACAAGCTAGTTTGTCACATAGGAAAAACAAGAGTTAGCCTTATATTCAGTTGTGTCTGTGATGAATTAACGTATACTGCTATTGATGTAGAGAACATTTTAACTGAGAGTGAGAGAAGCTGCTGGGGTAGTCTACAGCTGATCTTCTTTTCATCTGTTCCTTACCAACGTTCCGCTTGCCATTGGTCATTAAAACTTTCACTTCTGACATGGAAAGTGTAGGGAAAATGGAATCTACCTGGTAGCCTAGCTGATAGCTCCGTGAAGGAAGCAGTAGTTTAATCTTTTAACTAATACCTTCAGGTTCATTCTCCAGACTACATATGTATATATATATATCTTTTTTTTCCTTTAGTTTTGCTGTTCTTGTTGTATGTAATCAATGCCTTGATTTTTTCCTTCTTGGATAAGTGTCCACTTGTGTTATTCTTTCCCCACCATTCCTCCTGTTAACTCTTAACTTTCTCTTTCTGCATGTTACATTATGAACCAGAAGGTCTTGGACTGATTTCAGAAGTAATTCAATAGTCTCTGAGGTGGCAACAGCATTTCTTACTGTTTTGTCATGATTCTGAGCAATGAGATTAAATTTAGTGCAATAAGGATGTGGGAACCTATTTACTGTCATGAGCAGATCATATTGAAATTGTAGAGACACTGAGATTTGTATTAACAAAGACCAGGGGAAAGGAAATAAATTCAAAGCCAGTTCCTCAAGCCTGGATGTGTGTGCTTCAGCCACACCTCTGGAGAGAAGGAAGCTGCTGCAGAAACTACCCTTATTCATGTGATAGAAAGTGACATTGCCCCAGAGAAAAGGGGTCATCACTCATGAGTTTAAAATGGGCTTTTAAACATCCTCCACCCAGGTATATAACTGGTTTAGAGCTAAGGCTGTGGAACTGACCTTGCTGTAATATACTGCAGGGAACTAATGGGGGTAGATTTGACATCTTCTTGGCAGCATTTCCAACCTCTTAACTAGTCTGTAGAGGTCCTTTGAGAGGAGTTTGGTGGCCCCATGTCCTGTTGGCTGGCTACAGATCCAGTTGTTCTGTGATCTAGGTAAAGCAGGAATCAAACATACAGCAGCACACATCTGTCATATGTGCCCCTTGAGCCATGACGGAACATGTAAGGAGCTTCCATCATGTCCTAAAGGCCATGAGCACTCCCAGCATGACATGGATAGGAGGTCATGAAGCTTCAGAAAGCAGCAGGCTTGCTAGGCAATCCCAGGAAGCACGAGTGGCTCCTGGTCAGGGCCAGGGCAGACTCTTGTTCAGAATATCCCTTTGCATTAGACAGCAGATGCAGTATCGGCTCCTCACGCTTTCTTTCAGTGCAGTGTTTGAAGCTCAGGCAAACTGCAGTTTACAGTGTGATCTTTCAGCTGCAGATACCTGTGTTTGGTACACCTCTCCTTGTTCTCAGTGCACAGCGGTTGCTTCCTGAGCAAGTACAGTTTCCCTGTGAAGATCTAAAAAAGATCCAGGAAAAACTTGGTCTGGTTGCTCAGGACATCTCCTGGAACCCTTTGTACAGTCACACATTAACTGGTGAACTTAGGCTAACACTGACTCGTCTGCGAGTGACGCTGACTCACGTTCCAGCAACAGCAAGCTCAGTAATCCTGCTAGAGCAGAAACCAGTGTAACCCACCTGGCAAACGCGTGATCCCTGTAAAGAACAGGAAGCCATGGATTGGTACTCCGTGGTTTTCTGCCTAGCACTGATGGCAGCTGGTTTTTCCTGGGCTTCGTCTTCTCTGAGAGTCCTGGTAGATTTACACAGATCTGTGCCTTTCCTGTGTTGTGAAGATGCATGGATTCTGTTTGCCAATAGCACACGGGAAGATAGCTATGTTTAAAACACAAGTTCATGTAGGACTGTGTGGTTTTTGCAACACATTGCATTCTAAGGCTCTATACTAAAGCACCTGGTAAGGTACTCTTTGTCATACAAATGGTTTAGCTCAAAGCTGCTTAATAGGTGAATTTTTAGTGCTTTAGTTATATTCTTGCACTAAGTAATCTTTATTTCATGGATTGCTCTGAAGTAAAACTTAATTAATGGCAATTTCCTTAAGAGGTGATGGACCGGTATCTTACGTAGTCTGACCTTGACATCAGTTTGAAGCAACGACAATAATCCCAAAAGGGATTATTCAAAATTATTAGCCACAGCCACCCTGATACCAAGATAGATGAAATGTAGTAGATCTGATAGTATGTGGAGTTCAGCATTCGATGCAGGATCATACATGGGAAATTATTGGTTCTGATCAACAGAGTGGGTGTCAGCAGTAGCACTGCAGAAGGGCACGGAGCTGAACACAAAGAGAGATGGCGACAGGTTATGTTAAGTGGAGAACTGTCACACCGGGAGGAAGGTACCAGCAGAATTTGTCAAGGAGCAATCTAGAGGACTTGACTTACGTAGCAGTTTAATTAATGATGTTGGCAGAAAACGTAGAAGTAGAGGGATGGAATTTGGTGGTGGCAGAATATTGTGAGGCATCATTAACATAAAGGATGATCAGAAAGTTGCACAGGGAAAATGTTTTAACCTTCAGAACTCAAGTAAGAGCCATGAAATGAAAGAACACAGATGGCACTTAGGTCTGCTAGAAAGAATTTGTGCTAGAAACTTACCAGTTGAAAACTACAGAGGAGGCAAAAGACCTGTGTAACAAACAGCACAGAGTGACTGCGAGGCACTGCTATGGTACAGCTGTGAAGTGGTGGGATCCTACGGAGAATCAAATGGGATATTTCTTGCAGAGGCAGGGAGATGTTAATGTTGTAGGAGCACTGGAGAGTGAGCTTTTGGAAAATCAGATGCTGCATGTTTAGGAACGAGGAAATGCAAGTGGAGCAAGTGTAAGGAAGGGTACAGGGATGACTGGAATGATAGGTAAGTTTGTGTTGTGCAAACAAAGTGAAAGGAAGTGAATCATTTAGTGCAGTAATATAAGATGGAAAGGAGACAGGATTACTGCCCACATGCTCTTCGGGGTTAAACAGCTGGGTGGGAGGAAAGTGGCACTTGATTCTAAAAGAAATGGATATGTATGAATATGGTATGAGGCTGGAAATTAGAAGAACATTTCTAGTCATCAGATCAATGGGATCTGAATCAGTAGTGGCAGGACAGGAAGAAATGGTCTGATTTTAAAACAGAGATCAGTAAGCTTTCAGAAAAGATTATATGATGTGATTTGCTGGGTCAGCAGGGGACTGCCTCTGCAGATGTATGAGGCCTTACAGTCTTTATTGATGTTAATCACCTATGTGTGCATCATATGTGGCACAGGTTGTGTAGACCATGCCATCTTATTTATCTTCAAATTTATGTCCAACAGCAAGATGCAACTTTTCCTTGAGTTGTCCTCTTTCATAACTAAAACATTGCTCACAAATTCTCAGATGTCCTCGCTCAAACATAAAACTTCCACTCAAAAGATTTGCATAATTATTACAGATACTTCAGACTGTACAGAAGGCTGGATTTTATTCTTTAAAAATCATGGCATTATTTTTGTGTATGTTAAGGCCATGTTACATAGTATGGCAAAGGAAAATGGGTATAAATCAAACTTCTGGGATGGTAAGAGGATAAAACCACCATTAATACCAGTGAAACTCTGGTGGTCTTTACTGGTATGAGTGCAAACCTTAAAAATCTATCAAAAAGGTGGTGTCTGCTCTACCCATCTTATGTTCATTCCACTGGGACAGTGATGTAGTGAATTCTGCTGAAGAGAAAGGTTGCATTTGGCTCCAAGTATGAAACCAACTTCTTGAAGATTATGATCCTTGCAGTGTGAATCGCACCAGTAGAAATTCAAACGCACATCGTTTCCAGCAGGATAATAAATATGAAGGTTGTTCTGTGTCGTTGTTATTTTCTTTGCTTTGACCCATTAGTAGATTAACTAAATGAATTGATTGATTTAATATCGGACCTGATCAGTTGATCAGCCAGTGACATTAATGGCGAGCCAGGCAGTATTTGAGGTAAACCCATGGTAGCATCACATTCAAGTCTTTTGTGCCTGGGTTACTCTCAGAAATGAAAGGAAAATCTTGCCAAAAGGGAGAATATTAACCTTAAAATTAGAATTTGTGTCTCTGGACCCTGAGGGGGTCAGCACTGTTCTGTTCCTTTGCTTTGACTGGGATGGGTAAGAACTGCAAAATGGTGATGCCGGAAAGAGAGAAGTAATTTCAAAGCAGTATCAAGTAGGAAGTTTTGAGCTAGCTTGAACTTCCCACTGCTTTCTGTCACTGACCACGTCTCTTATTCACTAGAGTTGGTGTAGTTGCTTACTAGCAAGTCTCCACTGAAAAGTACATGAAGGTCTTCATCTTGCTCGCATGCAAACATGTATTTGTGTGAGTCATTTTGGTGACGTGTATTTGTCTGGAGTGTCTGTATTAAGGACCCTTTGCTAATTGATGAGATTTTTTTGCAAAGATGTGTCTTATGTTAATCACATTCTTGGTTTTAAAAACATTTATTTACTGTGAAACTCTTACAGAGCTCTGTGACACGCTGCCTTCCTCGTAACAAATGTGTCCTGAAATGAGAGAAAGCTTTTCTTAATTTGAAATGTCAGTATTGGGATTATTTGTTATTATTACAGTGCATTAACAGTATTTTCCTACTGGTTTCACATTTTCAAGGTCAAGATTATTAAATGCAATAATGAGATCCAAATTTCTTTTCACTTCTGTCAGACCAGCTGCAATGAAGCAATGGAGTTCTGCAAGTTGGCATTGCAAGCACAAACGCTGCATCAGCCAGGATCCTCCAGCCAGGACACACACCTTTCTTCTTGTGTGCCCCATGGCTACACGTGTAATGTAATGCCTAGTTGTACTGTATGTAGTTCAGCTTCAGAATAATAATCATCCTTGAAGATTAAATTAATGAAAAATCAATTTAGCACCAAATATTTCAACCATAGTGGGTGGTTAGGAAAATGTTATAGGCAGAAAATGGTTTGTTCAGCCATACAGGCAGCTGCTGACTTTCTTGTCCAGCCATCAGTCCTTGCAAAACGGATAGCTGAAATGAAATGCCGATCCCAAACCACAGTCATATGTGGGAGCATAAGGAGTTATTTTAAGAGTAACCACTCCTACTGTTCGCTACTGCTCTTCCTCTTGAGGTGACTGGCCTCAGGGGAAGGGCTTTTATCACTTGCTGCCATGTCCATGTCAGCCACCAGTAAGCCATTGTTTATAGTGGCACTCTTCACAAGCACCGTTGTGCTATCCCCGCCATGGTTCTAGTATTTCACAGCAGGTTGCAAGCAGCTAGGGCTGGCCCTGTCCTGCATTGCTCCTGCTGTGCCCACCGTGTGAGTTGCTAACATGAGGAAGCCATCCCTAAGACCCTTCGTGGTGACATATTTGTAATGGGTGACTCATGCTTGTGTGCAAAGAGGGATAAGCTTTCCTTGAGTAAAATCCATTTACCCACTACTGGTGTGACTGCTTTTGGAATGTTGATGCTATAGATATTTCATTAATATTTACCTTCTTACACTTATACTTCTGTCAAATTGTGTAGATCAGTAGCGAGATAGTAATTGTAGTGTTTTCAGTGAAAGTATTTGCACTAAGCACTGTTTCGATTTCCCACACGTTCAGTACCTGTCTTCATTACATGAGTGAAAATAGCCTTAGAATCATCGACTCATTAAGGTTGGAGGAGACCACCAAGATCGTCAAACCCACCATGTCCACCGAAGCAAGTTTCCAAATGCCAGATCTACGTGTTTTTTGAACACCTTCAGAGATGGAGACTCTGCCACTTCCCTGGCAGCCTGTTCTAATCCTTGACCACTCTTTCAGCAAAGACATTTTTCCTAAGGTCTAATTAAACCTCCCCTGGCACAACTTGAGTACATTTCCTCTTGTTCTATTGCTACTGAATTGGGAGAAAAGACTGACCCCCCACCTCTGTACAACCTCCTTTCAAGTAGTTGTAAAAGGAGAAGAGATCTCTCCCCAGCCTCCTTTTCTGCAGATTAACCACCCTGGTTCCCTCAGCCATTGCTCATAAGCCTCATAAGGCTCTTCACTAACCTTGTTGCCCTTCTTTGGAAGTCCATCTTGTACTGAGATGTCCAAAACTGAACACTGTATTTGAGGTGAAGCCTTGCTTTGGCCAAGGACAGGGGGATGGACGATCATCTTCCTAGTCCTGCTGACCATGCTATTTCTGATGCAGGCCAGGATGCCACTGGCCTTCTTGGCCACCTGGGCACATTACTGGCTCATGTTCAGCTGGCTGTCAGTCAGCACGCCCAGGTCCTTTTGTGCCTAGCAGTTCTCCAGCCACTCGTCCCCAAGCCTATGGTGTTATATAGGATTGTTGTGACCGAGCTCAGGATCTGGCACTTAGTCTTGTTAAGGTGTATTCTGTTGACCTCAGCCCATCGATCCAGCCTGTCCACGTCCTTCTGCAGGGCTTCCCTCCCATTCTGCAGGTTTGCCTGCAGATTTGGCAATTTGCCTGCCCAATTTGGTGTCATCTGCAAGCTTCCTGAGGGTGCACTCAGTCCCGTCATCCAGATCACTGAAAAAGTTGTTAAACAAGACTGACCCCAATAAGGAGCCCTGGGGAATACTGCTTGCAATCATAAATTAATTAAAATCTATTCTTGATTAACTAATTTCCCCCAGTTTACTATGCGCCATTAGGACATCATAGGAGACATCAGAGGGGCCTTGAAGTTTGCTCTCAAGATTTTTGAGGGGAAATGGTAAACTAAGGAAGACTTTGGAGCTCCTCATGAGTTTGTGATTGCTTTTTAGGGTTCAGCTTCTCACAGAAAATGTTGTGGCCTGTGTCTTTCCTTTTTATCCGTGGTGGTGGTGGTGGGGGGGGAGGTGTCTTTATTTACTTTCTTGTAGAGTATTACTGGCTTGCTTACATAGTCAGTGGAATGTTGTTTTCTGCAAGCTTTTTTGTTGCAGTTTAATCTGTGCTGTTGTAAAGCGTTTACTAGTGGGCATAGGTATGCAGTACACCATGAACACATGTCAAAAAGAAGCCCATAATAAGAACTTATTTTATGTCTTGGAAAGGGACGTAGGTTCAGATGTGCTCCAAGACTGCAGCATTACTTCCTCTTTTCAGGAGCTTCACATGTAGCATTTGCCATTAGGTGTTTGATATTGTTAAAAGTGACAAGTACATTCCCCCTCTCCAGGCAAACCTCTTAAAAAGAGATGTGATTTGCATACTATTTGCATATTTTAATTCATAATTTGCATATGCTAATTGCCAGAGCATTGCAGCATCAAATGAGATTGCATGCCTAAATTGTAAAGAGTTACAGGAAAATTCAGCGAGACCTGGACAGGCTAGAGAGCTGGGAAAACAGTAATACTGCAACATGAGATTGGTCTCTGCAGAGTGCCTGTGTTGTCTAAGGACAGGCAAGATCAGTGGGACACTAAAAAATAGACACTGGAGGAAACAGAGAAATTTTTGCTGAAGCAGTGCTGGATGAGAAAGGACACAGTAGGAAATAACTCCCTTAATAGGGAATAACCCCCTTTAGGTGGCTGAATATTGCAAAGGTTGAACCATACTCCAATATTCACTGGGATCCTTCTGCTCTGTAGCAGACACAGGGGCATCCGGTTTTAGATTTTCTAGGCCACTGCATTTCAAACAAGAGCAGTTTCATATTACTGCTGTCAGTGATGCATTGAGAAAAAACAGTGAAGAAGACACAAAACCCCCTGTATAATTTTCCATTAGGGTGACACCGGTGTGGTATCCATACTATGGATCATCCATCCTGCAGCAGTGTATTCCTGTGGCTGGCAGATAGGCAAGTAACTGATGACTTTTTTCCCCAACATATCTAATGTTGCCAGCAGTACAGTTCTAATTCAGCAAGGCTTCTGCTTGGTATCACATGTTATGAAGGTAACATAGTAAATCCTGGTCAATCTAGAGAGTGATTCATAGCTGGATAGGTAGTTAGAAGATTCCCCTGTAATTGTAATCTCATTATGCCCATTAAGAAACATCCACTGGCAGTCATCCTCTTGGGAGGAGTGGGAAACTTGGCAAGGAGCACTGCTATGTTTGCCTAAGATCTGTCAATCCAAGGTACCATGGCCAGTAGAGTGACTGTGGTCTATGGGAAGAGGTGGACTGTTACAAAGACATTGCATTTCAAATAAGTCACTGGGGATTCTTAATTTACGGCATCACCGGGGAAACCAGACATCCACAACACAGCTACTGAAATGTCTTCCATGATAATGGTGTATAAACATAAAAGTTCCTCTGCAAAAAAAAAGAAGATTTTTTTCTTTGTTTCAGATCACATTAAATTCTACTTCCTATGAAGTGAACACTGTGTAGTGACACTGTGGGGAATGTTATTCCTCAGGTGTAACTTGTAGCTCTGATGCAGTAAACAAAAACGTTGTTTTGTTAGTACTGCTGTCTGCTGTTCAGTCTTCTTGCAGTTGTGTGAAAACCTGTGCTTTAAAATTCAGCCATTCCCATCACCTTTCTTGAGATTCTTCAGTTTTGGGTAAATTAATCGCTACTTAGAACTTAGGGAGCGCTGATAATAGAACAAGTGGCAAACAAATTCTTCAATGAGAAAGCTTTGAGTGCCCTTCTGGAGAGTGACTTTTGTGTGAGTACCCTGTTGAAGGACACTGAATGGAGCAGACAGCTTATGACATGAGAATGTAAAATGTGAATGGGATGACATATGAGTGATGAAACTTGGGGGAAAAAAGCATGTGGAAATAACTGAGGAGGAGCAAAAGTTCAGCTCCCCTATGAAGCATCCCCACGCAGAGCGAAGGCTTCCTGTGAAGTTGCCTCTTTGGGGGTGTAGCTGCCATCTGCCTCAGAAGTGATGGATTTTTAGGAGAAATTAAAGGTGAGAAATGTCACTCAGAGCCACACTGCTTGTGACTGCGCTGCACACCACCTCATGGGAATAGCTCTGGGAAAAGAAACTCGTGCTGCTCTGCTGGCACAATGTGCGTATGGTTAGAAGCTCCTGTTTCACCCCGGTAGGATATTGCATGAGTGCGTAGGCATAGAAGATTAGCATGAAGAAATGCAGAATCAGTGCACTCAATGTTTATTGCTCCTAGAGTGGGCACATTGTATAGACAGAAACCACTTACTGGAACAGGGGCTTGATACTTCCCTGTTTTAGAAGTTACGTTGCTCTATGCTGATAAGGAACGAGTGAGACTCAGTTGCGTGGTGTGGCAAAACCAAGCCACCCCATTAATCTTTCTGCAGTTGTGTGACACGTGACACTGTGCTGTCAGCATGGGCACCAACTGGGCATAAAGCCCAGGGAGAGGAGTCTTTAGCAAGTAATTCACATTGGTTCCTGCAAATTGTTTTCTGCATTACCTCCCATGCATTCCAAAATGTAATTAGGTGTTTGTAGGTTCCGGGTGCTAGCTCAGGCCATCGCATTTCTTTCTTTTCCACTGGCAAGAACAATAGCCATGCTTTCCTAGGAACCCAAGGTTTGGTTCTTTGAAGGCTTGGCACAGTTAGTTTAATGGTTGCCCTTGATGATCTGGAAGGTCTTTTCCAACCTGCGTGCACAGATAGCCTTTTCACTTCTATTTCTGGCTGTACTGGAACAGGAGAATAGAGGGATGTGGATACAGTGCCGTGTAAGATACAGGAGTGCAGATCCAAAACAGTGTAGAATGTGCAGTTCAGCCTGAGGTTTGTGCAGAGCCTTGAAAGTGGCTCTGCCTTTTCTAACTGGCTCCATTTAGGAAATGCAGTGATTCTTCCTCTGCTATTTTTGTAGCGAAATGCCAGTTTTGAATTAATCAACAATTTTGCTGAAAAAAAAGTTAAATGCAGAATTCAGTTTCTATTAGCAAATAATAGCAAAGCAAAGGCCGTGCTTTCTGCCATTATCAGGTTGCACACAGTGTGCTCTGTATTCACAATCCAGATCCATGTCTACATGGAGAAGGGAAGCCACCTGTCCTGTACCACAGTACGGCCTCCTCCTCTTCTGCCCTTGCCTCTTGTGACTAACTTCACAAAAATGTAGGTAATTCTAGTCACTGTGTAAGCAGAATCCCTGCTGCTTAAGTGGAGGCACCAGGACTTGTCTTTGGATATCTGGGGTAAGATCAGGATTGGGGGTGGAAAAAACATTAGGAAGTACTGACATACGAGTGTACCGAAGGAAGACTCACTGACCTTAAGCACAGGTAGTTTTCAATGGTTATGATGAAAAAAATGGCACTGTAGGAGTGTTGCTTTCTATTACGCCCTGCAATGGATGCCCACAGAACAAAACTGTGGGACTGGTGCTTTCTGCATTTGAATCCAGAATTGGTTTTATTTGTCCTCAAAGTATGTGTTGTCTCCTACCAAGCTGACTTTATGTGGTGTTAGGTTTCATAAACAAGGAAGTCAGCTCACTGTACACTGCAGTAATTGACACACAATTTGTTTCCAGATCCTGGTAGCAGTTTGCAGTGCTGCTGTTAAAAGAAGTGTTCCTGGTTGTGAATGAGGTACAAATCATGTGAAAGCCAGAGGGATATTTCAGAGGGCTATGTATGCATACAGTGCCATATTTGCAAGCTTCCATTGCAAAGTGGAGTATCCTTGGTTTGGATTTCTTTTTCCATGCTCAGATCCTTGTTTGACCATAATGAATGATTAAAATACCAAATTAAATTGGTTTTCCCACATTAGGCGATTTCTGTGTATTTTTCATATTTGGTAGATCTAAAAAAATGTATTTAATTTCTCAAGGAAGTTTTTTGAATTAGGTAGTCATATGTATGCTAAGATACTAGAGCACAGAGTTACAGTTCTGGGTTGCTCTCTGATGTGAACAGGGATGCTAATTGGCAGCATTGCACTGTAACCCTGTCAACACTGCTGGAAGACAAATGTTGTTGATAAACCTTTAGAGGAGAACATCCCACTCTGAATTTCATCAGTTCCTTCAGAAAGTGGAAATTTTTAATGTGTTTCCAGTCTGGGGTCATAAAGTTTGTAATTAAATTAAGAGTTGTTATGTTGGAGCCTGGGGTTTCCTGCAGTCTCATTGTACTTGGATGTTAATAGCTGTTAGTAGCTATGATTTCCATGTTTTATTGTGTTCAGTCAGCACTTCTGTAGCTCTCTACCTGTTCCTCTTTAAAAGCAGGTATGATAGAACAGGGCAAAGATCGTGCCACACTTGTCCTTTCTTTTCCTCCACCTTTTTTGTGGGATTTTTCGGTTGGCTGTTGTCAGGCACAACTGTCCGTCTGGGTGGGCATCCTGGGTGATGGCCATTATGGTTTGTGCTCAGGGGGTCCCTGAAGCTGTCCTGACAGCGGCAGTACAGAATCCTCATGGGAGCTGCGTCTTACTTGTGGTGGTCCCAACCATCACAGTGAGTTTTGTAGCAAATATCTATCCAGAAGATGATATAATGACTCTGTGAACTGTGGAAAAATGCATCATGCAGCTGAAAGGACAGGAACCACGGGAAGGCAATTTCAGCGACAACAGCTGTGTATAGATACACAGCTTATTACTGACGTTGCCTTTTTCACGTTGGGAGCATTCTGCATTACTCACTGCACAAATTTTATTAAAAACTAAGGATAACGTGTGTTCTGGATGAAGCTTATAAAGCTGTTACATTGCTTGCCCTTTTCTGGAAGTGGTTCTTTGTTATTTAAAGGTATTTTGTCACGCATCTGATTTGTATAGCTGAGCACTAGGCACTTGCCTTCGTTTTAAAGGTAATAAACAAGCTGCCCTTTTAAAACCAACAAAACGTTCCTAAGTGGCAGAATATTTTTCTAATTATTTTGTCTATGGTGTTGAAAACCTTTATACTTTCTCTGCAGTTAGCTTTCATGAGGTTGAAAGAGAAAGAGAGTGGGAAAGCAAGCTTTGCAGCAGAAAAAAAATAAAGAAATCAAAGCCAACCACCAATGGCTTTTTGAAAAAGAGCGTTCTGGTTGTTATAAAACACGTGTGTAACCGACAGCCAGTATTAGCCACTGGTGAGATATTGTTCACACATCTACAGCATAAAATTACCAGAAAAATCACGCTGGCTGTCAATCCACATGTGCTCACTGCAGTTGGAGAACTGTGAGAATGCCTTGCGTAGCTTTTATCATATCACCGTAACCCTTCACCTCCCACCAGTTCTCCAGATGCACTCCCCACTACATTACATCCCCTTTGATGCATGTAACACTTCTCTGATCTTTTTCACCTGAATGTGGCCCGTGCTGTGGTATTCGACTGACAATGCTTCAACATGAGATCCTGTTTTCAGAGAAGATGCTTTCTTCTTCACCCCATCTGCCTGTGAGCTTCAGTTTTGCCATGAAAAGAAGTCTTAGAGCCTTGGTGAGGTCAGCCTTGCCCATGTGGCAGATGCCCATAGGAGCGTGTTCTGCGCACATGCTGAGTTGACCAGCTGCAATATGCCCACTTCCACCAGAGCTGCAGGTAATCAGAGGTGTGTGTTGCACTGATTTTGCATGGGTGTAAACCAGGAGCATTAGAAGGGAAAAAGCAACCCATCACATGTTGTACTTGGTCTCAGACACTCACAGCTTCTCTTCTAGCATTTCTGAGGCTGGAGATGACCTATGCATTATTCAGCTCAGTACTTTGTCACTTGTTTATTCTTCAGCCACAGTCTCTAAATGTTTAACAGTATTTCTAGAATACATGTAAGATTCTGGTTTTTCCCTGTCTCAACTTCCCATCTCATACTGGTTCAGAGGAGAGAGCAAAGAGCAGAAACTGGTGGCATTACATTTGTAGACATCTGTCTTCAGACCAACTTTGCATCCAAAAATAGAGCACAGCAGATCTTCCCACAGGCTTTTGTAGCAATAGCTTGAGTGCTTAGCCGATTGTGGAGGGAAGATCTACAGCACAGTGGCCAAATACTTTCCAGGTGGTAATTGATGTGCTTTTGGTGACTTGCTTAATTTTTGTGACTGTCTGGATTCTGATCAACCAGAGCTTGATCGAGTTCCTTGCTGTGCAATGTGCAGGTTGGTCAGCTAACCCTTCCCAAACACAAACACCCCAGAATGGCAGCCATCATTCTGCAGTGGATCAGCTTTGGTCTGAAGCTCTCCACCTGAGCTCTGCCCCAGACCAGTTTGGCTACGTGCATAGAGGAATGGTGGCAGTGTATGCTGGCATGGCAAATGCCACTTCACCCTGGTGTCATTTTGCCTGTGCTTTCACATCATGTTTGGTTCCATGCCATGTTTATTATTCTGCTAGGTCAGACGAAGTCAGGGGTCAGGAATAAGCTTGATTTAATGAAACTGGATGGTTTGCCTGGTTTTCTTCTGTTCCCTTTGATATCCTGTCATTTGAATTTTATGTTTTTGCCTTTTTTTCTTGAGATGACGTTTCTGGGTATCGTTTTCTGGGCAGCGTTGGCCCTTTGTGCTGGTACAGATTGCATTTGTTCATTTAAGATGCCTGTCCCACACTGTTGCCATCATTTTTATGGTCTTAGGTTTTGTCATTTTCTGATTAGTTTGGTGGTGGTTTGTTATGTTTTGACAGCGGTTTGTCATAGGGCTGTGAACAACCTCTTTGCCTTGCCTTTAAGACTTTCTCTACATTGTTGAACTGGTGATCTGAAATAGTCTTTTGTTCAAACAGAATGATTAGCATGGACAGAAGCATGAGTGCCTGCGTACTGCAGCCAGGCAGGTGCTGCCTTCTGGCTTTAGTCAGATTCAGAGTGCAGATTCATGAAAATATCAATTCTCTCTTCTCTAGGATATGCAATCACATATAGATCTCTGCTGGGGAGCCGTGGTTTTGATTTATAACATGTAGAAGTTTTATAGTTCCAACTGGAGCTTTCTCACCCAAGGTGTCTTTTGTCTGTGGAAAAAAGAATGTGGGTAACTCCTCAAACCTTTGTTCAGCCTGAAAACATCATCTTAGACCATAGGCCTCCTCGAAGTGTGCCTGCCATGAGGAATCCTGATGTTTCAATTTGTCTAAGGGTCTGGCCTGCTTTGTGCGACTAGAATTCAGTTGTTTAGACAACAGATATGGACGCTGTGTTTTCTTTTTGTGAACGGTTAGCAGACTCCTCAAATTCTTAGAATATTTGTCACTGAATACAAGGTGAGAACTTAAAGCTTGAAGCTGGTACCAAACTGTGAGGGGCTGATGCTCTGCTATTTATGCTTTTATTTGAGGTGCTGATTATGAGATCTGCAGGAAAGGAGCTGAGGGCTCAAGCTGACTGTGAGCCAATGATGTGCCATTGCAGCAAAGAAGCCAGTAGACTCCTGGCTGCATTGAGGGAGAGTCTGAGGAAGGTGATCCTACCCTCGGTCCCAGTGAGATACGTCTGAAGAAGGGTATTCAGTTTGGGCTCACCATTTAGAAGAAAGAAATGTATGTACTCCAGAGAAAAGGGCTTGGAGGCTTTGCCACATGAGGCATGGTTAAGAGAGCTGAGACTCCTGGAGAAGGGGCATGTTATCGATGTGTGTAAATATATGATGAGTACAAAGAATAGAGAGAGAGACTTTGCAGTGTTGCCTAGTGAAATGCAAGAGGCGCTAAGCACAACATGGAACAGAAAATTCCATTTAAGCATAACAAAGAGCATTTTCCTCACGGGATGCTCAAATACTGGCACAGGTTACCCAGAGACATTGTGAAGGCTACATCTTCGAAGATACTCAAAACCCAACTGGACACAGTCCTGACAACCCACCGTAGGTGACCCTGACCTGAGCGTAATGTGGAACCAGGTGATGCCAGAAGTGTTCTCCAAGCCCAGCTGCCATCCTGTCAAAGGGATCTTGGACTCTGCCGCTTGCTTTCCATATCCCTTGGTCCACACCGTCAGCCTGAGGCTCAAATACTTGATATCTGAAGACTGAATTTGGTAGTGAGCAGTTCTTTAAAGACTGGTAGTGAGCTGCCAGTTCAATACGGAAAGGACTGGGGGCCAATTGTCACGTCACAGGTAGGCTGTCTGAGCCGTAATAAAAAACTAGGTTGATGCAGTTTGGTTTTGTGGGGGGGACACAGAGCTTTTTATAGCTGATCTCTGTTTCTGCATTTACCGTAATTAATTATAGTAGAATATTGTCTCTCTTCAGAGAGATGATGGATTTAGGAATGTGTTGCAGACTATGGATTTATGGGAATAAGGGTGATAAGGTGCGGGGAGTCAAGCTGAGGTCTCATTGTCAGGAGGTTTCTGTTACTCTTGGTTCAAGCGTATTCTAGAGGATTGAAGTGCGAGTTACAGAATTTTGAGCAAAGGAAAGACTTTATCAGCTGAATCTAAATTATAGAGGCAAATCATGGCAAGAAGGAGGTGGCCACTTGGGAGGATTATAAGACTAGTCAGAGGATATAGGGAAGCAACTAGGAAAGCCAAGGCCTCCTTGGAGTTAAACCTTGCAAGAGAGGTGATGGACAACAGAAAGGGCTTCTTCAAATACATTGCAGATGCAACTAACACTAGAGGCAGTGTAGGCCCCTGGTGAATGAGCTGGGTGCCCTGGTGTCAGAGGATACAGAGAACATGGAGATACTGAATGCCGCCTTTGCCTCTGCCTGTATTGCTGGGTGCTGTCCTGATGAACCCCAGGCTGCTGAGGCTCCACAGACTGTCAGGACAAAGGAGGAGTTTGCCCTGGTTGACAAGGTTGGCTGCGACTCGATCCCACTGCTCTGGCAGTAGGACTGGGCTCTTTGATCTTTCAGCGTCCCTTCCAGTCCCAAACATGCTGTGCTTCTGTGAAATCCTCACCATTGTAGCAATGTTGTTGTCAAAAATACTGGAGAAAAGGCAGGGTCAAACCCAACACAATGTTGAGTTGCATAGGGTAGGAAGAACTGGAGAGGGAAATGGAGATGTTTGCAATTCACAGGTACTGTAGCTCGAAACCAGCCCGGTGTTGTGGGTGTGGGAAGGATTCCAGTTACTTAGCCGTAGTGCTTATCCGTGTCAGTCTTCCTAGTTTGCAGTATTAGTACAACATTGAGAATAAAGGTGAAGTGGTAAAGTGTTTGGAAACCTTAGATTTCCCCAATTCCAGTGAAGTGCTGAGTAGATCTTTAAAAATTAATTTTAAGGACATGGGAAGAAGGTGGTATATATTGCTAGTGTTGCACTGTGCTTTATTAGCAATATGGGGCTGGTGTTATTTCCACTGTCTTCTGAAATCTGTGCAGACTAAAATCTAAAATCTCTGTAGTTTATGCAAGCCTTTTCTAAATGCTTAAATGCAATGAGGTATACAGGTAGTATGCTACTACTAATAATAGCAGTGTACAACGTTGTATTTAAACATTCAGAAAAGTGTGTAATTTGCTACCTATAGACAGTATGCTAGTGTACTGTAGTGTATTGTTCTTACTACTACTGTTGTAATACGTTTGAATTCATACATGTAAATGTACTTATTATTTTATGTGTATAATAACTAGAAATTATTATTCATTAGTAATCTTATGAATAGTAGGAGCCAGTAGATGGGGAGGAAAAAAAGGACAGGTCTGTGCATGCCAGATGCTGCCTTGGATGCATGTGGGTGGTTTAATCAACATGGCCCACATCTCTCTGAGACAGAATTTAGACTTATTAGACTGTCTGTTCTGTGCCTTTCACGCCATACTATTGAACATGACATCAGCTTTTCCTGGAAGTTTCTGTTGTTTGGGTCTGAATCCACTCACCAGTTAAATGTTTATAAAGGCGGAGGGAGAATCCCAACAGCAGCCTGTCCTGCAGCAATGCCATAAAGCAGGTCACAGAACTCAAGACTGGAGCTTTACTGTCATCTGTGAGACTGACAGTGTCTGGGAGGGAATACACCTGCTGTGCACGTTCAGGCAGATAGAAGTACAGGCAGAACAAACCAGTGATGGCACTATGTAACTTGTGGTGATGTACGCTGTGTGTTCTGGTTTGATTATTTCAGTTACAAAAGAACGTAAATGAATATGCCAAGCTTTGTCCCACACTGGTGTCAGTTAGCCAAGCCCAGAGATGTCAATTAACTATGAACAGAAAGCTCAGACTATCTTATTTGGTGCCCAGAAAAGTGTAGTTGCCTTCAACAGGAAGTCTTCTGGCTTCCCTGCCCCTACATCTTGCTGAGAAGCGTTAGTTGTAACACTGCCATTTAATTACTCAGATCCAACTGTCTCAAGCAAGAGACTTTTGTGGTCTGCCTAGAGCTTTATGGGACAGCTCAATGTGTTGTGCTGGCAGCCAAAAAACAAACCCCACAGCCCCCATCAGTGGTGTTCCATAAACCCATCCCTAGCATGTTGATGAGATAATCAGCTGCCCCAGCATTTCCAGACAGCTCTCCTGTAAGCTACAGGCTCATTCCACTGCGGATTCTGTGGAGCTTGTAAAGACTTTGCATATTTTCTGTTTTTATTTGTGCCTGTCTTAGTGTTTTGTATCCTAGCTGTAATTGAAGACCTGTGACTTGACAGCGTGCAGAGCTGCAAGAGCCAGCCTGGAAGCAACAAACCAAATATTTTTATCACACTAACACTTCCATTGTTTCACTTCCGTACCAACTTGGCAGTTACCGTACATGGTGTGCGAGTGCATGTTAAATCCAAGTCTGAGAGCTGCTACTGCAAAGGCAAGTTAAGTGAGAAAGGAGGATTTAACTATCAACCCCTGCTTCCATGAACCTTCCTTCTGTGGAGAGGGCACTGAGACAGCCTTTCTTTGGAACACAAAGAGAGGAAGTGTTCCCTTGTTCCTAGCCCATAACTAGTACCAGTTTCCTGTGAACTCGAAAAACATGTTTGCTTTCTATTTTATTTAAACCTTCCTTGGAATAAATAACCAACAAGCGATACCATTGCAGATGGAGTGTGCTGGTACCACAGTCCTATGACATTTGTTTTACTGCCTCTCTGCCTAGAGCTACTCTACTCTGACTCTTGCAAACTGAACTTCATACGTTATGGACATTCCCACCTAGAGATTGGATGCTTGGGCTCAATTTCAGATGAAGAAATAATTCTAGATCTTTAACATTCAGGTAAACACACTTCAAAGAGGAAATAAATTAAAAAACAGCATGGAGATAGTGATTGCTGTGAGCAGAATGATGGAAGGGAACCCCAATCATTATTGTTGCACGCCCAGGTCAGAAAGCATGAGCACAACCTAAGGGTGTCCTTCCCTGAGAGGCAGGTTGTGTGGTTCCATTCTTTTCTTTACAGTTTCCCAGGACCAATACTTAAGAAATCACATACAGTCTAGCTGTTACTGACCTATAAAATGTATTGCCTGGCTTCACAGATTGAATTAATTGATTTCAGGACCACTTGTACTTGGGGGAAAACAACAAATACAGCTGTCTTAATGCAGTTCTAGAATTGTACTTAGGTCTCTGCCACCGAAAGGCTGCACAGAACCACAGGTTAGCTGTTACACTGCTGGAGAGGCTGAAGGTACGTCATGGTACCACATGACAGCATTCTTTCTGTGCTGTACACTCACTTCAGATGGCCTTTCTTATAGAAATTTTCATGTCAATAACTATTACTAGTGGCTAAATCCAACTGATCTTTCTCAGTTTGCTTTGATATCCGAGGATTTGCTAGCACAAACGAAGCAAATGTTAAGGGGCTGTGCCTACTTCTCGTGGGAAATCGTGCATTGTCATTCAGCCAGGGATGAAGGATGCTGCCTGGGACAAAATGATGATTTATAGCAACATCCTGGTGATCCAGAATTAATGCCTGAATGCTGAGGGACAAGTAAATTTTCCTTCTTTTTTATCCAGTATTTTACAACGGAGAGTGTCACATCTTACATTACAACAAAGTCTTTGCTGGGCGATGTCGCTGTTAGAGCTTCAGAATTGGTATAGGTGCAGCTGTGGACCTATGTGCGCTTTCCTGCTGATTATTGGCCTCCAATCCTCAGCATGTGCAGTCAGGGCCATTCTAACGTATTCCTGCAAGAGAAGATACACTGTCTGTGACTAAGTCCTAGTGAGAAGAACTTCTTTCTACTGCTTTGTAATTTTGCCAGACTGGAGCCAATGAAGCCACGATTGCTTTTGCTTTTGGATAGATCATTTTTATTTAAGAGATAAAGAATTTCTCTTCCTGTGCTGAAATGGAAAACTGTTGTTTTGTCTGGTACAAGAGTCTTGCAAGTTTGTTTTTTAAATGCTGTGACCAGTATTCTCTGGAGTTGGGTTGCTAACCTTTGCAGCAGGGATTTCCCTTTGGTCCTCTTTGTGGAAATCTGACTTCAACAGATTTGTAAATCAGTAGGGTGAGAAAAGCACCCATTCTCAGTGCAGCCTTCACAGAAGTTTGACAACTAAGCTTTCCAAGGACTCCCTTTCCCAGGGACATGGTAAGTCTCCACCTAGAGCCTGCTGAGGCTTATTGACTTGCCAGTTGAAAAGAGTAACCTAGACACCGTGCAGCTCAGGGCTAGGTTGAGTCATTCTCACTGCAAAGCCCACAGGGAGGCCTCAGCTGGTGCTGTGTGAGAGAACAGGAAGCCTTTGTTTCTCCTCCACTGCTAACTGATGTGCCCGGGATCCAGTTGTCCATGTGAAAAATGCAACTTAACCTGAATGTGGAGGAGAAGTAAGAGAAGGGAAAAAATTAGGGCAAGATGACTTTGATGTGAGGGGTGGGAAAGACAGCAACTAGGAGATGAAAAGAGAAGATGGAAGATGATTGAGTAAAGGAGAGTTAGAAGTTAATGAGATGGAGAATGGGTGAGAGGCACAGGATGAAAAGGTTCTCTTGCCTGGTCCTCTTGTCCTTCTAGGAAGTAGCTTTCAACTGAATGGCAGAAGATATGTGGTGTGGATAAAACCCTGTTGGGATGTACACTGGTAGACACAGGTGGAGCGTGCACATACGCAGCTGAACATACCCACCTGACTGCAAGAAGGGAAGGAGAAGCACATTTGCCGCATTCATATTCCTGTGTTGAAGGCTGGACTGTGTGTGTACATGCGGCAGAGCTGGGCTGTGCACTCACATGTGCTTGAATACTCCTAGAAACAATTATCCTTTGGGGGAGAAAACAAGGAAGGGTCCCTAGACCCTTGGTCATGGTCCCTAGACTTCACAAGAGATGCTCCATGGCCCTTTGATGTTCTTGGAAGTACTTGCACAGTCTCCTGCACAAATAAGCTTTGTTAGCCTGTATGTTTATCCTAGAAATGAAATTATCTTTCTAAGGCATGGAGTGCTCCAGGAGGAGAAACCTGACTTTGAACCTCCAGCATTCTATGGCAGGGGAACACGGTTTGCTGAGGACAGGTCCACTTATGAGTATATATTTCCATTAGTGTTGCTTCTGGAGCTGAATGTTGGCTGTAATTGTTTGCAGTGCACGTCTGTATTAGCTGTTTCTTGTTTCATAGAAGACAGGGTCTGTATACGCATCTGCCATGGAAAAAAGGTTCCATGGGGCATATCCTTGTGGGCACCTCTGCTTCTCTTCATCCTTTCAGGCCCACGCTTTGTGGCTCAGAGTAGCATTTCCCTGTGACAAGCGTATGTGATGCTTAATAGGAAAAGTAATAAGAATAATATATTGAATGTGTTTCTAGCCTTCTTAATACATTGGGACTGTGAATATGAGTCAAACAGCATCACCAGATGACCTGCTATTTGGGGAATGGTCTGTAAACTGCAGTTAAAATAGTTTCAAGATATTTATGCAGTGCACAAGTCACATGTGTAGGGGTTTATCACAATCAGTAGGAATGCTGGGTTTTTATATCACACATTTGCTGCTTAGGATGATTAGCAGGAAATTTAATTTGCACTAATTAGCCTAAGGGGAGCAAGAAATTAACATGATGGGTAAATTTCATGTTTTACTCTATACCGTACCAACATGGAGACATTTCAGTTAAACCCTGTTAAAATTCCAGTTAAAGTCCTATACTGCTACACTGGACTTCACATTTTCTAAATTAAATTAAAAGACCATAGTAAAATTAATATATGCATGTGACAGGTGGGTTTTCATTCAGCGTATTCATTGAATTGTCAGCCAGATAGTGCAGTATATTTTTATACATTAAATTGCATTAATAGCGAATGGAGCGACAGCTTTAACAAGTCCTCTTTTCCACATTTGCATATCCTCATTATATAATGTGCCTTATGACTTCACATGCAATACTCTGCATTGCAATGCACAAGGCAGAAGCATTTTTCGCAGAGCAACTGTGAAAACACCATACATTTAAATTTGCAACACCCACTTGCAAATACATTTTTAGGGTCAGAAGCCTTTGTTCATGTGCTGGCAAAATTCCTATGGAAAATAATGTGTTAGAAATTACTCTCAAAAGTACACAGCAAATGAGGGCAGCGTGAGTCACCACTGAGTCCTAATGGACAAATAAGGATTAGAAACTAATAAACACTCGTCCTGCCTGGTGGTCATAGAATCTCAGAATATGTTGGTTTAGAAAGGACCTTAAATGTCATCTAGTCCAACCTTTGTTGTAGAGAGCACCTTCCAATCTGACCTTGAATGTGTCTAGGGATGGGGCATCTGGCCAACCCTTACTTGTGCATCTCACCACCACTGGAAAGCGTTTCTTCCTTGTATCTCATCTAAACCTACACTGTTCTAGTTTAATACCATCACCCCTCATCTTGTAACAGTAGGCTTTGCTAAAAAGTCTGTCCCAGTCTGTCTTACAGATCCCCTTAAGTATGGCTGCAATAAGTTCACCCCAGAGCCTTCATTTCTCCAGGCTCAACAACCCCAGCTTTCTCAGCCTGTCCTCCTGGCAAAGGTGCCCCATCCCTCTGACCATTTTTGTGGCCCTCTTCTGGACTCACTCCAACAGGTTCACATCCTTCTACTGAGGACTGCAGAGGTGGACACAGTACACGAGGCGGGGTCTCACCAGGGTGGAGCAGAATGGCAAGATCACCCTTCTCAACCTGCTGGCCATGCTTCTTTTGAAGCAGCCCAGGATATGGTTGGCAGCTCCTGTTCAGCTTCTACACCCCCAAGTCCTTCTCCACAGTCATGTTCTCACTCCCATCATCCCCCACCTATACTGATACCAGGGGTCTCCCTGACCCAAGTGCTTGTCCATGCTGAACCTCATGAAGTTCACATGCACCCACTCTCTCCCTCTTGCCCAGGTCCCTGTGGATGGCATCCTGTCCCTCACACCTGTCAACTGTACAGCTTAGCTTGGTGCCACTGCAGACTTGCTCAGGGTGCATTCAATCCCTCTCTTTATGTCATTGATATGTCATGTATGGACTGCTGAGAGACACCACTTGTCACTGGTCTCCATCTGGCCATTCAGCCATTGACCACTACCCTCTGGATGCAGCTATCCAACTAATTTGTTACCCACTAAACAGTCCACCTATCAAATCCGTCTCTCTCCAATTTAGAGAGAAAGATGCAGTGGAGGACCATGTTAAAGGCTTTATGTAAGTTCAGGTAGATAACAAACATCCGTAGCTCTTCCTGACGGTGAATTTCTCTGTCTTTCTTCCAAAACACAGTTAAGTTGCTCTGTAAAATAGAGGCAGTTGTTTTGTGTTCACCACTCAGAATTACTGTGGGTTGATGAATGCAAGCAAAGCACTGAGTCATTTGGTATGGAATACCAGTCTATTACAAACTGAAGTGTTCTGTCCTACCGAGCTTGTGGTCGCATCCAAATTTATCTGTACAAAAGGAGATGGGAAACATCAGTTCTGTATGATATAATTGTGTTTGCTGTCAGTGCTTCTACTAGTCTATGCATTTGAAGTACACTCGAAAGCTCACTGCTGCTAGTGAGAGGTGTGACTCAGCGAGAGTTTTGGCCCAAGTAACTAGTGCAGCACTGGGTACCGTGAGCCTATAGTTTATTCAGGGTTGAAGTTGTACCTGTATACTATTGCAGACATCTGCTTGGACTTTTTAGCCAGTAGCAAATACTTAGAGTTAAAAAAGAGATCTCAGATAGGCCTGTATGTATGGTGTAAACACGGTGTAAGGTGTAAGGTGTAATGTGCTGTGGTCTCTGGTCCTTCTGAATGCTCAGCAGGAGCCCTCCTATTCAGTCATGAGTGTGCGTGCATGTGTGTGTATGTGGGGGGGTGAGTACACATAAACAAGTATGTGAGCACATGCTGACAAACATAGGTGTGTACGCAACTCCTCCGTGTAAGTGTGCTTCTCCTTTTTGTGTGTACAGGTGTTTTTCTGGAAATGCTCAGCACTTGTATTTATGCATTTATTGGTAATGGCCAACTTTCATCCATAATTGGCACTACGTGGCTTTCTGTATCGTAATTACTTTGGGACAAAAATCCTTGCCGAGAGTTTCAAGAGAGCCTCTAACTGACCATCAATGCAGAAAGATTAGGTCAGATGAGCCCACTCCTCTGAACAGAAAAAGCCATTTTCATTGAGTTCAACGAGAGTAGGCATGTCGTTTCTACAACGGGGAACGTGTATTCTAGTCGTTAAAGTGAAGTTTGATTTCATTGCACTTGAAATTATTCATGTTCTGTTAGCAAATGGTTGGAGATTTTATAACCTAAAGCTTTTGCTGAATTCTGCTTTGTATTTTCCTCACAGCAATTGGAAGGACCCTCATTCCTCGTTATTTTAGCACTGTCTTTGAAGGAGGTGTAACAGACCTGTATTACATTCTCAAGCACTCAAAAGAGTCATACCACAACTCATCCATCACAGTGGACTGTGATCAATGCACCATGGTCACTCAGCATGGAAAACCCATGTTTACCAAGGTAACAGGGAAGACTCAATAAAGCATGTTGTTGGTTTTTGGTTTTGCTTTTCTTTTCCAGTGTGTGTAAGGGTGAAATTATTGGCTGTTGCATTTTTCTGGTAGACCGAGATTATTTCTAAACCCTCAAAGCCATGTAATTATTATTTCCTATCTTCATTACATGACTTAAAAATTCTGTGGGTGTCCTCTGCAGTTCTCCCAGAAAGACTGACAGCGAAGCACAGGATACCACGTTGCCAAAACTATCAGTTGTTTGTGAAGCAAATTCAGCCTCCCCATCTCTGCTTCTCGACTTTAAACAGTGAGGTTTCCCATTGCTGATAGCTGCCGTTCGGGATGGTATGCGCTGCATTTGATACTTAACCAGCCCAAGGACTAGAAATCTCTAAGATAAAGGTTTAGTACAGTACTGTACTTCACTGGTCCAAAGGGCAGTGAAGCCAACGGAAGGAGTCAATTGATCTAAACTTCCTCTGGATTAGGCAGCTAATGAGTATTCAGTATTTCTAACTGATAGTGAATTATTGCCAAGCATTGGCCACCCCCAGCCCTGTAATTGAACCGAATGACTTCTTTTATAAAAGAAAGGAACAAAAATTACAAACTAAACAAAACATTTCTGATACTAAAAACCAGTAAACTGATTTTCAAAATGGAAATGTCTCCTTTCATAAATTACAGGAAATTATGATTTGGTAGCCGTGCTTGTTCATCGGTATGAATTTTAACCTTTGCATGGAGAACAGCAGGAAAGAAGGGGTAGCAGAAGGAGATAACCCAGCTGTGCTGCCCTGTGGAGATTTTAGAATCAGAAGCAGCATCATGCCCAGGGCCCACACAGCTCACACAGCTGTAGCATGAATGTGAGTCCCGTCCCTTCACAGCACCTTCCTTGCTATCTTGATGTTGAGTGGGACTCAAAGATGAGGCAGGAGAAGCAGCTGTGCAGGGAGCTGTGTGATTAATGGTATCATCATTCCATCTCTCTCATGCCAGTCCCCTGAACTTACACAGGCATGAAACAGAGAGAGCTGCAGAGAGACCAGCTAGCTATATGTAGCACCTCTTTGCCACCTCGTTGCTCACTAGGAGTCGTGCATGCTGGCCACATACAGAGGGCACGCTAGGTGTACAGTAGATGCTTCTCTACATAGGTCCCTAAAGCGATTCTTGTGTCACTTCCCTTTGTGTTAGTTTTAATGCAGTAACAAATCAAAGCAGTGACTTTGGATTCAATAAATACAACGTGCTTTTCTCAATCGAGTTAGTTTGTTTTACTTATGGCAGCACATTACAGTGCAGTTACTTTGGAAAGAGCCAGACTTAGCAGCAGGGGTCAGGCTGGGTGCACACCTCATGGAGGGGACACAGTCACCTCCTGTAGCCCTGTCCTGCTGTGTGCAGTGAGTCTCTCCATGTGCTGCAGCCCTGACAGTGCATAGTCTGCTTCAGCCTTGACTATTCTGTTCTGATTCCAGTATTAACCTTTGTATCCTGGAGAAAAGTTTAGGCAGGGATGTGATTTGGAGCCTAGGAGAAATATATAGGGTTTTTTTAATAACTACATTAGAAAGAGGAAGTTTGAACTAAAAACACAGTAGTTGGTATAATAAGGCAGAAAACCCAATATTACTCTCTCAGAAATAAATGAGAGCCAAATGTTTTCTCAGCTCTGTGTGTGTAACTTCTAGCAGAGGTACTGAGGGCTCAGATCTGGTACCCAAAGTTAAATTCCTACTCTCTCAGCATCGGGGGCAGAGCAAAGCAGAGCTCCCATAATAAGCAGCTTTTTAGATCATGTCTGAGTTCAGCCCAGTGGAACTACCATAAAGGGCTTTTTTAATGCAACAATGAAAACTAACTGTATTTGTTAAGAGCTGTTTCAGCTACACAAATGACTTCTAAGTCACAAATACAGTAACTTCTAATATGAAGGAGCAAAACAGTTCTCAGAATATATTGAATCAGGAGTCTGCAGCCACATTTTATTCTTCTCAACATTTTCCTAGCTAGCGTAACTCACTGCAGACTGCAGCATCAGACAAGTACATACAATGGCATCTTCAGTTGTTCTCCAAAATTGCACCTGGAACCTGCCTGATGCTAGGAACACCAACCCAGTGCTTGTAAAGTGTCACTCACTTTAGAGTTGGTTTTATCTAGATGTAAATAAATGCTGCAAAGAGTTGAATACAGTTCAATAGCATGAATTAAACTGGTAGAGGAAGCTGAAGTCCTAGCTACTGTGTTTGTTTACCTGGCAGATCCTTATTTTTTCTCTGCAGGTAACAGAAATCTCCAGGAGTCAGGCTCCTAAGTCTGTGTTTTCACTATTTATGGACATTCCACCTTTACGTGTAGACAAATTGTATTTCTGCAGCTAGTGATGTTTGCAGTTCGCAGTCATTTGGCACCGAGCTTTACCTTCACCACTACAGCGGTGAGCACCCTGTGCTCAAACCGTTCTCCTCCTGAGCCCGGTCAGGGGCCGTCAGCTGGATTGTGCTGCTGAGGACCTCGAAATGCAGTGATTTCACTCGTTACTAACAGTCTCAGGCATCTCCCAGATTTGTATGAGCTTGGTTTTCTCTTCAAGCTCAGGTTTGAGGCATGGTAGTTAACAGAAGGGGAAGACTTCTGGTGTTAGGAGAGCGAGAATCTGCGCAGTCAGGCACTGTAGCAAAGCTGATTTTCATAGGTGTGAGCAGCTGCAATTCCTACAATTAATAAGTGCAGTGAAGGGGTTAAAGAGCTATCAGTTAGTTTGAGAAATGTTCTTTTTTAGTTTTTTCCTGGCCTAGTCTAGAGCAACCACGTGATGTACTGAATGCCTGCCAGCCTCTTTCTTGTTGATCCTCCGGAGACCATCTGTGCTGGGGGCATTGATTAGAGTGTGTCTGCTGGGATTACATCTTTTCTGTTGCCATGCCAACTAATCAGCTGATTTTGGTTACCACAGAAACAAAATGTCAGAGCTCACAGTACGGTAACACGAATTCAGCACAACAGAAAATGTTTTCTTAATTGGAGACCCTTCTGATTTTTTGGGTTCTCTGTACAAGGCAGCTTTAAAAAAAGAAGGCCCGTTTAAAATAAGAAATGTGCTGATTTTATTGATTACAGGAAATGCATAAAATTCTGCTCTACATAAGAAAATTAAATTCCTTTATAAGATGTATAAATTTTTACCACTGTGAGGAGGAATGCATTTCAGGTTCTCTAATAAAATTTGTTAATGCCAGTGCCTGAAAAAAATCTCTTAAGAGCTGTGGGATTTTAAGTTCAGGAGAAGAAACCTTTGAGAACCACAGGTATTATGATTAAAAAATATTTGAAACCTGAAAAATGTTAATGTGAACTGGTCAGGAATTAAGATCTTTTGGCTTCGGCACAGTAACAATGTGAAATGCTTACCTTCTTGTAGGAGTCCTTCTGTATGCGATTGTGTGCCCTTTTGCCAGTTCTTACCATGGTGCATGCGATGCAAGAATCAAAACCAGGGTCAAATGACAGAATCAGTCACATTACAAATCTGAAGACATCTCTAAAGGGTGTTGAAAAGGGCAGATGAGAACCTGTTGCAAGATTCTCCTTCGTAGGTCTACAGTAATTTGTCTCTGTCATGTGCCTGCTCAAATCACCTGCATTTTTTTTTGCAGAAACCAGCAGGAGGGGAAATTCAGATGATGTTTAGGGAACTGTTACCCAGAAAAGCCACATATTGCCCCAGTGAGAGCTAGCCAAGGCTGAGACGGGGCTTGTAAAAAGTCTCACCAGACCTAACTGAATCTAGACTAGCTAGTTGCTCAATCAGAGATGAGTTGCATTACAGTGAAAGCAGCAGTGACATCATTTCCACAACATCTCTGTACCCTGCACTACCGAGTTCACTTTGAACAGGAATTGTAAGTCAAAACATCCAATCTGAAAAAAAAAGAGGTAGTTGATGTTCAGATCAGGCATCGTTTGCACTACTCCACTGCACCTCCAGTCAGAATACAGCCAACTGTATACTTTGCACCTCGAAGATCACAGCCACCATGGCTTTTTTGCCCATAAAACTGTGGATGGTTGTCTATAAGTCCTCAGTCCTTTATTTTTCATTGCCAAGCAGTACCCACTTGCTGCATTTACTCCTCCCATATTTTCTCACCTTTCTTAGACAAGACCCCTCACATCACCGTGTGAGCCATTTGCTGGGGAGCAGCTCTGTTGTCCAGATTGCAACCTCTCTCTCCTCTGCTCCCCTGGCTCTCAAATCCACTGTGGCAGTGCAGCTCATGGAGCCTGATGGTAGACACCCTATCTGCTATTCCTTGGAAGAAGGGATTTCTAGAGGTAAAATGGGCTTAAAAATGCCAGGAAAAGACAAGAACACAAGGAAAAGCTAAGAAGGGAAATAAAGGGCAAAGTGAGACATTCGGGACACTGTATATCCCAAGTGGACAGGGAAGGTTCACATGCCAAGGTACTGTAAGGAAATGGCAACAGAAAGCATACTGAGAATGACTGGTTCAGCAACTGGGCATCGAGTGCACATGGCTGCACCACTGCCACCTCCACGGTGAGCTTCCCTCACTAATTAGCAGTAGTGAACTGCGAGGGAAGGAGATTTGATGCAGTACATAAGATTTAGCACACTTGCTATTCCATGTTTGTAAAAACACTAAAGGATCTATCGTGTTACAAGTTCTTGTCTCCACGGTAAGGCCTATACGGTAATATTCCAGCACTTGGGTTTTTTCTCCCCAGCATAGAGAGCAATTAATCTGGCAGAGATGAACAGTAGAATGCTGCCCCGGTACTTTTGAATGCTGTCTCATGGATGATACAATACTATTAAAAACAGAATTCCTGGGAATGTATTTTGTACATTTTGTGTATTCTAGGTGTGCACAGAAGGACGTCTTATCTTGGAGTTTACTTTTGATGATCTTATGAGAATAAAAACATGGCACTTTACTATTAGACAGTACAGAGAATTAGTCCCACGCAGCATTCTAGCCATGCATGTAAGTAATTGTTTTTTCACTTGACCTAATACAAAGAGATGAGATTAGGTTTGTGAACAACTCCAGCAAATTTCACACCCAAGGCAATTAGCTATAAATATTTTCTTTTGCCTGCAACTCTGTCCATTTACAAGGTCTTTCATCTCTCCCTTGTTTCTCGGTGCTCTATCGTTGCCATTGTTGCTGTGTTTTCATTCTGTTTTTGCATATAGTTTTCCTTTTAATCCCATTTGGTGGTCTGTGTGATTTGGGCACAAGATAGTTCTTACTGACATTAACTGCACTGAAGTCAGTGAGTTTTCATTGGTTTTGGGTGTGAGCTACAGTTAGTCTTTAAATAAAGCAAACCGATGTTACTCTTGCATGAGGCATAAAATAATTACCATGTATTTACATAAAAACCTTTAGCATTTTAATCCAGATATTCTTTTGTTCTTCATATTTATTTTGTATGTGAATGAAAACATGCACAATAGCATATGCAAATATTAAACATTCCACAAATTGAAATAAAAGTGTTATAAGGTAAACCCCTGCAGAAAAGCAACGGACGGAATTGCGCTGCCACTTCCGTTCACACACTGCAGAAGCTCTCTGACTAGTAATGCTCAGTTTACAAAATAGATCGCACGAGTGTGGTTTCATAGAGTAATAACACAGGCCCAAATACGGTCCTGCAGTTTGGCATCAGGTATTTGGATATCCATAGATAAAGACACAATCTTAGCGAGGAATTTTAAATGACTTTGGAAGCCTTGCCTTTTTTTGAAGATGCTGTTATAAGCCTCAAGAAAACCAACCCCACCATTTCTGTACCAGGGTTATCTTCTATTATAGAGGGCTGATCTGAACTCTTCAGCATCAATCCCGTCAAGGGACCACAAGGATGGCCATGAACAACATTAGGTATTTAGGGGACTGCTGCAATTCAAAGAGAGTGAAAGCAGGTTAGCCAGCAACCAGCAGGTATTAATTTTAGCAGTGAGATTGATCTCATTTTAAAGAGGAGGCTGGTCTCAGAGGTAAAGCTCCTGGCTGGGGTCAGAGAGGGGCTGTACTTGTATCTTTCCTGTTTAATTCTAGGAAAATAACTTAGACCAGAAGTGTTCTCCAGCCCGTGCTTCATACCACTTATGTGAGCAGCTCTGCTGAAGGTACCTTGATGAGTTGTCTCTGCTTCAGTTTCTTATTCACAATAGAATGTGATACCTTCTTTATGCCTGCCTTTATCTACTCAGTTTCATGGGACTCACAGCCGAAAGTCGGTACTGTGATGCCTCAGGAGGCTCTTTGGTGGGACCCTGTTCACCTGTATCCCTATGCACGACCAGACCTCCAAGTTCTGTATTTTTGAAGGACAGGGAGGGAAGGGTGATTATGGAAAGCAGTCTTTGTTCAGCTGCAGTTTCCTAATGTTACACTTTTCTGCATGCAAACAGAATTCCGTAGCTTATTACACAAGTTTGGCATCAGTGTGTAATTTCTCCATTATAATAACATCTCTCTTCATAGAACCCTGCCTGCACTCAACCAAGCATCTAGAGGAGAAAAATAGAGAAAAAGCAAAGTGAAAATTCTTTTTTCCTCTGTTGTTTAGGCACAAGACCCTCAGGTGCTGGAGCAGCTGTCCAAAAACATCACTCGAATGGGTCTGACAAACTTCACCCTCAACTACCTCAGGGTAAGCATATCATGGGGAATGGTTATTGTGAGCAGTTTTTCTAGGCTACTTGTTACTTTTGAGTCAAGGTAATGAGAGCAGAGCCTGTGTTGGTCAGGTGAGTAACAGACCTAACCCTTAACGAGCTTGAAGGAGAAATACAGAGACTGTAATAAAGATGTAGCTGCTAACAATGAGCTATTAAAAGGGTGTCAAAGCAACGTGTGCGTAGTCCCTGATTTTAACAGTCTTTCATCTCAGTTTTGAATAATGGCTTTCTATTTGTAAGCAAGACATTTCTCATTTTCCCATCATTTTTTTTGTCTGCTTCTCTGTTTCTGGGAAAATAGCAGCTCATTCTTATTAAGAGCTGCCTGCTGTCTTCAGCTCTTCAGCCTTCCTACCTCTTCCAGAGATTCCAGCCCCATTGCAGCAGTCCCTCAAAACAGTCCTCACTTTGCTTGCCTCTGGAAGCCTGAGCTCCTTCCTCAGTCTGGCACTGAATTAACTGTGGGTTTCATGATTAAGTAGTGTGTTCGTTCCTGTTGCTTTTTGACCCTTGAAGTGCATTCAAACTTTGGAAGTTTATCTTTATTTTTCAAAGTATTCCCTGGTGTGAGCTTACTGTACGTACACTGAAGTACGGGTTTGCAGAGTTCATATTTCAAGGGTGAAATTCAGATTTTCCTAACTTCTAGACATGCCATCAGTAGATAAAATGAAGCAAAAAGTGCAATGTTGCACCAAGCTCATTAGGCCAAGAATCATCTGTTTGTGTTCCTTTTAATCGCGTGAGTAATTATTCCAGATGCCATTTTTAAGATAACAAGACAGGAAGATGCGGTTGTTTTCAGGCTAATGTAGAGCAGGACCTGACATTGGTGTTTCACCTGCCCTTCATTCAGGTGTGTGAGCCTTGTAATGTCCTCCCTATGGATGGAGCCCGACCTCCAGAGGGTTTTTGGCTCCAGGGGGCACAATGTGTGGGACTGGGCTGAGTGGTGAGATCTCTCCCACTGTATTCCTACAATTGATAGGCAGCCTGTAGTAGTAAGTGGTCTCCCAATGTGATAAGCCACTACTGATTGTTGATGATGTGCTATTAATGTAAACATAACTGTTCTAACTGTAGCCAGAGTTACACGGAGACTGCTGAGGTGCAACTAAAAGGAGAATCAACACAAAATATCAGGGGAAAAATTGCTAGGATTTGTTCCATGTGTAAGTTGAAGAATAATGTCTGTGTCGGTCTGTATTTTGGCGCAGAGTGACTGTTAGGCTTTGACAGTGTTCCCATTGTCTCCTCCTAGAGCAGGTTCTCCAAAACCCTCACTGGGGATTCCTCCTCAGTCATGCCAGGTTTTGCATTACAGTCTTCTGTCAAACTGGATGCCAAGTGGCTCTAACTCAGGTGGGCTGTTTCCATGATTTGAAGTTGTCCTGTGGCACAAGGGATCGTCCTGCTTTTGGGGTTTTTCACCCTCTTAGCATGACTGGATGCACTGGTGAGCACTGGACCCACTAGTAGTGAGTACTAGCCACAATACTCAGTCTACACAGTGCTCAGTACCCATCCCCTGCAAGGCTCAGAGGACCGGGTGAATTTGTAGCATCGTCTATCGCTGTCTGGGACCTCTCTGGGTCCATTGTGGTATAACCTGTAATTGCTGAATGTGGTAATGTGAATGAGAAAGGCATGGTTGGCATCAGGCACTCAGGCTGCTTCTCCTGTCAGCATTAAAAAAGTAAGTGAGGGGAGGGAGATAAAAAAATCCTCACAAAAAGAAAATGGGGATCAAGAAAAGCACTACGGAGACAAACACTGATGTGGACGGGGATGAAAAGATGAAGTCTTACTTTTTTTCTTCTTCCAGACTAGTTTTGTTGGCTTAACAGACAACATTAGGTCTCTGTGTGCAAGGCTTCCTCTGGCTCCTGCTGTGATCATTCCAGAAGGAGGGTTTTTTTTCTGGAGCCAATGTTTGCACCTCTTTCTTACGGTGAAGAATTGATCATTCTGCTGTTTTCTGATCTGCTCATCATGAGACCTTGATTACATCGTATGTTTCCATTGTGATTTACTTCTTTCCCCAATTACTTTCTTCTCTTAATTTTAACATGAAAATGTTTTCTGAACTCTGTAAAATCCTGGGCTAAAACCGTGGCAAATGCACTCGGGTTCAAGGTGTTTTGTTTTGTGATTGTTTTTTTTTCAGTCAGCATTTTGTGATCTTTTATTCAGTCTTCCCAGTGTTTAGTAATTAGCACTGTTACGTGGCTTTGAATAAGGATTTGAAATTAATCTCAAAAGTGGGTTTTGTTGTTTTTTTCTGCTGCACACAGCGAAGGCTTGTGATACTCCTGGCAAAAATTTCAGTAATGGAGAGAATTAATCATTCTTCTTTTTTGCCGTGCACACAGCAGCAAGCTCTGCTGCAGCCTCTTTAAAGGCAGAATTTCAACCTGCGTTTTCGATGGTTGTGATCTAAAGTTACAGCCTGTGGTTTCTGCATACCACACATCACGGAATGCTAAATCAGTGCTCATGTGGGTAATTGCCGTTGCTGGCATGTAAACCTCCATTCCGGAGTGCCACATGCCTGTAGAGCCACAGATTTGGATGCTTGCCCTGGTTTGTCTTCATTCACAATGAGGAAAGCTGTCCAGCATGGATTTTGGAAATAATATTTAATACGAATTTAAAACACATCTTTTTGGAACCTGGGAATGAAATGTTTTATCCTGTGTCAGATGCTAAATGATCTTCCTCTCTGTTTTCTCTGGCTTTGTATAAAACCTTTCTTTCTAGTTACTAGTTTGTTGTGTCCCAGTGTAATTGATTACCTCATCAATGGGGTCAGCATACTTTGCTGTTGCTGCTGAGTAGGAGTTGAATAGGCTGTCTCAGAAATAATGAGCAAATCCTTGTAGGTTTAAATTAATATCAAGGTTTTTAAAATGTAATTTCTCATCAAGTCATCAAGTAGAAGATATTATGAAGGATCAGATAATAAGGCCAGGACCTATATCCTAATCTTAGTCAGTACAAGTCCAAGAACAAACAGGAATCCTGTGCAGTTTGAAAATGGAGATGATACTCAGAAGAAGCGTCTGACAAGCTGCACTAATTCAGTCCCCACTCATTACCTTTCTCTTCTTTTCAGTTTAACTTTCTAGTTGCTCTGCTGGTTTATTTCGACCCTCAGTGTGTAATGGACTTGAATGTACTCTAAAAACAGTAGCTTTATACCAGTGGCTGCTATTCACACTTGGGAACTCTAAGTTTCTTGCTGACTTCGATAAAATTATTAATAAAATTTCTCAAAATTTCTGACCTTATGACAAATCCAGCCCCTGCTGTCAGTCAGACAGAACTACCTAGCCTGAGCCTGAAAATACATTTGCATCATGCCCAGCTGCTTTTCAAGATTTGTCTCTGGTTTCTTGCAGTGGCTGGGTTAAAGTAGTTCCTCAGAGCTCCTTCCAAGAGCTATCACATCCTCCCCACACTGTAGTCTGTTCTGGGTAACTGGTTTGGTGTTAGTGGAACAGAATCTGCATCAGCCCTTTGCAAAATGTGAGTTAGCCTGGCAGAGCCCCCCAGTCTGCATCAGGATTGGTACTTAGGCAGGGGACTGCACACTCCCATTTGCCCTCACGTCCCATATGGCTGTGTAAATGGAGACTTGCCTGCATTACATGTTATCCAATTTGCTTGTTTTCCTGCAAACCAGAAACGAAGTGTCACCATTGCAGCACAAAGGACAATATTTTCTGAATCCCTGTTTTTCACGGATTAGGTTCCTCACTAGACACTCTTGGATTTCTATTGCTAAGAGGCTGGCATGAATTATTTAATGGGACACGGTTTTCTAAAGGCAATGCTTACAATGTAATCAGAAGCCATTCGTATGTATACCCAGTGCATAGGCACAGTTCTCCTCTGCACATGCAAAACAGACACACATGCAACGGCTTCTTCAATGTGCAGGGAAATTTGTTTTTCCAAATACATTTTCATGGAAAGGATATGAGCCCTAGTGGTCATTAAGAAGTTCTGTTGAGGGATCTGAAGCACTTAAAGCAGGGGGTTGGATCATTTAATCATTCAGGAGCTTCTCCTGTGAAAGCTGTCGAAATTTTAAAGACTCTTCCAAGCTGGGTGTGTGGAAAGCAGACACAACACTTTCTAGACTTTATTCCTACAAAGCATGGAATTTTCCAAACTAAACCAATTTTACTTGGGGTAGCCCTCCGCAGGAAAATCAAAGGATCCTTACAGGATTCCGATTACTGTAGCTGGCTGTCCATAATCTGTCTGTGCCAAGTACACTTAGCAGATGCTGCCCGGGTTTTCTGGTAGTGTAATTTCTGAGCATTTATTTTAGTAATGATCATAGAAGTCTGAGAGCCGCATGTCAGATTTTCACTTTATTAATAATGACACAGCATCACAGAATAGCTACGTCAAGAGCATGGGTGGGAGAGCTGCAGAAGACAATGGGTAGAGCATGAAGTACCCACTTAGAAATGTTCTGAAGAGAAGGTGGAATCTAAAGCAATCTCTGGAATAGGACGTGGGTTGGGAAGATAACATTCTTGTTGTTCAACAGTAACAATGGTGTGCTTTTCATCCATTAGGTTCCAAGCATTTTCTTAAAGCAAATGTTTCAGAGACCGGAAAATTGTAGCCCATAAGAGCCAAAAAAAGGTGAGGCAAACCCAGTGAATTTAACACACTCAGATGGCATGTTGAAAGCAGATTTTGGAGAGTACAGTGAGCTGGTGCAGCAGTGACTGCTTCTGCTTCTCATGGCTCAGAAACATAGTTTAGTGACTCTGGATACTGTGAATTTCAGATGTCAATGAGAAATGGGGAATGAGAACAGAGTGCGAGTAATTAGAGAACAAACTATGATTTTTGCCAAAATAGCAAAATTTGCCAGTGTTCTGGAGATAGTAGCTGTTCTTCACACAAAAGACATTACTAGACTTATGAGTATCAGTTAAAGAGAAGGATGTATTGTGCACAGACACAAGCCAGCTACCATGCCTTCTGGACATGCAGACCATGTGAAATTTGAAATACAATTAAAATCTAGACTAATGAGAACGGAAGGGTGATCATCATCATTATGGGTCCTTGAAGCATCCGTAAGTAAAAAAATCAGAATGAAGGTCGGTTGGAGCAGTTTAGAAATAAAAAATTCAGAAGGGTAAAAGAGAGACAAAGACAAAGCACTAGCCACAGAAAAACAAGCTACCAGAGTTGAACTAATAATGTTATTTCAGAAAAGAAAAAAAGATGAAGAAAAAAGTCCAAGAAAAGAGCCACGGGCTCTCTTCTTAGAAGACCACATTAAAGCTTGGACTAGTATGCAGTGCAGTCATAAATAATAATAACTATTAATTAAGTCTAGGAATGAGAGCTGCAGAGGTATGATTTGTATGAAGACCTGAAAACGCCAAAACCAGTTTCTTGTTCAAAGCAATGAAAACAGCAAAAATTTTAATTAGTTGTTTAATATTGAATATCCATGGGTGTTTGGTGCGAATTGTTATGCAAGGAGGGGTGGGTGCTCAGAAGAGGTCAAGAAATAGGCTTTAATGCAAAGCTGATTGTTCAAGTCTTTGTTCTTGGAAGCAGTTATTTTAAAGCCTGAAGGACTCGTTGTGGAAAGCTTGTAGCAGCACTATGGTCTGCTCTTGATTTGGAAAGTGAATTCTGTACCTCACACCTTGTATTTTTACTCTTCAGAAAGAGTATTTCAAGTGTCTGTTTAATGTGATATTACAAGCAACTGGCCATATAAGCTTTACTGTACGTAGGTAACTTCACTGTTAGCCTGCTTGTTCCTTCTTCCTCTGCCACTCATTCTGTAAGTAAAATGACATTACTGCTTACCCATCTCTGCTGGAGACATCTTCTTTGATGCAGCTCAAGAATATATTTGCCTTTTCAGTGTCTATATGTGTTGGAGGCTTGCTTTGGGCTCTTGAATTTGATCTTATTTCTGGGATTTTTTGAAAAGCTCTCATCTTTCTAGTGTGATGTCCTTGTCTATATGGAGGATGTCTCCCTGCTGTCCACATACTCCCGCATCTATTTCTGTAATTGCGCCATTTTATATTCATAACAGAAACCCTAAAAAAACAAACCTTCACAGCAGAGTGAACGTTTCAAAAGTGAGTAATAGCCCTGGGTTTCTGTGGGGTTTAGAGACTTGCGCACACAAAGCTCAATTTGCCTTCCATTCACCTTCCTTGTGCTTGTGCAAGCATTGTCAGACCTGGGTCAAGAAACTGATCTGATGAAGAAAACTAATGTAGTCCTCTCCATCTGAATTATGGCTATCATGAATAGTTCTATCAAGGCTGCTTGTGCTGGGCAGGGATGAGAACAGCTATATAAGTTCATATCAGCTGACATCTGTCTTGAATTTGGATGTAATCTCTGAATTTGCCAGCACTGAGTGGGGAAGACAGTAAAGGGCTAGGGAATCCTACGGCTCCTAAGCTGTAAAGTTCCCTTTTTTACTTCTGGATCTGAGAACACTACATTGCCTGAACCTGACTGATTCTAATTCACCTCACTGGAGTAACTATTGACTTTCAACAGTGCAATTTAGAGCAGGCGCTTGTTCATACCAGTTTACATCATTTACAAAACTTGAATTGAAAACAAAAGAGGCAGAAAGACAAAAGTTTGATTTATTGCACAGGTTCTGAGTGAAATATAAAATTAGATCTACATATATATGTGTGTACATGTATATATATGTGTGTACATATGTATGTACATATATATGTACATATATGTGTATATATGTATATATGTATATGTGTATATATATGTGTGTATATATGTCTATGTGTATATATGTGTATGTATGTGTGTATGTATGATCTACATATATATATGGAACACACGTTTTTGTAGGTACCTGTTGTGGTTTGTATTTGGGTGAGTTTCATAGCCTTCAGGCTATGTGTATATATGTGTATGTATGTGTGTAGTTAATGTGTCAATTTGCCATAAGGAGCCTAGAATTCCAGGCTGAACTTATGACTCTGTGAAATTGGTACAACTGCGTTGGAGCTTCTTGTTTCTGGTGTCCTATATCTTGTTACTTTTCATCTGGTCTTTGGAGAGAAACACACTTCACTGGGCTGGACATGGCAGCTTTCTTGCTCTTGGAACTTGGCGAATGGAAAGAGTGGGAGGTTTGGATCAGCGGAGGAAATGTTTCACCTGCAATCCATTGTTCGGAGAGCTTTCCCTCACTCATAGCTTGTAGGAGTGGGCATGCTGGAAGTGGAAGCTGGGCTATGGACACCATTTTCCCCCAAGGAAAAGAATTGCTGGAAGTTCTTCATCCTGAACAGGCAGAGGTAGTTTCTTGGCCCAGTTATATAAGAGTGTGTGATTGATCTTTGTATGTCTGTGTTGAGGTTTTTATGTTGTGTAAATTACATGTATCTTGTTTTTCCTCAAATTGAGGTAGCCTTTGGTTTTGCCTACAGCTCTTACAAGTGGTCTTGAGCCTTCCTTGTTTGGGGTTTTTTTGTTTGATTCAGCCCTGTAGCATATTACCTACATTGATTGTTTAATCTTATCTCGAACCTGATCAAGTCAAGCAGTAACAGTAATGGTGAGCTAAGCAGAAGTTGAGGTAAACTGATGATAGTACCCTATGAAAGTAATCTCCATTTGTACTGATTTACCAGGAAATGTCAGTAATCTTTTTTGCTGCTATATGTACACATACATGAATTCTGGGGTCTTTCTAGTGGTCACGTCTGTGCAAATCCATGCATTGGTTTTGACTTGTAAGTATACCTTCTGGTGGTGTTGAAGGAAAATAACAGCAGGCATATCAAATTAATAACAGAGCCCATGGTTTTGTGTTAACCTTGCCTCAAGTAGACCCACAGGATGTCACATGGAGAATTGCAGCAGTGCTGATGAGCAGATGTGCTGATGAGCAGATGTGCTGATGCATACGTGAGGCTGGTGACCAGGGTCAAGGTAGAACATAACACACATTTCTACCTGAATGATGTCATTTCTCGTATTGTGTTGTGCCCAGACTCTGTTATACTGAATGTGCTTTCCTATCCTGAATTGCTTCCTTAATGCTGTGCCTTATTACCTTTCACAGTCAGTGTTGTTGCCTTGCTGTTACTCCATAATAAGATAGTTTGTTAATCAAAGATCCAGTTCAACATCTGTTACAGTCAATGGGTGTATCTCCTTTGATCCAAATGTCATCTCAGAGTTCTCATTTATTCAGAGGTCTTTAATACCCATAAAATCCAATTTATTGAAACTAATTTCTCCATTCCCATGGGCAGTTTTAGCCATGAAAATGCCATGCTTCATGAACAACAACAACAGTTGTTTTCATTGTATTTGTTTTCTCTTTTGGCTTTTTGTGACAATAGAAAATTAACTCGATTTAGCCACAGATTACAGTTCTTAGGTGAGCCCAAAGGAGAGAATATCAGCTCAGAGATCTACTTTGAAGAAAGGGGTTAGGAACAGAAAAGAATGAGGGAGTACAAAAGACTAGAGCTTTCATAGCAAGACAGAATTTTCTAATTTTATTAATCACTCAGGCAAAACATAGAGCCGATTTAATTGAAGGACTATGCACCAGTTCTACCCTAGATAAGATGATTTTACATTAAGTAAGTACGAGACACACGATAAAAAAGCCCACAGCCATATTCCCTAGCCTAGGTTTTATAGCATCTCATTAGTAAAGCAGGATTGGACCGAGCTGTGCTGGCTCAAAACCTCCAAGGAAAGCAGAAGCTCCGTCTAAACAAACCAGTGGTGGTGATTAGGCAGAGACGAGAGTGCTCTCTGGAGCCGACCTTGTCTCGCTTTGATGCTTTGCTGCACCAGCTTCATCAGGAGTATTACCGGTTTGTGTCCCGCGATGTTCCAGCAGATCTCAGTTGCACAGTAAGGCCAAGGTTTCTTTCTAGCGACTTTCCAGTCAAAGTACAAAATATAAAACGGAGTAGTCTTCTGACAGCGATAGACAGGGGAAGGGAATTCTTCTAGGCACTGCACCTGTCCACTTCCTAGCTTTTGATAAGACGTGTTGGAGCTATGGTGTCGTTTGAAATACTCTATTTTAATACTAAATCTCTGTGTTATCTATCGTGGCGGTATTGCTGCGTATTCTTGGATGCCTTACTGATTTTCTTTCACAGTGTGTGAGATTAAATGTTCAGCCAGACAAAGGAGATAATATACATCTATTGTTAAGCACCCTTGAACAATGTAATTTTAAAAGTTAATTTTATTAAAATTATCGCGGTAAGAGACAGAACATGAAATACAGCTTCATGTATATTCTTGCAGTCTTTCAACATTATCACCAAAATCATATTCATGGCACTTTTTATGGCTGTTGTACACCTGCTTGGTGGCTAATTGTATCTTGAAGACAATCTGGCCTCTGTGTTTTCCAGCTTTTTCAAATTCTTTCCAGTTTTGATGAGGAGTAAATTGATTCACATAGTCTTAATACTTAGATTCCTACTGTGGGTCACTTTGCTACCTAAAGTAAGCTTCCTGTTATTGCAATAAATGCTAAGAAAAAGTGCTGTTTTCAAGGACACAAGTATACAAATTGGAATAACATCCCAGAAAGCAGTGGCCTTTCTTCAGTGCCATATAGGTGAGTGCAGATCTTCTCCTATGACATGTATATATTTCATTAAGGTAATTCATCCAAGTAAGAACACTATAAGATTCATTGGCGAACTTCACAGCAGCAAAGGACATGGGCTGTCTTATTCTGATGTCCAGAGCTTGCCAGGCTTACAAGCTTATGCCAATCAACCCAGTTCTGCTGAGGCCTCAGGCAGGAGCCATGTGGTGTTGTGTCTCCTGAGTGTAAAGCTGTCTTAGAAAGAGAAGGTTGTCTCCCTACTAGACCAAAATGAAAGAACGACAAAAGCTTCAAGAGCTTTCTTTTTCTTTCTCACTGTCTTCTGCCAGGGATTATAAGTACATGAGGCAAGAGGAAAAGCAGCAGAAGCAAAATCTACCCGCATATGCCCAAGCACTGTAGCTCCACAGGGGGCCTGAGGAAGATGCTGTTCATGAAGATGCTCTCACTCTTCTGTTTACACTATCCTCCCACGTTTCTTATACCAAATTCCATTAAAGAGCACTTCCTTGAAGAGGATAAAATATCAGAGAAATCATAAGAAGGGTAAAAATGCAATACACAATGCGATTTTTAGTGCTGATTGGTTTGGAGTGATACTCTCATTCTTTTTCTCTTTACTTCCTCTGAGTGAAATTCACAAAGTCCGCTTTTCCGGACACATGCTGTGAAGGCGGTGACTGGTCCTTGATAACTCCGCTTATTAAATGCAAGTGGTGGCTGCGTAGTTCTTCTCAAGATGGATGTATCATGCCAGCTTTTACCCCAAATTTGTATTCTTCCACGAGCATAAATGGAGCTTACATTTTTAACTGCCAGTGTCTCATTTCATTGTTCTTCTGTGGTTTCTTTCTAGACAAGAATTAGATTAGAAAGAACTTCAGACAGTATCAGCTGCAAGAAGGCTGTTGATTTCAGAGAAATTCTACTGATTAATAAAAAAATCAGGCCAACCCATGAAAAAGTACTGAAAGGAAAAGTACACGCAGTTAATATTCTTGGAGCTTTCTTTGGCAAAGCTTTTTAAAAGGTGAACAACTTACATTTTGCTCACACCGATTTCTTTTAGGTACATACACGTGTGCTTTCCCAAATAATTAACACAGTTTATCTCTGCTCAGCTTCCTACTAGTAAGGCAGGAATCGAGGTCTTGAGGCGGTGTCTGAGGCTAGTTACGGATACAGTCGGAAAAGCTCCACATCTGTTTGCGTAATCTTGGAAGGTGATGTACACAGAGGTGAAAGCGACCGTTTGTCATCACGGTCTAGCTTAAAGATGATCTGTGCCTTGGGAATAAGGCAATATGGGCAGTTTTTCTTCTCATTAGCTTCTTTATTCATATCTTAAGGGGCTGTCAGAAACATGCACTTAATAACACTCGGCTCTCTGTGGTTTAATAAACAAGGCTGTATGAGTCTATAGCATGTCATAGAAATTGCGATGGTGCAGCAAATGCCTTTGGTGATGAACAATCCGACCTCTCACTTGAGAGCACTCAAAAAAATAAACCAAAATACAGAAGGGATTAATCTATGATGACTTTTTTGGGGGGTTTTGCTTATTACACAGGTGTTTTTATATGAGTATAGAATTCTGTGTTTTTCCCAGTCGTAGTTGGAAAAAAACATGGCATTTTAGGTAGCGTTTTACTGAGGCAATGGGAAAGTCCAGGGAGTGCGTCTGTGCTTGGTTATCAGTACTAAACACCTTGAGTCAATCGTGTAGCATCAGGGAAACCAGATGATTTCAGCCATGCAAAAAGTACAAGAAAATGCATTGCCGCAAGCCCTTGCAGCTTTATAAAATAGAAAGAATTATGAATGTGGGGAAAAAGTTGATTTACGTACATTTACTAAAGTGCGTGACATCACTGGAAACATGTTGGAGAGTTCCAGCACAGTAATGCCATTTCCTATACTGACTTTTCTTCTGCCTTCTCACATTGTCTTTGGCCTCTGGAAAACCTGGATCTACCCACACTCCCATCAGCATAGTACCTGATCTAGTAATTTTTAATCATTTTATTCTGGCAGGTTTTATTTATAATTTCTATAAATTTTATATAAAATGTATTTAAAATATTTTATAAACGCTATATCCTTGTTGCACAGGCGATGAGCTCAGGATGCTCAGGACTTAAAGCCATGGGCAGATTTAAAGGGTTCACTCCATCAGCTGGGAGCTTATCCTTTCCTAGAGTTCATTGCTTGGGATAGTGCAGGCATCTGTGCCTCGCCTGTTTCAGCCAAACTTGGGTTTGTGCTAAGTGATGCCTGGTTTTACCTGGTAGTCTAGAACTCTTGCCTAAACATCATCACAAGTGAGTCAGTGTCAGGGACTTCTAAATTCAACGTGCTGATGCACTATGAGCAGGATAAGAACCTGTGTGTGCTGTGAGTAACCCCCTGAAGCTGGGCCACACAGCAGCCAGCACACATGGCTCACTGGGTCAGCAATAAGAGTACAAAAAGGAGCCAAGCTGTCTCAGCTGATAGGGAGCAAGTCTGGCTAAGAAGGAGGACTTCTGTGGCTCAGGGTTTGCTCACAGAGTTCTTTTTTATCTTGAAAAGCTACTGAGAAGGTTGGATTGAAGGTGCCAGTGGCTGCTCTTCTGTGTGTTCCTCTGTACTTGTCTGTACCTCAGCCCCCCAAGCCTGTCAGAGCTTATTTGGCTGTTCCAGACCCTCCGCTTGTGTCCGTCCCGGTAAACAGCACGGAGCACTGCACCTGAGTCAGTGCCTTACCTCAGGTTGTCTCTGGCCTGCTTTGCTGATCCTCAGGTGATTCCTGGGCAGTTCAGAAGCTGGCAAGATATACAGCCAGTTGGTGGCAGCCGTTTGTACGCGGTCTCCTGTCTTGGTGTGCAAGAAGGCTGAGCCCTGGGAAGGCCAGCTTAGCCCCAGGAAGGCCTCGCAGGCACAGACCAGCACTGGCACAGTTGATTTACTAGGATTCAGGCTGTGGCTTCAGGGGACTTGAGCACACTGCCTTGTGAAGACTGCAGTGTTTTGGCATGGGGAGGCTCACCTCAACCAAGGGTGAGACACAGGTGCATCAACAGCACTTCTTTGGCCCGTAACCGTTGGCGTCGAGTGCTTAGAGGTAGGTGCATTCGGATCCTTTTTCACCAGCGTTGTGTTTAGGGATACGTCAGCAGTTACAGACTGAGAATGAGCTTGAAGACCAGAGCTCCTGATTTTGTTTTGCCTGGCATCATTGCAACCTGTCACGTCCTGATCTCAAGAAAAGGGAGTGACTCAGATTCAGGGATCCGTGTGGGGATTACCTCCTCAGTATTTTTTCTGCTCTAACAGGAACACGTGCTTGTGCCAACCTGCTCCTGTCACAGAAAAATGCCAGCATTGCCCCCGTGTGTGCTGGGGTCACAGCTGTATCAACAGTATGCTTTGTCAGCTACTAGGAGAAATGTCAATCTCTTTCCACTCCCCTTCAATATACACTTCCAGCAGAGACAAAAGCATCTTCACCGGCCTCTCTGAAGAAAGCCAGTTGCCAGAAAGGGAGGCAGGTGTCGTGGCCAAGTACCAAAGTGCCCAAATGGTGCACAATGCAACATCTTCCAGGATGCAAGAACAGCTCCTGGGTGCCATGGAGAAACTGTAACTGTGGAAGTGTGTGGCTGGGTCCACAAAACGGGGCTAAAACCTGGGGAAAAAAAAGCCAGCTGCTTCTTGAATAGCTCAGGTCTTTGTGTGCTCGTACAAGTGAAACAAGAATTTACTCTTTGGTTCCTTTTGTTAGCGCTGCAAAGCCACACAGTTTGCCAAGGTTCAAGGGGTTCCTTCTTGCCAAGTTGCTCTTTACAACAGAATTGTTAAGCACTGCATGCAGTGTTTTATTGTGAGGATATGTGAGACAGGAGGAACACAGCTTGACTTCAAAATCCAAGCATGAGTTTGCAGTGCTAGCAATCAGGAAACAAGATATTTGTACATGTAAACAGCAAGTCTGATCTGGAAATCACAGTAAGATAATAATCTCAGGCCCTATGATGTTATTTTAACAAGACACAAATGAAGAATAACAACATTTTAAGGACCTTGTTGTGTGAAACTTTGCAAAATCTAGTAATAGATGGGCTGGTGTGCTTTTTGAAAGGTGGGAAGGAAGGCCATTTCCTCACCTCCCCAAGGAACTTCTACAAAGCCATTTTCCTTATCAGAAGAGCACCTTTTTCCTCAGTGTTATCTCTGACATTTGTTCTGTATAACCTAATGAGGGCAGGTGGAATACCATGGGAATGAGTTATTGATGGTTTGATATCATTTTAACACTTGTTCAAAGCCTGCACATGGAATTGGTATTTTGAGCCTGCATTTTGCTTATTGGTGACCTTGGGCTATGTTCTAGTCAATAAGAAGGGGGAAAAAGTGCTTCTCTTTACTGCTAGGCTGTTGGGTGGCTCAAAGTCTTATCTAGAGACCAAGACAGTTTCTGTACATTTTTCTTCTGTGACAGCAGAGAGTTATTTAGTCTCCCTACACAAAATGCTGGGGAGCAGTCATGATTTAGGTTCCTCCCTGAATGTTTGATTTAGACCTTTTACACATTTTATAACAAACACACAATGGTCTTTATGGCTGAGGGTCTCTGTTCTGCTGATGGAATGAAGCAGCATGCTGTGTCCCTGCCTTCTGCCCTCATTATTCAGTGACACTGAGGGTCTACTAGGTGCTACCCACACTGGAAGCCAGACACAAGCTGATCTGACTGTATGAGGAAAGGTTCTGGGAGTCCCCTACAAAATCATCTTTTGACCTAGTATACCCAGAAGATGGGCTTTCCTCTGCCAGACTTAAGGGGCTATGCAGTAATCTGCTACTCCAGTCTGTTTGTGGTGTTGACTAAGGAGTTTGCTCTTCTTTGAAGTGGATGCAGTGTTGTGCATGCAGTAAAACCATAATTAGGAGAGCAGCTTGTGCATCCTCTACTCTGCTCATGCTCCTCCTGTGCCTAGCCTGTTGTATTTTGCCTTCTGGGCACAAAACAAAAAAGTATGGTGGAGTGTGAATGGTGAAATAAAGGAAAAGTTAAACATGGAAAGCAAAGATTTAACCTTCCCTGTGCCGCAGTGCAACCTCTTCCCATCCGGGTATGATCCCAGGAATGTGTTAACTCTGGGTCAGACAGAATACAAGCTTGTAAAGTATCAAGGCTCAGGGAATACTTAGACATGGTCTCTTGAATTTCTAATGGCTGAGCAACCATAGATTGTTTACCTGTCCCTAATACTTTATGTGATGCTGTAATACTAAACGCTTGATGAAGGTGAATTCCCAGTGATGCTGCTCTGCCAGGATCAGGGGACAGCTTCTATCAAAACAAGAAAACCAGTTTTAGCTGAGCCCGCCATGATAAATGACCACTCTTTGGAATTCCATCAGGAAAACTGTTCTTTTGAAAGCCACATTATCCTCTTTGTCATACTTGGACTGGGAAAATTAGAAGAGTCATACACAGATAAGAAATTAAAATGCAATGTATAACTACATGTAGTTTTCACTGTTGTCATCTACCTTGGCTTCTGGCCAAAGAGATCTGGTTCCCAACTGTTATAACATCTTACTTATGCAGATCAGCCATAATGGAGCTCTTTTTAGTCTGGACCTGAGAGCCAGAAGCCACCGCAGTCCATCAGTCTCTGCTCCAGAATGACCTTTTATGAGGAGCTGAGATAATCAGTGGAAATTAGAGCTAAAGTAAGATAGCGTTCCATAAACAGGTCATCGGGGATCTGGCTCGGAGTGCAATCCTAAAAATGCCTTTGTCTGTCACCAAGCATAAAACTTTCTTCGATTGCTTTCTGAAGCCCACACACAGCTTGGATGCCTGTACCAGTTTGTAGAGCAGCATTTGTCCCGCATCACCAGTTTCTATCACACATTTGTGCCCACATGGTGCCCCAGTCCCTTGGTTGTTTTTTTTTGATCGATCCGTTCCCCCAACTGATTCAACTGCAAATAGCAGGGCCTGCTCAAAGTGGGGACACTGCAGTGCTGCTGAAGCTGGCATGGCCACCTAAGTATCCTGGCCCTCCCTAAAACTTCCACATGATTCCTTCTGGACTTGCTTTCTGCAGTCCAGAAGGCAGTCAGTTACTGCTAATGACTCTGGAGTAAGATTTCTCCCGAATAGCACCTTATGCAGCATTTGATGGGGTATTTGATCATGGGCTATACAGCTGGATGCAAATACTTGCAGTCTTTGTGCTTCTCAGCAGAAGAGTTTAACTCATTTCAGCCACAAATCACTGAAAGACTGAGTAAACTGGGGTACACCTAGTGAGTATAAAAATGTTGCTGGTGTTTCTGATGTTCTCCACACCATAAATGTTCACTACGTGGCACGCATACCAAATTGCTTCTCAGAACGCTGTGACTAGAGTTCTTTTACAGTCAGTGAAGCCAGTAAAAGCTTAAAAACAAGGGATCTGAAAGAGAAATGTTCCCACTAAAGCTCTGCTGGACAGTGGTGTCTGCCGGCTAATTTATCCTCATGTCTTTATGATTTGACTTGTGCCGTAATAATCTCTTACATTTCCCATCCAATCTAAGAGTATTCTCTGTTATTGGAAATGCCTGGCTCTGGATGTGCTTTATATCTTGGGCCATCTCTTGGACTTGAGGAAACTTCTTAGCAAGAGTTTCCACTTTTCAGTGGAGCTAACTAAAGGACTGCCCAAGAGGTACTGATCTTTGTTGTCAGGTCCTGGAATGAGCCCACTTGGGAAGAACAAGATAAATTAACAGCATAGGCAAGGACACGATGCTGACAATTCACAGTAATAACGTAGCTGTATTAGCCCCAGAACAGCAATTCAAAGGGGCACAGGATTAAGCAAATAGTGTGTATGCCAGTTCATTTGCACCATGTGCTGAACCGAGTATCAGAAGGGGAAAGGGGTGTGGGCACCGGAGACGGTGTGTTGAAATAAATTTGGAAAAACATATTTGCTTCAGAAAGCTATGACAACCAAAATCTGGGTGCTTACAAGTCTGCAGCCAGGAGAAAGAAGGAAGGAACAAAGAAAGATGTCTTTCCATAGTTCTCAGAGATAGGATTTTTCTCATTTACCATTTTTAGGAGTGGGGAAGGTTGTGGGGCTTAATATTACCTACTCTGGAGTCTGGTTCAGGCTCAGATAGGAGTTGCTATAGAAGTGTAGGAAATACAAGTGTGGAAATTATTATACAGAGAATAAAGAGCACCGATTTCTCAAACGTGTTTGGACACTGTGAGTGAATACATGTGGAGTACATGCGTGAGTGAGGGCTTGGACACAAGTCACCAGGATGCAGCTACAGACTGACCTGGTGTTAGACAGTGCATCTGCTGGCTAAGACAATGTGCTGAGCAGCGCAGGTGATAGGCATTTGGGTCCTTTCAGCTGATTCTTGTTTATCAGCATACCCAATATATGTCAATAATGTTACCAGGAATGCTTTCCTGTAAAGTATGACCCAAAAGTGAGAAATGTGGTTGTTCAGATGATATTGTGAAATATGTGCATTTCTTCAAAGGTGAGACTGTAGTTGTGCATTGCCAAACATTGGAGCAGCAATATAGCGAGAAAAGTTCCCGGTATTCCAGTAGTGTGGAAGTGCTGGTGCATGTCTCTGGAGCATCATAAGGAACATTAGCGTATACCAACCCATTTCAGCCATGGAAAACCTTCATTTGCTTCTTCTCATCAAGACAGCTTAAATGCTAGAAGTCACAGTTGTTCGCTTGCATATAGATTGCTATAAGAAATGTAATTGAATCGTTAGGTATTTAATCAATAATAATTGCACTGAACAATCTGTGGTGCAAAAGATAATGGCTGTGGAAGTCAAAAGGTATTTGCACAGAAGTTTAACTTCATGATGAGTGGCTTTGTGTGTGAGATGAAACCTGAGCTGCAAATACTGCTCTGTCTTTGGACTCTTGAAGAATTCAGGCTTAGCTGGAACGAAAACAAGAGGAAGAGAATTTTCTGTGTCCTTTCTTTTGGTGTTGAATATGAGACTGTTCTGGAAAATGATTGATTAGAATGGTCCCTTAAAAATGTAGTAAAGAATAGAAATTGTTAATTTACAGTTCTTACAGTATCTGAATATCTCAAAGTTACTCATGAAAGTATCATTGACTCATAGAGAGATGGTGCTGAAGGGCATAAGGCACCAGCAGAGAGCCCAGTCAGACTTTGTGTATGTCATAGGCTGTTTTATTTTACTGAATTACTGCCAAACTGAGCCCAGTGACAATATAACTGGTCGTTGGCACCAGCAGAAAGTATCCTCACAGTACCTATTTCAAATTATGGAATTATTAGTTTCCTTATTATATAGATGGGACATGGAGTAGTTTAGGGAACTGTTGGAAAGTGTTTCTGGATGCCACACACTCTACCAGGAGGCTATTCTCTCAGGGAAAAAAGCCCACTACGGCACCACCACAGGAATCTTAAGGTCTCAGTAACTCCTTCCCCATAAAACTGACTTCTCCTGACACTAGCAATGATAATGAGAATTTGACAATTGTTCTGTGACTCGTATGATATTTTCAGTCCTGGCTGGAACACATTAAAAAGCTGTTTTGAGGAGAGAGGATACATTACTGTGATCACACTAGCAGGAAAGTTCAAAATCTGTCCTTGCTCTCTAAAAGCACTGAGATGCCTGAAGAACACTGATGGGTTAGCAGAGGCAAAATTGCTCAGACCGTATGGTAGAAGTGAAATGCGCATTGCCTTGTTTACACGGGGTGATGCGAATTGTGAATATTTTTTCATAAGCATCAAAATCCAAATAGTTTCTGTGCTAAGAGTTTCCAGAGGCAGGCACCGTGCCTCCTGAGCTTCTGGGGACATCACAGCCATCCCAGCAATAACAGCAGCAGTGACCCCTGCATACTGCCTGTATGCATCAGGATGTATGGACTGTGCTATCTGCAAGTGATGACAGATTTTGTCTTCACAGTCCTGAAATGTAGGTCTACCCAGTCAGTCCAGTTCCTCCTCACCATGGAAAATGAAACATCCCAGTTGCCAGACCTGTAGCGGTAGACAGCTGGTAGGCAATGTTCTTGGCATACACCGCTCTGCCTGCATTTCCACTAGCAAACCAAACAGAGCTACAGTACTGAGCTGGTAGTTGGCAGAGCTCACCCAAGTGAGCTGTTGGTGCATTTTCCCACACAGTTTACACCACGACACATCGCTCTCTGCCACATTGCAACTTGGTACCGTTGGTACCAGCAGCCTGGGCAAGGAATAGTTTCCAATAAGAAGAATAGTTGGGGCCACCCTCTGCTGCAGGCAGCAGATTTAGCTGTAGGCACACACACTCCGCTACTGTCATACATCCTGAAAGCTGGAGAATCACTCTCATGCACTTTATTTGAGAGTATAAATGCACCTGTAAGTCTGTGGTTCCACACCCAGTGGCAACGGATCCTCGTGCGCTGGGTCCCCAAGTCATATAAACTTGGCCTGGGTTAGGTGGGAGCAAAGTTTCATTTCTGTGACGTTAACAGAGCAGGCACGGTAGAATTTAGACTGGCTTTGTTCTTTATGCTGGGCAATGCCTGATCTGATGCTAGAATGGAATTGGCAGATGATTCCTTGTATAGCATCAAAAGTGATCTGTCAAATCTTTCTGAAAAAAAATTGGACACAGTCAAATTAATTTCTACAAGCACAGCTCTTTGCTGGTTCCCAGGAGCTTTAACACCAGCACTGCTGTGCTGCTGAAACACAACCTAAGTTGCAAAGTTAATGGCACTGAGAGCAGTGCTGCAGTGCAGTTGGCAGCACTGACACGTGCACAGAAAACCTTTTTCAATATTGCTGTTACTGAGAACTGCAAATGAACAGATGCATTTGAAAGACTCCCCAGAAGACACTGTTCCTTTTCATCTGGCAGCTCAGTTATCCGTCGAAGTAGTCTGTGGATTAAGTAATTTGACAACCATTGAAAGGTTTCTTTTTGTGAAACAATTGTGTGTTATTTCTCTCTCCTTTTTTCATTTCACCTGTCCAACTAACCTAGAAATTCAGTGTGTATATATGAAGATGCATACAGAGACCAGACAACAGCTGCTCCAAGTAGTGTGTGGTGATGCTGGTGCTTTCCAGGAATTGCCACAGGACAGGCTTGTACAAGAGTGGGGAGGGAAAAACAGAAGCAGAGAAAGGGTTAGGAAGATTGTTTTTATCTGTTTGCTTTTTGGCACACTTCTTTACATATATGAGCAAGGATCATAGTCATTTCACATCATAGAACAGTAGTACAGGGGAGACCAAGCTGAGGTTTAGCATCATGTTTTCATAAGGCAGTTGGATGGTCTGGCATCTATTTTGTTAAGATATCAGACAGATTAGGCAATTGGATGCTTTGAAGTGTGCAGCTGGCACTTTCCCTCTCAATGCTGCAGCACAGGTTGGGTGGGAAGTGGCTGGACTATCCCCCATGATCGCAGTGTCATGGCAGTTTTCCCACTTGGGGATCATTAGAGATGTGTTTCACTGAGGACTGTCTCTGCAACACCAACAAACTACTGAGAACTGGTGTGAGCAGGTTGGTATACGGCATTGCCCCAACCATGCACGATGCCCCACAGTGCTTTGAGATGCAGTTGTTCTGGGAAGAGGGAATCACACTTAGCCAGGTGTTGTACCTCCAGCAGATCATCAGATCTTCCCACTTTAATCCCATCTCTGTTTTTTTATAGATCCTGACAGAACAGCTTGAGTGCACTGTGTACAGTCAGAGGAAAAGTATTGATTCTGCTGTACCTGAATAGAATTCTTAACAGAAAACCAAGCCTAATGTTGGTGCTTTGGTTTTGATTTTCTCTTTTGACTTTTGACCATGTGGAGAGCAGAGTTAGAGCTTGATTTTTAAGATGAGCACGACCCAGGCTCTAATCTGTGCAGGCACGCTTTCAGAACCTGTTAAGTAATTTTGCCCCAATGTTTTATTGCCTGTATCTAATTGAAGTGCAAAGTAGTAATTCCCTTCCTACCTACAAATCAGAGAATCAGATGGGTAGTTATTCCATTTTTCTGGGGCAATTACCAGGGACAGTACCCTTCTTACATCAGCATTAGCAAAAAGAGTAAAAGTTTAGCTTATCTACAACTCGCTGGGCCAAGGGGCAACTAGTCTGATCCACACTGTATCCCTACCTACTTTGAGGATGTTGCTGTGAATTAAGTTTATTAAACCATTATTTTAGTGATACATACAGGATACGTTAGTTATGTGTCATGGCCTAACCCCAGGTGGCAACTAAATGCCATGCAGCTGCTCGCTCATTCCTCCTCAAACCCTGGTGGGATTGGGAGAAGAATCAGAAAAGTAAGAATTTAATCTTGTGACTTGAGACAAAACCAGTTTAATAATTGAAATAAAATAAAACACAATAACAGACAGATCAAATAATAATAATAAGAGATAATAAAAAAGAAGACAATAAAAAAGGAGAGAAATAAAACCATCTGCTACCTGAGCAGCAATCTACTCCTGTTAGCTAACTGACCCCAGTTTTCATACTGAGCTTGATGTTCTATGACACGGAATATCCATTTGGCTAGTTCGGGTCAGCTGCACTGGCCATGCTTCCTTGCAACTTCTTGTGCCTCTTCTTGCTGGCAGAGCATAGGAAACTGAAAAGTCCTTGACCAAGGGCAAGCACCACATGACAACAGCTAAAGCATCAGTGAGCGATCAACAGTATTCTCATAGTAAATCCAAAGCACTGTTGCAGCTACCGGGAAGAAAATTAACTCTATTCCAGACAAAACAGGACATAATGTTATTAGTTTTATTGTCATTAAAAAAGTTCAAGATTATGAACGCACACGCTATCAATACTTAAAAAGCACCTTAGCCTGATAGTGTTAATACAGCTTCACTAGTGGATGATCTATGAGTGCATGCACTAAATACTCTCTGCTTCAAGGTCATTAATCCCTACGTTCTTTAAATATGTTTAATTAAAAAGTTCTGGTTTCCAGTAATTGCTGGTTTTATATAACCCTGAAATGGAATTCTATTGAGGCATAAGGTCTTTTATATAAACATCCATCTGTCCACAGCATAGTAGCAGCACTGGGGCAAGTTTTGTGGATTAGACGAGAAGTGGAGAGATTACAGAACACTCTGTGTCCCTGTAAGAACTGTGACCTGTTGTCCTCTGTGTAACAGCTCCTGGAGGGTTTTTGCTTTCATAATTTTGGTACCAAACAAGGGAATTGCAGAGTCAATAGGAGAAAAACCCATGAAACAATGAGTTTAATGTCTAACAGTTTCTTATTAGTTTATAGTTTATAAGCTCCTACCTTATTCCTTTTTTCCTATGTCAAGCTTTGCACTGTGAAGTGTCATCTGCTTCTTACATTGTTCCTTTCTATTAAAACGCAGAATTAAGGGAACCTCAATTGCATATAATACATATACGTGTGTGTCTGTGTTGCAGGCTGAGAGACATCACTTCTCAAATAGAAAATGTGTTGGTATTAATAAGGTCAGCGTTAAAAAAGTATAAAATAAATGCATTGAAGTTTGACAGTTTATTAATCATTCCATTACAAGGGGTGTTTTTACTCTCATTGCTCTAATATCTTACCACAGTTCATTGGCTATAGGCCAGGCTAGCTCTTGCATTGGCACATTACCACGTGATGCAGTGCTGTGCTTCTCTTCCATTTATTAATGCTGCAGACTTCCTTCAATTCAGGCTAAAAATAGAACTGGTTATGTGAAAAACACTGCATTTGTGCTTGAGCTGCAGTATAGAAACAAGAGGATTTTATATCAAGGGGGGAACAGATTCATGACACACAGGAGCTGGCTGTTTGTGCTCTGGAAAAAGCTTTCTTTTTGCATGGTCATAAATAAGATTAGAGCTGCTATGTACACATTAGTCTAAAGGGTGAGTCATAGCTGTGGTATTGGCTCAGTATGTAGGAATCTTCCTGTCTATGTACTGTATGAAGGAAAGCTAATTTCTTGTACGAGGAAACCTGAAAAGAGCGCGACATACCAAAATCAATGGGTAAAATCAAGGGTGAAAGTGACGCTTTGTTTTTCATTATTAGGGGTCTTCGTCTGTGGCACTTCAGGTACTAAACTAGAATTTCAACTGCACCACTCCATTTTAGACTGGCCTTTTGCCCGCACGTAGCCTCTCCTAGTGTTTTGCACTCGGTATCTTTACAGCATCCCTCTTCACCAGGAAAACATTCCTCTACTTATTTCCGAGTTTCAATACAGCTGCCCACTGAAAACTGCCAGCATTCAAATACCTGCACTCTTGCTCTCCTTTATAATGCTGTGATTTGGGTTGGATCAGCAGTAGTTTGAACAAGACAAACAACACAGCGGATCCCATCTGAACCTAAGAGAGCTGCCGGGGACACAGGTGAAGAGTGATAGTGGATGCATTTCATAGTCAAAATGAAAAGTGACAAAACTGATAAGGTCTCTTTGTTTCACAAATAGAAAAAGCCAACGGTTTGCATATCAGAAATATCAGGTGTTAGGGCTTGACTCAGAACTGCTGAATAGGAGCTTGTTTGTCTTTGGAGAAATAGAGAGGAAGGAAATGTCATGCAGCAACATCATCTGTGATAGTGATGGGAGATGGCAAACAGGGAAATAGACCTTTCCGATCCTGTTTCCTAAAGATAGCGCTTAGGCTGGCTCTGGTGGTGGATTATTAAGGGATATTTGCATTTGGAAAAAAGTAAGAGAGGGGAATGAACCTGTTTTGAAGTGCCCAACAGTCTCTGAAGCCACACTTGCCTTGTTCTTAACCTGGTACTGGGTAAGAAATGAAATTGATGACTCAGCTAGGAGCAGAGGGAATAATAATGAAATGAGAATGAATTGTAAGCTGTATGGTTTGTGATCTAAAGAAAATGAAATTAAGAGTTTTCAAATGCCATGTGCTATGCACAAGGCCACTGAAGTGCAGTGGTATAAAACAAGTTATTGGGTTTCTGTGTTGATTCATAACCTATATTTGGATGAATTCGAAAGAGGTATATAAGTTCTTAGGACAAGGCTCCAGTGAAAAATATGCGATCCAAAGTCCTTAGTTCCACCTTTTAATTACTATAGACTAAACTTATCCCTCATACAATGGCAGAACTCTATGCAAATCCAGTGTAGGCTGAAATCCAGTGAATCTCTTCTGATTTACATTAACATTTAATTTTCTCTGATATTGACACTCAGTGCAATACCAACTGCAGTATAAAGGATCATATCATGCAGCCAACATAATGCACACTGCAATATCATTTAGCTCTAATGTTAAATTAAATTACAGAGATAAATTTTATGGTCTCTCTTAAAATCATTTAAGAGCTTAATCCTGATCTGAGGTGTGTAAGACAAATCTTGCCTATTGATCACTGAACATACAGATGGTTGTGAGAAAATCACAAAATATGATGAGCTCTGTGAGACTTACTAATATCACACAGGCTTGTAATTTGATGTGTTGATCCTCTTGCCTCTGCCATTAGGATTCCAGGAATAATATCTACTTGTGTTCTTGAAACCAACTGCTCTTACTTTGCCTGACTGTCATCAGGGGAAAAGAAAATGAACCAGATAACCCTTACTGTTCACTTTGGTGTAGGATGTGGGAAGAGGCGTGAGTCCAGCTGGTGCAAACAATATTAAAACCTCTTAAGACTTGTGTGAGAGTGTTGAAGGAAGGCTTTTCCAAGCATCTCCCTGTTGTCCGGAAGGTGAATAGGAAAAAGAGCGTTTTCTGAGAGGACATTCTTATAGTGGTTGGGTAATGAGAAGGAGAGTGAATAATTTGAATAATTTGAGTGCTTCCCCTCAAACAGGGAAAGAAAAGCGTATCTGCCCAGATTGCATTTGTTACATGGCATCTTGAAAGTCTTTCACACCATTCATGACATAGAAACTGAAGATGTCACTAGGACTTCTCATGTCCAGAGTAAGGAATATGTAGTTTGGTACAGTAAGAGTGCCAAGGAAGTCCTCAGATGTACTTCTTCTTAGGGGAGCCTGTGCTCAGCTGTCTGCAAAGCTTTTCAACAGCAGTTCTGTAGGAACAAGAACATTTACCAGAATGCTTTTCTTATTACAGAAGCATTGAACCTAAAGGCCTTTTGTGAGTGTGGCCACACTGCAGGGAGAGAGGAATCTGAATTCCCAGGGAATACAGGGAAAGAGGGATAAGCTTTCTGAACTGCATAGGAAGCTGGGCTCCTTGATGACCAAAGGCATGGTTTTGATGCCATCATCGACATAACTACACAAAAGGGCAGAATTAATGGCCACAAGAGCTAGCAACGTTTTCATAATCATCTGCCTTGTTCCAGACTGCGTGGAGGAGAGGGCACTGCAGGAAACCGTCAGTTAGCTGATAGGTTTAAAAAGTAAACAAATAAAAGAAGGAGAGAACAAAATTAAACGTGGGTGAAACACACTATCAAGAGTTAGCTGCAGTGTTGCTGGTGATAGCAACTGTTTCTGTTTCCTACCTACTCCTAGTATTTGCCTGGGAAAACACTTTTTTTTTTAAAGCTGAGCCTTACCTGAGATGAATACAGCTTCTTTCTATTCTCCCTGTTGCTTGAATGGAAATGGCTGCAGATCCAGAGCAGTGTAAAAACATGATGAGCTATGTAGCTTGGGAGCAATTGAACAGCTGAATACTGCATTATTGAGAAATCATTTGCTACCTCTGGGTGTTACTGAGAAACCAGAGAGTCCTAGACTGCCATTCAGGGCAGAGCATTGGATGAATAACCATTACAGAGTGCTGAGAATTTACTAGTGAATTCCAGTATGAAGCTTCAGTAGTTGCATGGCATCCCACTGCATCTTGCAGGGCTGGCAACACACAGGAAAGAAACGGTGAATTCCAGGAGCCTTGTGGCATAATTGATCTTACATTGTTTCCAAAATAACTAAATTATCAATGAATGACATTTTGCTTAATGTGCGGCGGGCAATCTGCATAGCAAAACAGCAGCGTTTCCAAGTGTCAGCACATGAGAGCCATTTAAACGTATATCAGTGGTCCTCAAGGGACTTGTAGATAGCTACATGAAATTGTTGTTTTCACGTTGCCAAATTACTCCTGGCTTAGTGTTTTCCCTCTTATCTAGTTGAGATAGGGATTTCTTCAGAACAAGGGGCTCAGTATTTTGTAAAATATCCATCTGTATATTCAGCATTGTATAAATAATAAATAATAAGCTGTAAATGCTAATGAGCATTAATATTGCAAGTGTTGAGCTGAAAATTTTAATTCATAGTTTCTTAGATGATTGCAAGTATAAATACTTCTTGATTCACATTTGTGAATAGCCACAAAACATGGAACCCTCAGTCCATTGTGGGCTGATAGCTATTAAGTCTATCCCAGACCCGGTAAGTCTCAGGTTATGGAGTTTGTCCCAGAATCTGCTCTCGCTATGTTATTGTACTGCAGAATGAGTTTCTGCATTTTTTAAAGCTAACACAAAACATCCACTCCATATGGTCCTAGAGACGTATTTGAAATATGAGCCAAATTCAGTCTGATGCAGCACTGTCTTGCTGAGCCCTGAACCAGACTAAATCAATTTCCTTGAGAGGTGAGATCACATTCATCTCAATAAGATTTTAAGTCAAAGCCTAAAGAAAGGAATTTCAGTGGCAGTTTTTAAACCTGTTTGTTAAAATCTGTTTAAAGCAAATGTATTTAATTTAGGAGTAAATACAGCAAATATGCCTATACTGTATTTCCAAGCAGTTTTCCACCTCCTCTGGATACCAAAAACCTACACTGGTCCCTACCTATGCAACAGAAGTGAGGACTTCAGTCTGCTTATACACTGCCAATTTAAAAATCCTTGGCACAGAAGCAATTGGAAATACAGATTGAACAGCAGTCATGGCAAACGAGTCAGGGATTATTCTATGGTATTGAGCTACTTAAGCTCTTTGGGTCAAGAGATGCCTTGTCATTCTGTCCCAAAGATCACCTGAGGTTTCACTAAAATAAATGAGCCTGTGCAGACTGGATAGTCAGGTTAAAAAACTACTTCTAGAATATGAATCCAAGTGCCTCATGCTACTGCAAAACTTCAAAATTGATCATTTATTTATTCCATGTGTCTCAAATCATGGGATGTACAGTGAACTTTTGACAGTGTCCACATCATGATAGGACTGTACAGTAGCTCTTCAAAAAGTGAAAGCAGGTAGCAGGCTAGTATGTTGAATGATGGGATCTCAAATCACTTATTTTGGCTTTAAGTTTATCCTGTAGGAATGGAGCACAGATACAGCTGACCCACTGGAACACACTGATGAAAGGGACTTAGATTTGACTTGACATACTGGACACGAGCTTGGAACAAAGCAAAAGCAATCCCCTCCAGAAAAACAAGTATGGTAAAAAAACCCTCATTTCTTTTGGTTCATAAACCCCCCAAACAGTTCTCATTTATATCTCCATGGTTTTAATGGAAAAGAAAGATGGGTTTAAGATGAAAATGTTCCGTATTCACTTGTGATTCTTAAACACAAGCTATTTTCAGAGGTGTATTGCAAGCCGACCAGTGAAAGAAGCAGCAGTATGTTCCCAGGAATTTTCATTCCTCCCTCTGTTCTGCAGAGGAAAGACACATTAATTTTGAAAAACAAGCACGAGCAGAGAAATTTAAACTCTGCTATAAGCCTTACCCATTTCTTATAGCAAAAAGGAACCATACTGAGGGCTGCAGCAAAGCATTACTGTTTCAGGGCCATACTGCTGGGCATGCAGGGCGTGTGCTTTGACACTACTCCTAGAAGTCAGACTTTCAGGTGTAGCTTTTTCATAGGAACTAAAAAAAGCTACCCATAATGTTTCCACTTCTTCACCATAAACGTATCAGAAGCATATCGTGGACTTCTGGAAATGTGTATCTGTGGATGTCTGTACAACAGTGTGCAGAGATACTTCACGTCTTTTCAGAAATGCTGCCACCCTGAAGTTAATGGGACCTTTCCCAGGGAAATCTATGAGAGCCAGAATTTTTAGTGTTAGCATGAACTGAAGCCGTTCTCTCTGGAGCACATGTAGACATGTATTTCATAGAAATAAAATGCCATTGTGTTCTCATTTATTAGTTGATAAGGTGATTATGGAAGTTAAAGGAATGAGGTCTGTAAGTGCCGAACACCTTCAAGGCTGCACAGTGTATTCCAGGTATACCTGCACTGTCAGCATCCTACCTGGACATTAGGTGGTGCCTAATACTCTCATTCAAGTGTTTTTTGTGGCTTTTACTGAGAGTCATAAATGTCTGTGAGGTATGACTATGCCACAGTTCCTATAGCTTTCAAGTGACTAATACAGGCATTGGCCCAGGGGAAGTTTCAAGCTTCAAAGAGTTAAAACTAAATTTCAGTAAAACTTCAGGGACCATTCTTGTTGCAGACAGGTTCCTTGCTGTTTTCATTCAGAAAAACTGATGTTCTCAGAATGGTTTGGGTTGGAAGGGACCCTAAAGATGGTTTAGTTCCAATCTAATGCTGCAGACAGGGACACATTCCACTAGATTGGGTTGCTGTATTAAACATAAACGTTTCTAAGTACCATCTACACCAAAATTTTAGATAATACTTTTTTCTTTCTTTGTTTTTTAAATTGTGGTTAGGGTAATTTTTGTTTTTATGGACCAGACTGGTAGCCAAGGCACGATCCAGTTCTCAAAGCATGCTTCTTTCGGTAGACTTCGGGACTGGCCGTGCCACACTCTCCGATCAGACATGTCTTCTGTGTAAAAGAACCTGCACGGTGTTTCTGTCGGTCTCATCAGCTGAGCGTTGGAAGGGTCGAGTGGCACTGACCCCTTTGTAACTGCGCGAGGCGCGGGAAGGCTGCGGGGTCCCTTTGTGCTCTCCGGGCTGTTGGTCGGGCCGGCTCTGCCACCTGCAGCTCGGAGACGGCAGCGCTGCGGCGCCGGCACCAGCGACGGACGGACCGGGGATGTCACGAATCTCGTTGAGACGAGAGGCTTTGCTCAAGAGGGTAATTGCTAATTAAATTAGCAATAGACTGCGTAACCTTATGGTATGCGAAAGGAAAGGAGAGGAAAAGAGAGCGTCCGCACTGGTCTTTCTGCTGTCTTCACTGCTGTGGGTACCCGTGGCTGTTCTCAGAAAAGGAGAAAGCCAGTGCTAGGAGAAAAAATGAGGAGGCTAAACCATTCTGTGTGTGACTGGAGTGATCTCAGAGCTTCCCCCAGCCCCTTACCTATGAAGGACGGTTTTGACTCTGTTGATAACTGAAGTATTACGGGGTATTAGGTGTGGATCCATATTCTTAGAACCCTCTAACTGCTGTCTGCAGTGCCTGCAGTATCTCCTCATATAATTCCCTTTGTAAAGCACACTGTTTTTTTGAAACCTATAAATGTTAGTCTTCTCCTCTAAAAAAAAAGTCATTAAAAAAATAAATCAAATCCTTCCAGATGTGTTTTATAAACCTAAAAAACCTATGTGCTTTATTATGTTCCCTACTTTCACTTCCCTGAGCCCCAAGGGTATAGCATTACCATTTTTTTCAAGTTGGATCCAAGCCCTGTAATAGCTGAGCTGTCCAGAGAATATGTATGGAGCTCCAGAGAAATCACCAACACTCTGTGCAGCACGGAAATGTGTGCATGTGTCCCAGTGTGTGCTAAGCACCCACAAATACAAACGTCTCATGCCAGTGACTTCTCTTGCTGTAAAGCTCTGTGCTTGTCTCTGGTACTGGATCTAAGTTATGGTTATCCACACTGACACAGCATTGGTTGCAGACATTGTTGTGATGCGTTCAAATAAGAAAACATTACTGGAAACTAATTCTAGCAATACTGAGTTACTAAGCATCATGTGCACTTCTGGTATGTTTGAGTACACAGGGAAAGAATATGATCTGTAATGATACATGTTCTCACAAAGATACTTTAAGAGCTAAACAAAGCATAGTTTTTCTTTTAGCTCTGGATTTCATTCAGTTACCCCCACACCAACAACACCTCCTGCATGAAAACATCCACACGGAGCCTTGTGGCTGTCTGGGACAGCAAAAGCAATGAGAGAGATCAGATCCAAGATAACCTAGGGCATTTCAGCTGGCATGAGACACCCACGTGTGGGCATATGAGGCCCACCTTTTGTGTTGCGTAAACATGTTGCTAGGAAATGTCTAACTGTGTCTTGTCAAGCATTGCTATTAGAGGTTCTGGGTCCCTATAAATGTACTGATTAATTCTGTGGTCATATATCATCACTGCACTAAGATCTGAAAAGTCTTCAGGGTGTTTTCCTGGGTGACTGAATTCTGAGCTGCGTGTAAAATGCTTGTAGAAGAGATCAGTTTTGCAAATATTATTACTACAGTACACAGTGAAGACTGGTACATTTTAATGTTATCTGCTGCTTGAACAAAATACTAAAATAGATGTTTTGAAAAGGAATCTCAAAGAGTGAGATTAGGTGATCTGTGGGGATTAGGCAGCCTAAGCCCCAGGCTTCTTCTATACGCCAGTGAATGCAGGAGTATATAAACCATGTAGTTAGCTTTGTTTTAAGAAGTCACTTTGTAAAATGATGCAGTCAAACCAGCCTGCCCGTTACCCCGCTCACTAGCAGTTAAAGTGAGCAGGTGGTTTTGGCCATCCCAGCTCTTAAGTGTATCTTGTCCTCAGATTTTTGATCTAACTCTTTGCAAAAACTGAGCTACTGATTGTCACTGTCAGGCTCCTCAGGCTTCAGATAATTGGGCCGCGTTCTTTTCCACTTTCAGGGATTTGGTTTTGAGTCGCTTTAGATCTCAAGTAGGTCTCGAAGGTCACTGATAAAGACGGTGAGATTTAATATCAAACCGAATCCAGTTCGGTTTACATGTGTGCCCAATTCACATGAGCTGGATGCATTTGAAATGGACTTGTCACTCGAATACAGTGTCCTCAGGCATCCAAAGTCGACCTGAACATTTGGAGAATTTAGAGGTAAAAAAATGATTGTGAATTCCCCCAAACCAAAAAAGGAATTACTGTGGGTCTGTACAGCTCCCAGATCTCCAGAAGATGAGACCATTGCATCTCCCAAACACTTGAGTCCATGTGTGTGAGATCAGTCAGGCATTGCTACAGTTTTGGGTTCATATCCCATTTTAATCTTGTGTGTGAAGGGAGAGAGATTACAGTCAGGATTAGTAGACAGGATATCCAGAGGCAGCAGGGACTGCTTAGTTCCCCTCAGCACACATATAGTTAGTGCACCATAGGAAACGTCTTTGCCAGATGATAAAGAAGAAACATTCTCTTTGTGCCAACAATAAGTATATACAGTAAACACATCAGGAATAAAGTGTCCCTAAGGAAATCTTGGAAAGTGCTACTATATACAGCTTGTATATTTACAAACTTTTAGTCCCAGCACCAGTAGAACTATGTGAGTGCAGTGCTGTGCCCAGGTGTAATGGTTTAGGGAGAGGGTCTAGATCGGTTTGAGTTGGTGCCTGTAAGAACAACAGCTCTCACTGAGAGCTCAACAGGCAATGAAGCAACTTCGCTAGAAAGGCAACAGTTTATTGAACCCATCACCAACAAGAAAAGGAAAAAACCCAAATCAGTAAAAGAATCAAAAAAGTAAAACAGAACCTGGATCCCAGTGCCTTTACACACTCTGAGAGAAATGGGAGACAGCTAACACAGCAGGTTTTGGCCTTAGATGAGAGTTCTGGGATAAGAGAGTGTACACCAACACTTACAACCACAGAGCCACCATACACACCCCCCCACTCTCACCCAGCTTTCCACAAGGTGGGGGGGGTGGGGTGTGTGGCAGGAATACAGCACACAATATACATTTGATGCTTGTGGAACAGTCCCTTTTCCCATTCCTCATGCAGACATCAGCACTCTGTGACGTCTCCGGCATATTTCTAGCCCCAGTCGGCTCGGGGCTCTTCTTTGAGGCTATAGCAGCGTCAAATGCACAGGATACAACAGAATCCCAGACTCTGTTTTTGCCAAAGGCTTAGGAGATCAGTCCTTGTGATCTCTCTTTCTATCAGTAGAGGCTTCTCTCAGTCTCTCAGTGGCAGAGTATATGGGGTCTTTGACAGCCTGGTGGAGACAAGGCAGCATGGCTCTGGTCACTTGGTGCCACTCCTGTTAATGCCAAATAGGGTCTCGTCCAAGGGCTTTCTGCAGGCCTTGTGCAGAGCTTTTCTTTCTTCTCCCCTGTGGTAAGGCACCAAGGGAGGTAAGGGTTAAGAGCTCACCTCTGCCTAGCATCTTCAAAGGCACTTAAACTGTAGTGCAGCTCTGTAGAGGGTTGTCCTTACTTCAACCCACTGCCAAGAACAGGAGCAAGCTGGTGCTGGCTTTTCTTCATCTGAGCCCTCAGCAAAAGAGGGGAGGGCTGCAGGTATGGACAACGGCTTGTCTCTTCGGCCTCTCTTCATTCGAGCTCCCGTACAAAAGAGGGCCATGGCTACCCCCACTGCAGAGCTGCAGCCAGGCTTAGGCTCTTTTGCGTTCCAGCCTTCAGTGGCAGGGGGGTTGAGAGCCATTGCTTGCCCCCCCTCCCTCCACCTTAGGGTGTGGAGGGAGCTCTCTCTCCCAGAGGAGCTCTCTGTCTCTCAAGACTTATTGCAGCAGAAGCAAGGATAAAGGTGAAAATGGCAAAGAAGATGGTGAAGAAGACTATGAGGAAGAGGAAAGACAAAGAAAGATGAAGAAGTGGGAAGTGCTTCCCTTTATGCACTCTGACCACTGATCACCTGTAAAGTCCAGACACTGATGCAGGGGGTCTGCTAGGAGAGCTACCTCCAGCTTCAAGATAAAATGCTTTTTTGGCATAAAAGCACCATAACTAATAGTTGAAAATCTGGTCATTTTCAAACCAAGACATCAGGCTAGCTAGTTTGTTAGTAACTAGTATGAAGAAGAAAGATAGCTGTGGTAATGTTTACCTGCTTATGTGAGACAATGCAGGGACCCCTGCCAGAAACCCAGGCTTTGGAAAGACAAAGCAATGGTGTGGATTCTGATCTCAAATCTCTCTCTCAGACACACGCAAAACCTGAGCAATGGCCTGCAGGTTTCAGAATAAATTGAATAAGCACTCAAAAGAAAACACCTCTTTCATAGCATAAGCTGGATCCCACACATGCTTTAGGACCTGATGGTCTTAATTTTTGGTGGAGTATTTTGGAGGAAAATCTGAGCCCAAAGTGCTCAATCTGCCAGCAGCTTTCTCTCTTTTATATTATCTTGCAGATGTTTATCTACAAAAGTGTATGTGAGAAGTCTTATTTCAGAAAGAAGTCAGTAAGGCAACTGCCGATTCCATTTCTGCAGTTGAAGAAAAAAGTAATTCCTCTTCATTCTCCCTGCTGCACTGTGTGAGCTCCAGTTTAAGTGCTGGGAATGGAATGCTCATCAAAAGACAGTGCCAATAATACTTAAGTTCTGAATTGATCTCATAGTTTTGCTGGCAGCTCCTTTCAGTTGTTTTCCGAGCATAATTTGCATTCCCTTTATGTGCGTGGGAGCGAGGTGCACACGGGGACAGCGGAGCATACACTGACCGGCTTCTCAGTCCAGGGAAAAGCATTTGCCTAATGTCTCACGTATTTGTAAAAACACGTCAGGCAAACATCACCTGCAAATCCAAGGTTCAGAGATTCATAGAACAGGTTGGAAGGGACCTTCAAGATCATCCAGTTCCAACCCCCCTGCCATGAGCAGGGACACCCCTCACCAGACCAGGCTGCTCAAGGCCTCATCCAGTCTGGCCTTGGACACTTCCAGGGAGGGAACAGCCACAGCCTCCCTGGGCAACCTGGTCCAGGTCTCAGCACCCTCATCATGAAGAACTTCCTTCTGACCGCCAGTCTAAATTTCCTCTCTCGCTAAGACTCGCTAACATTGAGTAAATGACTCAAAACAAGACATGGCTTGAGCTGCGCCTTTCAGCAGTTGCTGTTCTGATAACTGGACCTACTTACAAGCCTTGCGTCCATTGATGAAAAAAGCCAGACTTTCCTCTGCTTCTAAATGTAGTTCTGCTTGTAAAAGTGACTGAAAGAATCGTGCAGATTCAGTGTTTATTCTGTCAGCGATTTCCTTATCGAATATGTGCTCACTTAGCAAGTAAAGAACCTTTTCCTGCCGTGTGCCAGCCCTGCAATTTTCAAGTGGAACCTAGGGATCGGCCTGGACTTTTTCTTTTCTTGTAGGATGACAAAAAGCCAAGGGTCCTACAAGTGAGAGTTACCCTTCATGTGTGTGATTCTGTAGTCTTCTGTAACTTTGTGTTAGGTCTAACTGACTGGAAACAATTCTGTGGTGACAACCAAGAGGGAATGGTAGCCAGTTCACTTCGCAATTTAGGCTGGATCCGCTGTGTGAACAGAAGCAGAAAGCAATGAACAATGCTTTTAATTACTAAGTGAGCAGACAGAAAATATATCAGACTACTTAAGGAAGAGGCTTGCTTATAGTTCCGTGTTTTCAGAAGCTCTGGTTTCAACACAATACAGCATTACAGCTGACGGGAAAAACAAAATGCCTCTTACACATGTCATTCATGTGATGGGAAAAGAATGCACGATCCTCATCACGAGAAAGGAACAAAATTATTTGATTTATTTGGCATGCAATAACAAGATAGGATGCAATATTTACAGCCCTCATTCATGAGGAACCTTCATTGTGGAATGCAGTAGCTCGGAAGATCACTGGGTGTACACTGCGCTGTACGGGGATGGTACCCCACGGTGGGCATTTTATTATTTATGAATTCATTGTTTCAACTCCTGCGATCAAGCATGAAAATTTTCTGCTCTTCTGAAATCTCTGTGGTCTGGAAGACCAGAGTTGAAGATTGTCTGATTTTTTTAAAAAAGCTGTCGGCAAAGAGTGGCAAAATGTTTTCTCAATTCAGTTTTGGTCCTTCAAGCTCAGTGCAGGATTAAGCTGAGCTGTACAGGGCATACTCTGTCAGCAAGGGTAAAAAATGACAAGAGTATACTTTCCAGTTATGTAAATACTGATCGACTCTGTCTTTGCTTAGTTAAATCATTCTATTCTGACTTTTTCTTCCAGTTGTGTGTAATACTGGAGCCAATGCAGGAACTGATGTCAAGACATAAAACCTACAATCTAAGTCCTCGAGACTGCTTGAAGACTTGCTTGTTTCAAAAATGGCAGAGAATGGTGGCCCCACCAGGTATGCTTCATTTCCAGTGTTTCCCTTGTAAATAAATGGATATAGAAGCAGTAGGAGAATTTACTGCAAATTTGCTTACAAAGGAAAGTAACAAGAATTAGCGCTGTTCCAGAAGTAAGCCTGAATATGATTCTGATGTTTTATGATTTCAGTCTGACCCAACTGATTTATAGATGTGCACATTCAGATGGTTTCACTAGGACTTGGATATAATTTAGTACAGAACTATGTGTAGATGGAATGCAAAATGCCTACTGGCCCCATTAGAATTCATCGTTTGTGTAATTCAGCTTCCTGCTGTGACTCTGAAATTACAGCTACAACTCATAATTAATTGTCTTTGCGAGTAATATAATGTTATTTACAGGCCTAGACCTAATCTCCTTCCTCTTACACCTCCAAATAATAATTCTCTCTTTTTTCAGGTCATTAGTTTCGTGTATCTAAGGCTGTTCACATGGGTGCCCAGGCCAAATTTTGAGAAGCGCAATTGCCCCTCTGTTCTTTGCCTGTTTAAGCAAAGTTCTGTAGTTGTCCTTATTGGTTCTGAGTTTGGCAAATGCTTTCAGCCACTCTTAGGAGTGCCAGGCTTAAAGATCAAATTGAAATAGGTTGCCCAGGGAAGGTGTGGACGATCCATCACTGAATGTGTTTAAGACCAGGTTGAATGGGGCTTTGAGCAACCTGGTCTAGTGGGAGGTGCCCCTGCCCTTGGTGGGAGGGTTGGAACTAAATAATCTTTGAGGTCACAAAACATTCTATACTTCTATCATCAGAGGTAGAAGGGACTCAAATGGTAGTTGCTTGTAGGCTGCATTGATGAAAGCAGTATGGTAGTAGGTACTTTTAGCCTCTGCCTTTTAGCTCTGAGTTAGCTGAGTTTGTACCCTACATCAGATTAAGAGCTGGGCTTTTGTGTAGCACTGTTGCTTGCTGCACGGCATTCAGCACGTTACGCAGCCGCTTTGCGCATCACAATAGTTACCATGATACTGTGCGCTACCTTGGTAAAACACTTTCCAATTTCTATATAGGTGATGCTTGGAGAGTAAGCTTTCTGCAGTGGGTTATGCAAAATCGAAAGGATTCCCTTGATTCAGGTCCAGGTATTGCTCCGTGGTCTGTCTGGTAACTCTAATACTTCTACTGCTACTAGCAGTAAACACAGAAATGTGAAAATAGCTGAAACGTTATGCCAGTACTTCTGCTTACGGACCATTTTAGTGCACACTTGAACAAGATCTGCTTTCTGCTTTCCTTACCATTTCATTGCAGCAGAACCCACAAGACAACCAACAACCAAACGGAGGAAAAGGAAAAACTCTACCAGCAGCACTTCCAACAGCAGTGCTGGGAACAGCGCAAACAGTACCAACAGCAAGAAAAAGTCAGCTGCTGCAAACCTGAGTCTATCAAGTCAGGTACCTGTAAGTCTCACTTTCCTTTTAGGCCTGAATCACTTGGTGCTTTAATTCTTTCCCTGCCTTACAAAGAAGGTGCATTCTTGAGTCTCAACTATCACAAGCAAAAGCGAACTTGCACAGTATGCTGTGGAAGCTGGGGAATTAGTGGAGAGGGGTGAAGAAGCCATTCTGCAGTGCAGCTTTAATGAATGACCCTTGAGCAGGGATGTCCTGAAGACCACATGTGGTTTTTTTAAGGCCAGCACTCCTTGTTGTCTGTGGGACTCCTCCCACTCGTGGTTACTCAGGTTGGGCAGAGTCTTGCAGACTTCCATCTGCCAAGTGCTAAGTGAAGATGGATCCCCAAGGAAGGGGACAGCCGTTCCTGAGCAGACTGTTGGTCTCTCCATGGTAGTTCCTTACCTCTAATCAGTGATGGGTACAGAGGCTTCAGTGGAATAGGCTGTGAATTAACTTGTCTGCACAGGTCATAGCTTTTTCCAACCACTCCACCTGCACAGAGTAGATCCCCTGGAATATGGGTCTCAGCTTACCCAGCCCGCTAGCTGTTATTGTTGACATCTTAGTTCTATAGGGAAACATCAAGTCCTTTCCAGAGCTATACTAGCACTTCACCAACACCATGCTTATTGTTTGAGTCACAACATAGGGGTAATCAGACACCACATGGTGACAAAGAGTGCCTTAGTCAATAAGGAGACGGTTGATGTGTTGGAAAGCTAGAAAAACTGATTTGATATTGCAGGAAATATAAAGTGGTATCTTGGCAATCATACACAGAGATTTTTACTGGATTTCTGATCAGCAGACAGGAGAGGGCTAGTTCTCCTCTGAAGCCCAACAGCAATTAGGGGCCTTTTGTTAGCACAAAGCAGGTACTTCCCAGGAAGTTTGAATACCCACATAAAAAAGAGTAGACTAACATCAGTGAAATGAAATGAAGATTTTTGTTTAGCAGCTGATTCAGCAATCCACTAGCTTACAGAAGCTTTGGGCTTCAGTACATTGAACTCATATTTTCTCCTTGTTATATTAACATTTTTGTGTGGCTTGCATACCTGGGATCAGATTCTTTCCCTAATATAGGCATCTTGGGATTTCTGGCAGCACAAAGCTACCTGATCCCCTCCCTGGTGGCAGGGACCACTCTGCCTCACTGACTGTGTCTGCCAGCAAATCACTTGGAACAAGAATCAAATGCATTTAAGAAAAACCAGCAATTAAGTACAGCAGTACGTAACCAGCTAGTTCCCTGCTGTTTCCAAGTTCAGAAGACAGCTACTCCCTGTGCTGAGTTCGTCAGTTCTGTAGGATCAGGATATGACCCTCTATGATGCTTCTTCTCATCCTACTCCTCCCTGGAGAGACAACTTTTGTTGGCTTCAGTGGTAGCCATATGTACTTGGATCTTTGAGTATAGTTTAGTCCTCTCATCGTTACTTGTCACTCCCACTGATACTCAAGCTGACTTTAGGTACTGAAAGGCTACTCCTGACAGATGAAGTAGTAAAGGCTACTATTTCAGATGGAGTTGACAGATGAGCATCTGAGACGTAATAGTGAAGTTTACCATGGTATGAGGGATGGTTTTTCAGTCCTGACTTTCAGGAGGCTGCACAGGCAACATTTTTCAGTATAGTTTGTTTTCTGTATCAGAGAAGCAAGGTGTTCCAAACTCTTTTTATGGGGGTTCCAATTTTAGGACATTCTTCCTTGCCTGTGCAAAGTGGAAAATATTTAGCTGTTTGATGTGGGATACTAACAGCTCTTCCCATCTTCCCCACAGCAAAGATAGAAGAAACCCACTTGGAAGTGATGGTTAGGCCACCCCGTAGAGTAGACAGAACTGAAAATAACTTTACGGCTAGGATATTTGGGTGTTAAACTGCTCAACACTTTTCAGCTAAATAGAAGAATGTGCCCATATACCTTAAAAAAGATTTGCATTCTTTCAACCAGGCCTTACTACAGACATGTTAGCTGTGGGAAGCAGGACCTTGCATTCTCTTTCTATCTCTTAACTTCACCTTAAAGCAAATCATTCAAGTAGTTAATATTTGATTTCCCTGTCATGTGGTAGAAGAAATCATGCCTCAGTTTGACAGTTATCAATGAATTAAAATCTTCATTTGGCTGTAGAGGTCTCTGTGAGTGGGACTTACCTGCTCAGTAGAAAAACATTACTGACATCATCCAGTGTTCAAAGGCTTTTCATTCTCATTGTTAGAGAAGATGAATGAAATCACTGCATCTTCTATCCAGATAACTCAGGTAACTAAAGCTGAATTTGGTCCCATTTTTTCCATCCTTCTCTGTGGACAAGGCTAGCGACAGGCTCGTATCCATACCCATACCAAATCTGGATTGATAGGAAGTCATGCACTCCAGCCTTCTCTTTTTCTCTGATGATTTCTTCACAAAGAGCAAAGATTTCTTTCCACCACATTAGAATCTCACTTCTAATTTCCTGCCAGTTTCATGCCTCTATGATGTTTTGTCTTTGATAGTAAATTGGTCCTGGTTGGGATATGTTTTTTAACCTCTAGTCAATGTAACATGTTTTGGGTTGGGAGATTATTTATTGCTCAGTTTTGCTCCTACAGTGATGCTGGGCACTCTCCAGCAAATGTGTGAGCCTACCATATACCCCGTCCGCATTTCTCACTCACACCATTAACTTTTGTTTCATTAATGAGGCCTTTGTGTCTAGAGACACAAGTGTTCTGTGTTCAGGACAGTGACTGGAAAGCAGCTGGAGTAACATCAAAAAGACAGGACAAAGCTTGAAACTTGAGAGACATCTTTCATTTTTCCCATAGTCTTCCAGATCATCGGATATATGGGGCTAAACAAACCTTCATCAGTGAAATGGAACAGTACTTGCCACGTAGCATTCTTCTTCAGTAATGGGGCACTGTGGCATTTCCTCTACCTGTGTTGTTTAAAGATCAATTCTCCAGGCAGGAACAGTGTTAACAGTACAGAGCCAAGCCAAGAAAGTGACATTTCCCTGCACTGGTCAAGTTGGGTCTGCACCATGAAATCCAGTGTCAGAAGCCTAATCGATCAGTGCTATCTTCAGGCTTTGTGTTGACTTAGATTTATTAGCACTTGGACTGTGATGACAAGTTCTGATACATCTTTAATGACACAGTCTTCAAAAGCATCTTGAGGTCTGTGCCAGTGGCTGGGTATCTTCTCTCCCATCAGTCCTTTGAAAAGGGTCAGTCTCAATCTGTCTTTGTACCACTAAAGATTTCTATACTTTCTCCCCTCTGCTACACACAATGCAGTTTTGCCCTTCTAGCAGTCTCTCATACTCCATCATGCTCATTTTCCTGATCATGGTGGGGGACACAGTGATTCTGTGACTCTTCTAGTTACCAGGCTATTGATTTCAGATTGTCAGTGTCTTTTGTCAGTATGACTCCTCTTGCCCATGTTTCTTGTTTAATACCTTTTCTAATACTACCCATCTCCTGCACCTGTACGACCAGTGGAATTAGTCAGGGTGCTACAGGATTGCACTGCACAACTAATGCCCAGATTGGCCTGTTACTTGTCCAGTGATGCTTCTGAGCTGAGTACTACAGATGCTGAGGCAACAGTGGTGCATTTGAAGTACTGCAGTGACTCCAGTAGCACAAATGCAGAAACATTTTCTCGCCAAAAGTTTTTTTCTCTCAGGCTGTCCTTGGTGCAGGCTTAGTGCTCCCTGTGCTTTCCCCAAATACACTGGCTTTTTAGTGCCTGTAAGAAAGGTGACAGAGCAGAGATCCAAAAGCTGTAGTCCACCCAGCTCTCAGTCTTACCAGATGCCACTCATTTGAAATGCTCTTCAATTTGTTCATGTTCTCAACCACACCTGAGCTTTGGAAGAAACATTAACATGTCATGCAGAAACTGCAATCACCAATTTCCTCTTCTAAACAACGAGCAAAGATTGGCAAGACTCCTTCAGCAAGGTTCATGGAAAACCTGCCTTTCTAATGTTAGCCTTGTCAAAGAAATTAGTTATCTAATTTGGGATGTTGTCACCTTATCTCTTGCACAGTATTCATTTCTTCTAGTATTTGAAGCTGGCTGTAGTGTTTTCCTAAGTCTTTGCTCAGCTTTCAAGCTTCTTTACTGGCTGAAATCACAGTCCTTTGTGTTTTCCATATTCTTCTGTTTCTAATAAAACACGTTTGCACATGGAACAATGACTTGTCCACTGTGCTCTGTGGATTGCAGGTGTATGCAGTATCCTCAGAAGGGGTCCATACAGCCATTATCACTTACATGTCGCTCTGTTAAGTTTAATAAAAGTGGTGCACACGGATCCATTCTTGTGTGTGTGCATCTGGAAATTTGTTGGCAATGCATAGCCGTCACAAACTCGGAGAACCAGTGCTCTAGGCGGCTCCCAGTCATAGCCATAGAAATTAAAAGGTGGATTTTGCTTGCATTTACTAATGGCTGTTACACTGTTGAGTGTGAGACTGTGACTGTGAACCTAGCGCAGTGCCATTTGTGTGGGAAGAATAAAGCATCAGTACATGCTGTCAAGTGAATCGGATGTTCTTTGTTGCATCTAGAATCTTAATAAGAGCCTCCTTGCACTCTTAAGTGAGTTACATGCCTCAACAATCTCACTTTGTCTTTGTAAGCTCCTCAAAAGCAAAATCCCCAAATAAACTCGGTACTGTGGGAGCAAACCGGTCTCTTCAATGTTTCAAAAGCAGGTGTTAGGCTCAGGGGGTTTGTAATGGATGTCGTAGTGCCAGAACTTTAATTTCAGGGCTGAAGATTGGTGTCAGAAGTTATCCCATGTCTCAGAACTGTGCAGTTCCAGACCTGAGATTTTGCTGTGAGGACAAGAGAGTTGACAAATCAGTTTCATGTTGTGCTGTAGGAAAAAAATATTCCAATCAAGATCACGTTGTTAGTGGGGAGGACTGTGCACAAGATAACTATTTTCCTCTAGAAAGAGTTTGTTCTGAAATCTAATGAAAGTTAAGGTGCTCCATCTTTATAGATCGTTCCAACGTCAACGTTAGACAGATGGTTTTGTCTTGGAAGCAGTGAGCATCATGGGTGTGGGCAGCGTTGGGTTCTCAGTCATTAATAATTCTTGTGGCAAGGAGCTAAGCAGTCAATTAGTAACATAAGCACCATTAACACACTTCCCTCAGAAGGAAGGAAGGAAGGCAGGAGGAGGTACCCTTCTCCTGTTGACCTAGCAGCCAGCATATCTCTGTGCTAAAACTGAGCATAGCTCTAGTGCTAAGACTAGTGCAACTTTCAGTCCTTGGCACCTGAGATTTGCTTGAACAATACAGTTGAGAGTTCCAGGCATTGTTAATGGCTCCAGGCTAGTGAAGCACTGTTTACCCACTTCTGGGGACTGTGACACCTGAACTGTGAACAAATCGCTGTAACACACTGCACAGTAAGGATGGCAGGTGCAGGGACAGGGAATTCGGTATGGCCCATGACATATTTTCAGGTCCAGATTCCAGTAAGACTTTGTTTAGCTGTAGTATGGTCTTTAAACTCCAAAGTTACATAACTGAGCACAGCAGAGCTGAACTTTGAGGCTAGGTATAAAAAGGGTGAAGCCTGGGAAATGACTGGTCTGTTAAATAGAAGTGCTTGCATTTGAGTTGTGTATGAAGTGATCTCTGTGTACAGTTTATATGCATCAATTTAAGTTTGGATGGCAATTAGGGTTATTTCAGGATGAAAGGTATGATATACATGAAGCTGCTTTTATGGTTATATTATTAAATAATAAATTTCTCTCACATAATGTAAAACATCCACTGCTTTATTTACAGTGCTTCACTGCAACCATATTTTACTATCATGAGACATTCCTTGACCAAAAATGTTGTTTCTAATCACAGAGTAAATTAATAAGATTGAGTGACTGCAGTCTAAATCTTTTTTAAACTGATCTAGTCGAATATGTGCTTCCATAACTAGGCCATAGCAGTGTGTGCTGCCGTGCAAGAGACTAGGGTTTAATTCTTGGATTCTGCTTCTCACTCCATGAGCAGGAGCTAGGAGCACTCCAGAGCTGCAGCCTCAACCCTGGGAGGGATGGAGCCTTGTGTCATTCAACAGCAGTGACCCCCACTGGCCAATTTAAGGAGAAGCATTGAGGGGCTCTAAAAGGAGTCACTTCCAGTCCTCCTCAGAGGTTGGTGGTCATTGCACGGGAACTAGTGAGTGGAGGTTCAATGGGATGCACTCGGTGGGGTCTTCAGCTTTCAGTCTGAGGAGCAGAATCCTCTTTGGGGAGGAACCAGCATGTATGCTTCCTGAGACACTATTTTTGCCTGACATAACTATAAATGGCAGGATTGTCAAGAATATATATATTTATTTTTTGTAATGTCCTGTAACTAATGCTGTGATATCTATCCTTTAAATAGAATTAGGGAAAACTCACTCCACTAACCTCAGCATAATTGTAGTTTACTTCCCAAAGATGCAGAGAGAGAGAGAGAGAGAGAGAGAGAGACTCAATAGCATGGAGAGAAATAGAAGTGCAAACTGCCCTCTCGGTGGGTGTCATTCTGTTAAAGGAATCGAATTTGCAAAGAATCCAAGAAATTAGAGATGGAAATCCATACAAGGCATTGAGCACCTCTCCGCTGCTGGACAAATGTTTCTTACCAGCAACTGAGATTTTTCCCAGCCCAGTTAGGTAACCTGAGCAGCAAAGCTAGCACAGTTCCATTGGGGTTGTTAATCATTGGGCTGCAGTTCTTAGCAACAGGAATATTGTTTTAGCAGTGCAGGTTACCTTTTTGCTTCCTCGATGTTGTCTTAGCACCCAAGTTTAGATCTCATCAAATTAGCCTCTTCCTTTCAGCACTTGTAGCTGTTAAGTGTATTTACCCCTCCCAAACATTTGGTGGACGTAATACACATTGAATCCCTTCATGTGGCCTCCCCAGTCAGCTGTTCTACCCCACGGTTATTTTTTATGCACTTCTTTTAAGTCTTATCCAAGTTGCTGACCTCTTGCTGGTATGGCAACAGGGAGAACTCGAGGTCCATGCTCACAAGCATTGAAGTGAGAGGAACTGTTGCTTCCTCGGTCTGTGATTCCTTGTTTCAGCCACTGTGGTCCTTTTTGCCTGCTGTATCACACTGCACGCCCAAACCCAACTTGCTGTCCTCTGCCAGGTCTCTCTTACCATTAACACTCTCGCAATGCAACAGGGTCAGGTCTGGTTCAGCAGTGCACACTATATGCATTGTCTGTTATTTGGAGGGATGAAATAAATCAGGATAAACTTTTGCTTCTAAACCCCTTCGTCTTTTAAACTTCTGTGTTGCAAAGCTGTGTGTGGGTTTCATTTAACCAAACATTTGACGGCTCTGTGGAGTAACACAGTACAGACAGTGTAGAGAAGAAATCATCTAACAGTTTCCATCTACTCAAGTATTTTTCACATAGCACAGGCTGAAAATGTGATATAAACCATCTGTAGCACGTCAGCCTGTGCTGATGGATGCTGAGCGACAGTGCAAATCCTTACAGGCAGTAATTTGTATTGTTTGGTGGTGAAGGAGTACATACCTGATTAAAAAGGAACCTTAGTGAGTGAACAATCTGTCCTCTGTTTGCTTTTTACAAATGCCTTTACATTCACAAGGAGGAACAGATCCTTTAAAATATAAATCCATTGCACGCTAGGACTCTTGGAAGGGCTTGTTAAATCAGCGGGTACAAGGCTAGACATCTGGAATTCCTGCACCTTCACCAGACGCTGGCTGATGCCCTGCCACCTGAGCTGCATGAAAAGATGCATCCCACATATTTCTGACTGTCCGTTGAACAGAGAGAACAAGCGAGCTCTCTGGCTTTGCTCCTTTGCTTTCCAATCTCAAGTTTGCACCTTTCTATCCCATGCTGGCCAGGTTTTTTTGCAGCGAATGTGTGATGCACTGGAGTACAGTAGGCAGTTTACTTGTTTTCATGGAAGGACGATTTGTACTTAAAGCAGTGATTAGATGAATTCTTTCTTTCTTGCATGCTTCAGTTTTTGATGACTACTAGCTTCATCAGTGTAATTATAATTAGCACTCTTCATCTTCCTTTTACGGTACCAGCTGGACAGATTGGTCCTCTTACTGCACAGATTGGCAGCAGGGTTGCCTACATGGAGTTAGGTGACAGGCACCATGAAATAACAGATGGTAAATTCAGGGCTTGTTGGCAATCAGCAGGTTTTTGCTAATGACTTAATTAGCTATGCAAATTGTCAAATCAGTGTGAACATTGTTTTTATCGAAAACTTTACCTAAATTAATTACCATAATTAAGTAGCAGAATGTCAAGTGTATTGGATGCATAAAAGGGCTTGGCTGACGATGGATAAGAGAGTTACCATCTCTATTAGAGTGCTGTGCTCCACATTTGAGAAGTCTGAGGATAAGCAATGTGGTTTCTTTTAAGCTACTCTTGAAATAGACGTATCGCCAAGTTCCAACCGAGATGCACCCTGGTGCCTTTCCAAATAAAACGGCTCAGGAAAGAATTACCGGATAAAGGCGAAATGTTTCAAGCAGGAGTTCAAGGCAGTTTCCCAACCTGCTTATTTGCTCAAAATCACACACACTTCTCAGTCTACCTGCTTTTCTGGGGTTTCTGCGAGCCAGAGCCATGAGCATGCGGCTAGAGGGATGTGCTACGGCTTTTGCTTTATGTTAGGAATAAAGTGCAAGCCCGTCTCCTGGTTCCTACTATGCAGGAACTTTTAACTCTGTTTTTCAAGTATCGCAAAGTTAAGAGATGCAGATTCTCTAACATGATTTTTTTAAGTTGGTTTTTTCTCTCTCAAGGTTTCCATATAACAAATATTGGGTGCTGTTCACAGGATGTGATGGTGGTAGGAGAACCAACTCTGATGGGAGGCGAATTTGGGGATGAAGACGAAAGGCTTATCACTAGATTAGAGAACACACAGTATGATGCAGCAAATGGCATGGATGATGAAGAAGATTTCAACAGTTCACCTGCACTGGGAAATAACAGCCCATGGAACAGCAAACCTCCTGCTACTCAGGAGACTAAATCTGAAAACCCCACGCCCCAAGCTTCCCAATAGGTTACTCTGCAGTAGCGCACACTGCAGAGGATGTCTGTTGGTTATCAATTACTGTTTCACAACATCCTGAAAACATTCGACAAACCGTGTTTCAGTAGATACAGTCTTGATTTCTGAACTAAAGCTATCCGATTTTCTTCTTTAATTAGGGAACAACCTTGTGTAAGCTTCCGCATACATTTCTGGGAAGCATTCGCATACAACGTGATACTGGCACTGACCTCAATTAAAATAATTGAAAACTAAATAGCATCTTGTGGCAAAATTTCCGACAATGCATTTGATTGGAGGGGGTTGGTTTTTTCCTCATCGAGCAATGGCCATATTTTAACAAGTCCTCAGTGCTCAGGATCTCATTAACGTGACTATGTAAAACTTTTTACAATTGTAATATATTTTCTGCTTTTCAACTTGCACCTGAAATTTCTTGTTTCAGAAAAAAAAAATTCAGCTTTTAGAAAAAAAGTAATTTAAAGTAACTTTTGTTCTTTCTTTACATTTTCTTGCATTGGTTAATCGTTTCAAGGATCCAGCATTTTTAATTTATGTGTAGCTGGTGCCAGAAGAGACTCTTTCCATCGTTTAATAAAAATGCTGAAATGAGAAATGTCTTTTTTTCATCAAAGACATGGAAAATATTTTTATGTGGAAAAAGACACCCAGTCCTAAGAGAGTTTACGCTTTGTAAAATTGCTGTCGATCCGGATATTTTAAAGCCATGTAATCCGTTAACTTTGTGGGCAGCTTAATAAATCTAAAACTTACGTGTTTTTATTATTGTATCTGAGTTGGCTTTGTTGTTACTTCTTTTCATAGTATATTTCTTGTATAATATTTTTGTAAAGCCCTCAAGCCATTGTTTGTTTTACTTTTTTTTTAATTTTGGTGTATTTATGTGAAACTTTATAAAAGAAACTAATTTTTTTCATTTACATATTAATATGTTGAACTCATCATGTAAAGACCCAGTGAGTCGGTGTGTTATATAATACAACTGTATTTTATGTATGCTTTGCCAATAAGTGTGCCAATAAACTGTGTTAACAAATGGGCTCTCACATCCTGCTTTCACACTCCCTTGCGTGCAAAAGGCTCTGGCCCGCATGCAGGATTGTGCACGGGAAGGCGCGTGTGTCGCTGAACTGGTGCTGAATGTCCCAGCAACAAGGAGTGTAGGTGTGCATCGCTTACAGCGCGGTTTGGTTGGATGCCCTGTTTTTAACGTTAACCATGTGTCGCGCCACCGGGCAGTCACGGCACTGAGAACCAAGCACGAGGGAGCGCTAGGCATCCAGTAAGCGCGCCTCCGCCCTGAACTCTGCATCCCTCACCTTCCAGGGCTGCAGCTTATCAGAACTGGGATTTCCACTCTGCTGCATTCTGTCTGATGGTTTTACGTGTCATTCCTCAGCGGGGGCTGGGAGAATAAAAATTCTTCGTCTTTCCTCCCTTTCTTCTCAAACCAATTGCTCACAGAAGCAAGTGAAACCTCCAGACTGGTGAGGCTGCTCTGAATACAACCCAGTGTAGGAAGACCCTCGGCTGGGCTGAGAGGCACAGGGGCACGTGTCTGTATCCCAAGGCAGCTGATTGCCCACGTGAGCTGGACTCAGCGCATGGAAAAGCCTTACAGGGAGAATTACCGACACAAAGATACTGAATGCACGTGACCCTGCCTTTTGTGCAGGGGATGATGGTTTGCTTTTGGCTGAATTTTGGTTTGCTATTAGACACTACAAAGCATCTGAGGAGCTCC